>ML785082.1:276853-351281 GCA_009831015.1 Picea engelmannii | reverse complement strand
ATAGAAATCCTAGAATACATACCTCTCTTATTTTTGCTACCATTTCTAGAATGAGTTATAAGTTATATGTTGCACTAGAGGAGACACATATCTATGATTTAAAAATAAATAAATTATTTTGATCATTTTAAGACCCTCTTAGCTTGCACAATCAAAAGAGTTGTAATTTTAGAGATATATTGACTTTGATAATTTAAAAAAAATATAAAATTGATATTATAAATTTCAAAAAAATACACCACAGTATAAAAACTGGTTCTCTACAAGTGTAACACCTACACCAACAAAAACAAATACTTTATATTTTGTTGGAAAAATAAGATACCGTTGTTGGAAAAATCAAATTTGACATAGTTATTCACAATTTCTATGAATAAAAGTTGTATATTAGGAAAACTAATTCAATTTCCTACTTTTCATCTTCTTAAACTATATTCAAAAGATGCAATAGTATAGATCTAGAGTCTAAAAATAAATAAAAATTATTTGATAATGTTAAGACCCTTGTGCCTTGCACTAACTCAATGCCTTTTAATTTCAAGGATATAATGACTTTCATAATTTTTAAAATATATAAAATTAACATTATAAATTTTGAAAAAAGAATCATGCACAAGAACAATGTATTCTCTACAATTCTATAAAAAAGAAAAAAATTGAGATTAAGAACAATGTATTCTCTACAATTCTATAAAAAAAAATTGAGATTTTATATTGTTGTTTTTCCATATAAATTAATAATAATAAAGAAAATACTTTTGAAATTTAAACACTTTGTAAAGAGACTTTGTAAAATGTCTATTCTCTTTGATTTACAAATAGGTCTTAAATAGTTGCAACTCTTAAAAAATTTGATAATGAGTGTTAATTATAAGAAATTTTGTTCTAAGACTCTTGCGACCATCGTTTTGATGAGATAGTTCTTTCGAATTCATCGCATTGGTTTTTGATACTCGACGTTTCAGACCAAACTAGTGTGGTCCATCATCAGGAAAAGTATTATGAGATATGAAGGAAAAACGATATAACAAGTGTAAATAAATACCTGAAAAGTTGTTATGAAGAGCCGACTTATTTAAAAATGAAATCAGGAATTATAAAACCTAAAAATATTATTTGGTTGTTTATTAATTATTTATTCAGAGCCGACTTATTAAAATGAAATCAAGAAATATAAAACCTAGAAAAATTATAAATTAATATCTAGAATTATTCATAGTGGTTAGTGTTGGGATCCAATTTTGACTAATTTTCCATCCATCATTTCTGTTTAGATTGTTAGGTTGTTTTTCAATTTTGATTGCTTCTCTAAATTTCCTATTGTGATAATGATCTATCTTGGCAACTTCAATACAAATGTGATGTTTAGTTTTGTTTGAATGTTCTGCCAGAGCCGAGGGACGAGTGCGATTGTGTTTGATGTCAGCGGCATGTTCTTGAATCCTAATTCTAAAGGAATGACCTGTTTCTCCTATGTATTGTTTACCACACGAGCATGGGATCATATAGACACCCTTTTTCTCGATGGGATCAACATAGTCTTTGACTGACCTAAGGGAATTCCTAATAGTGTTTAAGGGTTTGAAAGTTGCCCCAATGCTTTTCTTCTTTAAAATCCTAGCAAGCTTGTCTGTTGTCCCTTGTATGTAGGGTAAGAAAACTTTGGACACATCATTATTTGTTTGTTATTTATTCCTAGGTGTTTTAGTGGCATTTTGAAAAGCTTTCATCACCTGATGTTTTTTATAGCCATTATCTTTAAAAACATTGAGGAGGTGATTTTTCTCTTCGTCAAGGTGTTCATTATCAGAAATTCTGAAGGCCCTAGTAGCTAAGGTGTTGAGAACCCCTAGTTTTTGGGAAGGGTGATGATGGGAATTGGCATGAAGGTATTGTTCGGTGTGAGTTTTATTCCTATAAACTCGGTGGGATAAGGATCCATCAGGTCTTTTTGTGACCCTGACATCTAGAAAAGGAAGACTACCTTTATCTTCAACCTCCATAGTGAATTTGACGTGATCGAATTTTTTATTAAGGTGAGTCACAAATTCATTTAATTTGTCACAACCATGGGGCCAAATGACAAAGGTATCATCGACAAACCTATTCCAGTATTTAGGTTTGAAGGGTGAGGAGATAAGGGCATTGTTTTCCAAATCTTCCATGAATAAATTGGCTATGATGGGAGAGAGGGGGGGTTCCATAGCAACCCCACAGGTTTGTTCATAAACGTCGCCCTCGAAACTAAAGAAAGTGGAGTTTAAACAAGGCTCAACTAAGTTAGCAGTACCTAGGTCAGTGATGTTCTTGATGACCTCCATTGCTCCGTCAATGGGAATTTTAGTGAAGAGAGAAACAACATTAAAGCTTATGAGGGTGTCATCCTTGTCCAATTTAATGTTTTTAATCTTGTTTACAAAGAAAGAGGAATCTTTAACAAAAGAGCTAGTATTGCCGACTAAGAGTTTGAGTTTATAAGACAAATATTTTACAAGTTGATAAGTAGGGCAACCTATTATGTTGACGATAGGTCTAAGAGGGGCCCCTTCCTTATGAATTTTAGGAAGTCCATATATCCTAGGGGTGGAAGGGAAGCTAACAAGCAATTTCTTTTTATCATCATCTTTTATGTTGCTTAATTTTATGGCATTGGAGACTTCCCTTGCAATCTTATTTAGGTGTTTTTAAGAAATTATTTATTCATTCAAAATGCACTATTAACCTACATGTGTTGTTATTCAATAGCAATTTTCACATGAGAGTATGGAAGGCATTTGTGAAAATAATATTTTGGAGGTAGTGTGAATTGA
The DNA here is from genome assembly GCA_009831015.1 of Picea engelmannii. Lineage (NCBI taxonomy): Eukaryota > Viridiplantae > Streptophyta > Pinopsida > Pinales > Pinaceae > Picea > Picea engelmannii. The sequence continues at coordinate 348,471 of ML785082.1, read as the reverse complement.
TATGACATTTTTATTCATTCAAAATGTACTAATAACCTATTTGCGTTGGTAATTAATTGTTGACTCTTTTTGGGAAGGGGACATGTGAGAGAATTAACCAGGGAACATGTGGGAGAATTAACAATGGACATATTAAAAAACCAAACACCATTAAAATGGTGTGTAGTTTATCTGGATATAGTTATAAAAACACAAAATAACGAGACATTAACACAAATTTACAACTAAAATTGTAATAAGGGAAAAACATCCTCCATACAAATACAATTCAAGTCTCCAGATTGTCCAGAGTTCCTATGTTGTCCTCACGAATACAATTACATTTATGTAAATTAAAACAATTCAATCATGTAGAAAACTATTACTATTACATTCTAGATGCGTTGGCTAACATAGGTTAGCGCTTGCTGACCCAATGTAGGGAATCAAACTAATATTTATGAACTATTACAGATTTGTAGGCACAACTAACAATAGAAAATAAAAAATAGAAATACAAAATTGTGTTGATTATAACAATATTAAAAATATCTAATATTGTTGTTGATTATAACAATAATATATAATATCTGTACATGGATAGATATTTTGTAAGGGCAGTATTCGAGACAGAGACTGCAAGGTCCTCACTCTCACAGAGACTGCAAGGTCCTCAGTCTCCATCTAAATGGAATCCTATGTGACCGATACTCATTTATTGGGGCCCACCTTCCATGGCGGAGAAGGATGGACGACAGCAATGGAGTACTAATAGTTCAGGCCGCGGGCAGAGTTCAGAAATTATTTTTCTTATCAAAGTAGATCATTTCAATTTCGGAATTATGGTGTGTTGTACCATGTTTGGATTTCACATTTATTAATTTTATTTATTTTGATTTTATAAAATAATTATATATGGTATTAAAAACTTATTAGCAATATTAATTATAAATGTATGTTTTAATAAATATTTTGAAAAAAAAATATTAACTTGTTGATTTACAATTATTTTGTTGCATTTCTTATACTATGTATTTCCATGTTATTAGTTATGATGTGGTTATAGTGTTGGTATTTAATATTTGATTATTATTTCAGTACAATTGTTGATATAATTAATATTTAAATGTAAATTTATCAACAATTCATCGATCTTGGATTTTTCTTTATTAAGCTTAGTGAAAAATTTAAAAATGTATGTTCTTGATGAAATTTAAATATGGATCTACACAAAATGAACCTTGTCAACATAACAAATCTTAAATTTGGGATTACAAAAGTGAGAAGTGTTTTTTTGTTCATTCAATTTTCTATATCTTCAAATCCTCACACTTTTCTCAAGATTGACCATAAATCTTCATTTCTTGATCCTATGCATCTTTATTTATCACAGTGTCACTTTCCTCTAGTTGTTCCTATAAACATTGATATTAGCGTGATCATACTTTGTGTGTCAAATATTTTGAGAATGCCCCATAGCTCTCTTTCCTTGTATCTCATCCCAAATCCATGGTCAATGAGATGTATCCTTTCGAGTCTTATGCTTAGAGAAATTCTTTTGATGCCTCACTAGGATTATTAAGCAAGCTATGAAGATGATAACACAAATGTTGTTGTCATCATATCTATGCATTAGGGATTATTCTCTAACATTCACTTTGACACACTTTTTTTCATTGTTTGAGAGATAAAGTTAACAATCAATAAATAATAACATATTTGGTGGTCTCGATGAATACTTTCATACAACGTTGTGTTTGTATGGAACATAGGAATATCTAATCATAGATATCTTAGCCTAAATAATAAGTCCCAAATGAAATCATTCTAGATTTTCATTTTCTTAGAGGCCTATAAATTAAGTAGTCTCTCTTCTTGTCTCTTATAGTGTTTTGATAGAATTAACACCCTTCAACAAAGGCCCCAAGCTCTGCTATGCTTTCTTCTTTTCTAATGAGATCATACCAAATGTTTATTTCTAATGAGATCATACCAAGCGTTTAAAGGACACTGACACCCACGATTTAACGTGATTGTGACATCCTTAAGACATGAATGTGTATAATCCAATATCCAGTCCTCATGTACCATATGGATACACACGAAAAATCGTATTTTATATGGGTGTCCACAAAAATGTTTGATGGTGAAATTGTCTCTAAAGATTTATATTTTTTTAACATTTTTTAATTCCTCTAAAGAAAAATCAATGGGAGAGTGGTCGAACATCAATCAATGAGTTGATTAGGATTTTATTAACATGAAGACTTGACTATTAACTTAGAGTTGGGGCTCAAACCCCAAAAGTAGTTAGCCAAAGATGATATACAAGAAGTATTTCTATATATAAATATAGACATATATCGTACAAAGAAAACAAACATTTTTATAATTTAGTGTACACAAATGGAAGCATAGTGATTTATTTATAATATTTTTTTAATGAAGTCTATACCTACTTTAGCCTTGTCAATTAAAGTACAATTATATTTTCAACTTTTCACCACGAAAGGGTTGAATGAATATATACCCTTCAATTGAACTTAGATCATCCCTTTAAATTTGATCAATACTTTCAGTAGCAATTTGTCTTCTACATTATATATCCAACATTTTTCATCCACACTTTAACTTTATTTTCTTTTCCTTATTAAGAAAAAAATAAACACTAATACCTCCTAGAGGTCACAATTTCAAAACAAGAGGGGGTAGAGTATTGTTGGCCCTTGATTATGGAAGGAAGTGGAGATTAAGGAAGAAGAGCTGAGTGAGAACTACACGGAAGGCACATTAACTGAGAATGGGTCGAAGTGGTCAAAGAAGCAGAAAAGAAGGAGTGAAGTAAGGGAAAGCTATCCGTTGAAAGAGAAGATCAAGGAAGACAGATCAACAAAGAACATGGATCATGGACAACTCAACAAGTAGAAAAAACAATCATCGAGTGCTTTGGAGAACCTCGCGGAAACGACGGAAAGAAAGGCTGGTAAAGCCCTGAAAATGTGGGTCAAGTTGACCTAGGGTTTTGGGATCTAGGGTTTTGACACCTAGACGTTGGTCAAGTAATGTATAAATAAAGGTCTAGAAGACCTAGGAGGGTTCGTTCGAAGTGAATTGTGTTGTTGATGTTGAGTGATTATTGTTGTTGCGCGAGGAGAGTATTGTGTTGTGAGAATATTATCGTATTGTAAGATCTTCAGCTGCGTGCGAAGATCAACCTTGCAGCTGGGTGCCCAAGGAGGGGAGAGAAGAAGAAAAAGAGAGAGAGATCTGCAAGCTAAGTACGCAAATAGAATTGTATGTTTTCATATAATATATCAAGAAACACAGTTATGTGGACGTAGCCCTAGGGAGAGGGTGAACCACGTATATCTTTTTGTTCTCTGTTGTTGATGTTGTGTTCCTTGCTTTCTGTTATATTTTTATTTCATTGTTGTGTTCCTTTCTTTCTGTTATATTTTTATTTCATTGTTGTGTTCCTTTCTTTCTGTTATATTTTTATTTCATTGTTGTGTTAGATCTGAGATATATCTTGCAAATTAAGCTTAAGCGCGGTAAAGAATATCTAGATAGTTGTGTGTTGTTACCTCGGATCCACTCTGCATTTCCTCTGGTTGTAGACACATGTGTCCTGCAACCCCCTATTGCTACTTCGGATGACACTGCATCTGCTTTGTAGGTGTTGCGGAAAGGGCCAGTAGTTAGGGCTTGTTGGTGCCTTGTTAGAGTTGAACTGTGGGTCTGCCCCTGTGCCAACAAATGGTTATGTTGTTGAGATTGGGATCTTCTTGAGGGAATGTCAAGGTGGTTTCCTTCGAAGAAAAAAATTTAGAAGTGGATAGAAGAACAAGAGAAGGACTTCGTTGAAGCCCAGAACAAGAACCCTAGCATTAGTACAGAGGACTGGTTGGGGATGTATATCTTTACTGATATACACGAGATTTTCTGTGGAGGAGTTCATAAGGAATTATATGAGTGGTTAACCAGATTAGCAGATACCCAATTCGAAATCAGACCTAGACAACCTGTGGTTTGGACGTCGACGTTGATCAAGAAGGTCAAGAGAGTTGATAAAACCATGTCAAGATCAATAGATCACTGGTTTTATAGCACTATTGGAGGGTACATTACTGAGTTTTCTATTAACAAAGTAGAATCATATAGCCAAGGAGAGAGGTATTTCTTTAAGGGACCTAGAGGAACATTTTTACACTTTTCGAAGTTGAATATAAAGATGTTATTGCATGAGAAGAACATATTGAAGATACATTAATCGATTGGATTGAAAATCTAATGTTCAAAAACTCAGACAACAACAGTAACACAGAGGTTAGACACATGTGCAGTGGGAGATATTTCAGAGAGGTCCCTCTGATGAACCTGTTTGAGCAGAATTATGAGTCACTGGCAAAAGAAGAAGGGTTCTATAGTGGAGAAGAAGAAGAATTATTGAACGAGGAATATTCAGAGTCTGCTAAGAAAGAGGAGAGAAATACTGAATAACCTTGCCGAGAAGGATCATTAACTTCAGGGACTCTCCCTACCGTTAAAGCAAGTACTACTAATTCCCATATTGTTTTAGCAGGATTAAGTAACCAGAGTATTCAAAGTTGTCAGAGTACTCAGAGCACTGTTACCAGCAGCTTAGTACATACTGAGTCAAGAAACCTAGGAAGATCTATGGAAAATGAAACGAGGCTACCTATTTTTAGAGGAGATGGATCCGAAGATCCTGATCATCACTGGTTCTTAGGCGAAGTTGTATGGAGTATTAAGCAAGTCAATGATGAAGCTTTTGAGAGAGTTTAGTTTAGTACTACCTTGAGAGACTGTGCACTGAGTTGGTACATGAAGTTTGTTAAAGGAACTGTACAGCCTAATCCGTTGAACGATATCAAGACTACGTTGAGTGCATAATTCAAGAAACCCAAGTCAGAGTCGCAGTGCATTATAAAGATAAAAGAAATCAAGCAGAGAGTAGTTGATCCTGTGTGGGAATTTGATCAGAGGTTTAATTCCTTGACAAGTCGATTGAGTTTTCAGATCCCAGACGAGCAGAATAAGGAATGGTTTATTGCTGCCCTCTTACCACACATCAGAGTTCCTCTGATGCAACAGAAGGTCACTTCGTAGGCTAAGGCACTAGAGATCGACATGAAGTTAGAATCAACCCCTATGGGAGAATCCAACTCAAGTATGAGTCAAATTTTGAGTCAGCTAAGTAGCTTATCTCTGCAAGTTGAAGATATGAAGAAAGAAAAGGGAAAAGATAAAAGACAAGACATCTGGTGTATCAAATGAAAATCAGAGGGCCATGACAAGGAGAAATGTCCCTTATTTAATGAATACTTGGCCTCTGGAGCTCCGAGCCCTTTGAAGCAGGTTACTCTACCCTGGTGCGAGGTATGTAGAAATAGACATCGCCTTGGTGAATGTTATTACATGCAAAAATATGTCCAGACACCTACCAATATTTACTGCACGTTTTGTAAATATGTGGGGCATGATGATAAGGACTGTAGGGCTTATGACCTCTTGCATGAAATTTCAAGAGATACATATAGGATTCAAGGAGAATTACAGCAAGAGGGAAATACTAAGCAGTTTAATTCCCTGGGAAGAGGAAACTTCAACCCTCACGGTGGATTCAGAGGAAGAGGATGAGGAGGAGGCATGGGTCGAGGTCGAGGTCTGATAATTTTTTATAACTGAGCCCATCCGGGTCATTTGGAAAGGGACTTTCAAAACCCGTGTACCACTTGCAACTAATGCAACTCATTTGAACATGTTATTGAGGATTGTCCAACATTGTTAGCGAAACTTCAGGAGAGACAAGGAGGAAACCAATAGGTCCAATTAATATCAGTTGAAACTCGTGGAGAGGATCCCAGAGTTAGTGTTATCATGAGAGGAGGCATTGTTACAGGAGAATACAGGGTGACTCCGGAAAATACTACAGAGGAATCTAGGGTCAAAAGAGCTGCAGAGAAAACACAGTTGTTTTATCCAAAGAAGGAGAAGCAAAAATTTGAAGAGGAAAGAAGAGAATTTGGAGGAGAACGGGCTTCTTCATCAAAGGCACAACCAGAAGTAAGAGAATATGGGATGCCTCTGGCATTCGATCAGTTTGCATCACCTGGAGAAGGAAAAGAGTTAAGCAAGCTTGTAGGGTTCTTGTATACATTTATTGATTTAATTAAGGATGAAAGAGCCATACAAGAACTACAACACTTGGTTAGACATTATGAGATAGGGAGAATAGCCCTATGCTGAGTAGGGTTGTGAACCAAGTATCTAGGAAGAGGATAACAAACAAGGAAATACACCTCAATGTTTAGATTGGAGACTACAACATAGATTATGTGGTCCTCGACTTGGGATCATAAGTCAATGTTATGACGAAGAAGACCTCGACACTGATGGGAAAACCTAACTTGATTTACTCCCCTATAAGACTTAGGATGGATCATCAATAGAAAGTAAACCCCTTTGGAAGACTAGAGAATGTCCCTATGGACATCGACAGGGTAAGGACATTTGCGGACTTCGAGGTGATTGAGATAGTTGATGATAATTGTCCTTATCCTGCATTGTTAGGAATTGATTGGGATTTCAACAATTCAACTATTGTTGACTTAAAGAAAAGAAGAATGACATTTGAAGGTGATGGCCTTAGGGTCATTGCACCTCTTGATCCTGATGAAGTTCGCAGATACACAGAACTCATCAGAGAAGAAGACCATGCTTATGAACTAGAGAATATATACAAATTGAAAGCCAGACAACAAGATTACATTAATCATACAGCAGACGGGAATTTGCGCAAGCGAAGTGAAAGTGCATTCTCATCAGACTCAAAAGAAGCACTGGAGAATTGGTAGAACAAAATGTATGAATTTTTTGCATGGAGGTGTGCTAGATTGACTAGGGAAGTTCGCTAGATTGGCACAAAAGTAAGTAATCTACCCACATTTGATGATTTAAATCATCTAGAAACATTCTTATTGGAATTTGAAGAAAGTGTCCTAGTACAACAGAGGTTGTTGGCACTGGATGAAGCCTTGAAAGCAACACCAAATAGATGGTGAGGAACACACAAGAAGAACATTATGGAGTGGGTACAATGTCGCACTTTGATGATAGTGCGCTTTTCAGAACAAGTCGAAGGGTGCGAAGTTCGATACACATGTTAGAGTTGTCCGAAGGACCATGTGCAGAGTTGTGAGGAGGCCTGGAGTAGCATTCCTAAAGAACAGTGGATGGATAAATTCATTAATACTTTGGACACTACACCCATCAACTAGTATCTTCAAGAAGATCTGTGCTTCACCACTTCAGATTGGTACGGTATGACTAAGAACTTTATAGCTACATTTTTATTTGAAATTCAGTACCCCACAATAGATCAAATTTTACAAGTTGTAAAATAGAAAGTCTTTGAGGAGGCACCTAACCTCCCTTTGGAGAAAGAATAAGATGAGTGGACTACCTCTCTTCAGAAATTACAAGGTTGTTACAATATCAATGTTGATGAAGATGATGATCCTAGGAATGTGAACATCGCAGAAAATGAAGTACAGAGAGACACAGAAGGGCCAGGAGTCGAACTACCTTTCATTGGACAACCAATTAAAATCAAGAAATTTAATATTGGAACAGATCAAGCATCTAAGTTGGCCAACATTCGAGATTATTGGGATAATGACACTATTGATAAGATTACAGAATTACTGCATGAATATCAGGACTTGTTTCCAATCAAGTTCACAAACATGAAGGGCATTAAAGGGCCCATGGGAGAAATGAAGATCCCTTTGAAACCAAATGCAAGGCCAGTCAAGCAGAGACCCTTCAGACTGAATCCCAAGTATAATTAGAATGTTAGGATCTGACACAGACCCCCGACCCTTGGGCCAAGATCCAGACAGGATCGTTCTTCTTTGAATCCATAGAACTGAAATAGTTCTTTCGGGCCCTCACTGGAATCCCACAAATCCGATCCATGGGTCCTTCAGAAACCTCACCTGTGCGAACAAGCACTAGGCGCGAGTTTCACCTCCACGTGACCACAACGTTGTGGCTGTATTGGGATTTCGGTAATTGAGAGTTTGAAATGCAACGGCCCAAACCACTGGTTACTCCATTCCCCGAATTCCCGAAATGGATCAATACCGAAATGGGCTCAAATATTTTTGGGATTTCGCGAACTGGGAGTTCACGATGCAGTGACTCCAAAATATTGCCTCCTCTGCTTCCCGAACCCTGAAAGTCAAAATACTGAAATAGGCTCAACGACTCTGGCTCATGCTATTTCCTCCGAATGTTTTCGGGGCTTCACGATTTCGCGACTCGGGACTCCACGTCTCCCGATTCCTGGCCTCTCGACCACCCAGGTCCCGAAATGATGAAATTTACCCGACCATGGTCCACTTTTCAGGATTTCAGAATTCGTGATCCCGCAATTTCGGTTGCAGACGGTTCTTAGTCCTTCAATCTCCCAGACCTCGAAATGACGAAATGTCGAACTCTGAAATGGATACTTCCTTTGTGACCATAGCCCTGCTCCAAGGACACGTCACATTTCGTGACTTCGGGGTTTTCAATGCAAAGTGCCCTAGCTCCTTGTCATTGGGATTTCCGAAATGTCGAACCCCAAAATGCCGAAATCCCACTCCAAAGGGTTTCAGCAGCTCCTGCTGCTTCTCATCCAATGACTCACAACATTTCCCACTTCTTCTACGAAGTGTCTCCACCATCCGTTTTATCTCTTCCCCTACACGACCTCCCAGAGGTTAAACTTTGTGCGCCTTCCTCTGGATCTGATGGCTATTGGTCCTTTGCACTAGATCTGACAGCCCAGATCTATTTCTCTTCCTATTGTCTTGACGTAAAATTTGACAGTCCAGATCTCATCTCTCCATCTGATCTAACGACAACTGTGCTCCCTCCTGAGCTTGAGAACTTCCTCTCTACCCTTGGGAGATTTTCTAAAGTTTCAAAGGCCTCAACCTTTGCTTCCTCTGCAAGCTCAATTCCTTTGGATACCGCCTATGTTCTAAGGACGCTATCCCTCCTGAGCTTTGTTCACTTTGAAACCTCAAAAGGTTTCTCAACCTCTGCACTCCTTGTAGGGTCCCTGCACACAACTGTGTTATCCGTCTTGAGCTTTATTTACCCGAGCCTCTAGTGGACTCGCCCTTCTGTGTCCTCAAAGGGAAATCTGGTGTCCTCCTAACGACCTTCTGCTCAATTCCTCCTCGCCGAGATTAACAGAGTATTCAGTAACTCTGTAAGTGTCTCTCCTTGAAACTTCTCTTATCTCAGAACTTGAAAGAGAGTTCTTCTCAGTGCACTCTATGAAACTACTCAATGCCCTCCTGGCAGAGTTTCCACATAACCCTCAGTGATTCTGTTATCTCTGTGCCTTCCTCTGCACATTCTTACCTCCAAGGTGTTCAACAACCTTGAGGTTTCTTCCTCTGGTGCATCCTCCTGGCAAAACTTTGTCCAAATTCCGCAGAATTCAGAAGTGCATTCTATGCACTGACTCAATGCATCCTGTACATTTTCTCAATGCCCTCCTGGCAGAGCCTTCACAGAATTCACAACAATTATGCTTCTCCTCTCTATGCTCTCCTCTGCACAGTTTCTCCTTCAAGGTGTTCAATAATCTTGAGGCTTCCTGCTTGAGTTAATGACTTCAGCTAGTGCGCCCTCTTGGCACGTCTTTGTCTAAAATTCCGCAGAATTCAGAAGTGCACTCCTGCACTGGTTTTCAGAGACCGTAGTACTCTGTCATGCACTCTTGCATGAAACCACAAAGAACCCAAACCTAAAAATCAAAGAACTCAATAGATAGGGAAAGCTATCTATCCGTGCAAATGCACACCTAACATACATCTACAACATATCATCAACACATAAAGACATTCATTCATGAACTCACAACACATGAACAACAACATGTAGGAAAATTGCTATGATTGTATTAATCAAGAATGCCTGATTACAATGTGTTCGAGCTCGGACTGCAATGGAGTCTCAGATCTCCTATTATTTCTCTATCTTTTGTTCTATATGCCTCTCTACCGACTCACTGCCTATAGATACAAAGGTTCTTTTTACAAAAGGGGGCTCCTCGAGCGCTTCCCTCCATCCTCACCAACTCTTCACTAATTACAATGAATTACATTGAATGGGCCATCTAATCCGAATTGGATCTAGATCCCCATCAACATTTCAGCCATTAAAGGTGACACTAACTACAGCCTGCTCAAAGGCACGGCTTGGCTCTAGCAGCCTTACAAACATTTAATACATTTTCAAAATTTGAAAACAAGAGGGTTGTGCCTCTCTCCTTCCATTGAATGCGCACTTGATGTGCTGGCTGGCTGGCGCTTGATGACGTGGAGTGATTCTCCTGCATCATACTCCTTAGCTACAAAAATCATGAGCTCTTGCTCATGAGCTTGCCAACACCGTTGTTGAAATCCACCTGGATCCCAAACAGTTCTTTGGAGTTGTCCATCTGCTCCATTGCTTCACCGTCGTTGTTGCATCTATTGCCCTGTTGCTATGGCAGGTTCTCCTCTGCATAGTTTCCCCTCACTGGAAGTTTCTGTTGCTGACCTCGACATCAGCCTTCTAATCTTCTCAATCTCCTCGTCCAGCTTCTCCCATGGCTAGCTCTCTTTATGTAGTCTCCTCAACTACACTTCTTCATCCTTATCAGTGGGCAGATCAACTAGATCCCCCATGCTATTTTCTTCCTCTGTGGCCTCATCTTTCCACTCTGCTGCAAATTTCAGCTCTGTAGTCTTATCCTTCTGACTGACCTGTTGTTCAGTCATCTTCTCTGACAGACTTGCTTCTACCATTTCTCCTACTGGTGCATCTCCAGCTTCCTCTAGCTTCTCTCCATACTGGAATTTTGCTTCATCTTCTGTTGCATGCCTCGACACTACAGTTATCATCATCTTTTCAGCTCCCTGGCTGAAATTTCTGAGCAATTCCTCGGAATGCTCCTCTGTTACCATCTGCATGACTGTCTACTCATGGCAGTCATCTACTAGTTTTGGATGGTTCAACCAATCCTCCATCATATTCAACTCCATCTCCCATGGAGTGAGCATATTATCTTCATGCTCTTCTTTTGTTGGGGCCGATTTTGATGTCTGCTCCAGTTTTCCTTTCTCCCTGACAGTCACAACTGGCTGTCCTTCTACTGTTGTTGCATCGGTAACACAATTTTTTGCCTCAGCTAGGCGATGTGGCAAGAATACCTCTATTCCCCCAATCATCAGAATGCTCTTATGATCTTCCTCTATCATCTCTCCTCGCTGATATGAACTCACCTCTGAGTTCATGAGACTCTCACATGGCCTCATCTGCTCTCCCTTGCCCACCTGGCAATATGGGATTTCTTCGCTACTCACCTGGCAGTATTTGAGATCCTCCAGTGATCCCATCTCATTGCCTTCCTGGAAACCTGAATTTTCTGCTCTGCCCTCCTGGTAGTCTTTGAGATCATCCTGTGACCTCTTCTTATTTCCCACCTGACAAATTGAAAATTCCTCACTGCCCGCTTGGCAATTTCTGAGATCTCTGCTCGATCTCTCTTTCTCCTCATCGTCACTGAGATTTCTCCCAACTTTTGGTTCACAAGCATGAACCATCTCCTCTATGGCCCGAAGTCTTTTCACATACCTCAACCAAGATCCAGATAGGATCGCTCTTCTCGAAATCCACAGAACTGAAATAGTTCTTTCGGGCCCTCACTGGAACCCCACGAATCCGATCCATAGGTCCTTCAGAAACCCCACCTGTGTGAACAAGAACTAGGTGCGAGCTTCACCTCCACGTGACCATGACATTGTGGTTGTATCGAGATTTCAGTAACCGGGAGTTTGAAATGCAGCGGCCCAAACCACTGGTCACTCCATTCCCCGAATTCCCAAAATGGCTCAATACGAAAATGGGCTCAGATCTTTTCGAGATTTTGCGAACTGGGAGTTCATGATGCAATGACTCCAAAATCTCGCCTCCTCTGCTTCCCAAACCCTCAAATGCCAAAATGCCAAAACGGGCTCAACGGATCTGGCTCGTGCTGTTTCCTATGAATGTTTTAGGGGCTTCGTGATTTCGCGAGTCGGGACTCCACGTCTCCCAACTCCTGGCCTCTCAACCACCCGGGTCCCGAAATGCCGAAATCTACTCAACCATGGTCCACTTTTTCGAGATTTCAGAATACACGATCCCGCAATTCCGACTGGAGATGGTTCTTGGTCCTTCGATCTCCTGAACCCCGAAATGCGAAAATTTTGAACTCCGAAATGGATTCTTCCTCTATGACCACAGCACTGCTCCAAGGACACGTTGTATTTCGCAACTTTGGGGTTTTCAATACAAAGTGCCTCAGCTCCTTGTCATCGGGATTTCCGAAATGTCGAACCCCAAAATGCCAAAATGCCGAAATCCCACTCCAAAGGGTTTCAACAGCTCATGTTGCTTCCCATCCAACGACTCATGGCATTTCGCACTTCTTCTACGAAGTGTCTCCACCATATGTTTTAGCTCTTCCCCTATGCGACCTCCCAGAGGTTAAACTCAGTGCACCTTCCTCTGGATCCGACGACTATCGGTCCTTTGCACTAGATTTGACGACCCATATCTATTTCTCTTCCTATTGTCTGAACGTAAAATTCGACGGTTCAAATTTAGTTTCTCCAGCTGATCTAATGGCAGCTGTGCTCCCTCCTGAGCTTGAGAACTTCCTCTCTCCCCTTGGGAGATTTTCTAAAATTTCAAAGGCCTCGACCTTTGCTTCCTCTATGAGCTCAATTCCTTTGGATATCGTCTGTGTTCTAAGGACACTATCCCTCTTGAGCTTTGTTCACTCTAAAACCTCAAAAGGTTTCTTGACCTCTGCACTCCTTGCAGGGTCCCTGCACACAACTGTGCTATCCGTCCTGAGCTTTATTTACCCGAGCCTTTAGTGGACTCGCCCTTTTGTGTCCTCAAAGGGAAATCTGGTGTCCTCCTGACGACCTTCTTCTCAAGTCCTCCTCACTGAGCTTAACAGAGTATTCAGTAACTCCGTAAGTGTCTCTCCTTGACACTTCTCTTATCTCAGAACTCAAAAGAGATTTCTTCTCGGTGCACTCTATGCAACTGCTCAATGTCTTCCTGGCAGAGTTTCCACAGAACCCTCAGTGATTCTGTTATCTCTGTGCCTTCCTCTGCAAAGTCTTACCTCCAAGGTGTTCAACAACCTTGAGGTTTCTTCCCTAGGTTTAATATTTCCTCTGGTGCGTCCTCCTGGCACAACTCTGTCCAAATTCCGCAGAATTCAGAAGTGCATTCTATGCACCGACTCAATGCATCCTGTGCATTTGCTCAATTCCTTCCTAGCAGAGACTTTAGAGAATTCAAAACAATTCTTCTTCTCCTCTCTATGCTCTCCTCTGCACAGTTTCTCCTTCAAGGCGTTCAACAACCTTGAGGCTTCCTCCTTGAGTTAATGACTTCAGCTAGTGCGCCCTCTTGGCACGTCTTTGTCTGAAATTCCGCAGAATTCAGAAGTCCACTCTTGCACTGGTTTTTAGAGACCGCAGTACTCTGTCATGCACTCTTGCATGAAACCACAAAGAACCCAAACCTAAAAATCAAAGAAATCAACAGATAGGTAAATCTATCTATCCCTGTAAATGCACACCTAACATACATCTACAACATATCATCAACACATAAATACATTCATTCATGAACTCACAACACATGAACAACAACATGCAGGAAAAAATGCTATGATTGTATTAATCAAGAATGCCTAATTACAATGTGTTCGAGCTCGGACTGCAACGGAGTCTCAACTCTCCTCTCTTTTCTCTATCTTCTGTTCTATCTACCTCTCTATCGACTCACTGCCTATAGATACAAAGGTTCTTTTTACAAAAGGGGGCTTCCCTCCATCCTCACCAACTCTTCATTAATTACAATGAATTACATTGAATGGGCCATTTAATCCGAATTGGATCTAGATCCCCATCAACATGTCATCCATTAAAGGCGACACTAACTACAACCTTCTCAAAGGCACGACTTGGCTCTACCAACCTTACAAACATTTAATACATTTTCAAAATTTGAAAACGAGAGGGTTGCGCCTCTCTCCTTCCATTGAATGTGCGCTTGATGTGCTGGCTGGTTGGCGCTTGATGACGTGGAGTGATGCTCCTGCATCAAGATCGAACTAGATAGAATGTTGGAAGAAGGAATCATAGAACCTTTTGAAGAATTAGAATGGATTATCCCTATGGTGGTCCAGGATAAGAAGACAGGAGAGATCAGAATCTGTGTCGATTTAAGGAAACTGAACGATGCATGCTTACATGATCCATTCCCTACACCCTTTACTGACAAAGTGTTAGATAATGTAGGATGACATGAATTTTACTCCTTCATCACAAATGATTTTTAGGTTATCACCAAATCAATATTGCTAAGGAAGATTGCCATAAGACCACATTTTCCACAGAATGGGGTTCTTTCCAGTACACTGTGATGCCTTTTGGATTGAAGAATGCACCAACCATATTTTCTAGGGTGGTGGTCAAAGCATTCAAGGAGTTTTTACATAAATTTTTATAAGCATATTTTGATTATTGGACTGTCTTTAGCTTGTTGAAAAATCATATTGAATGTTTGAGACTAATGTTGGATAAGTGCAAGCAATGCTAGATTTCCTTGAACCTGAAGAAGTGCATCTTCCTTTCACCTTTTGGAGTATTGATGAGACACATTGTATGTAAGCAAGGGTTGTTGGTAGATCCTTCTAAGATTTCCATCATTGTTGATCTACCTCCCCCTACTTCAGTTAGACAATTGTGCACTGTGTTGGGACATACTGGATACTACAAGAAGTTTATCAAGGGTTATGCACAGATAAAAACACCAATGAATTTTTTTTTAAATAAACATCGTCAGTTTCAATGGTCATAGGAATGTCAGTAGAGCTTCGACACACTAAAACAGAAAATGGTTACTTCCCCTATCTTGGTTTTCCCAGATTGGAGTAAGGAATTCCATGTCCATGTCGATGCTTCATCCATTGCATTAGGAGCATTGTTAGAAAAACCAGGAGATGGATATATTGACCACCTGCTAGAATTTGCTAGCAGGAATCTATCTATAGCTGAGATAAACTACACTACCACTGAAAGAGAAGGTTTAGCTATGATGTATGCACTGCAAAATTTTCGACACTACTTGTTGGGAGGGCATTTTAAGATGTTCATTGATCACTCTGCACTGAAATACTTAGTCAACAAGCCAGTGTTGGGGGGAAGAATATACAGATGGCTCCTATTATTCTAGGAATATGACTTTGAGATTGTGGTCAGACCATGGAGAATGAACAAGGGACCTGACCACTTGTCTAGGCTAGAACATGGAGAGGAACCTACCATTTTGGAGGATACACTACCAGATGCACAGTTGCTAGCCATCAGAAAGGTTGACGATCACTTCGTCGATATAGTCTACTACCTATATAAAGGAATGGAACCCCGCGAGTACAAAATCATCCAAAAGAAACAACTGGTAGTTCGCGCTGCAGATTTTTCACTTATAGCTAAACAGTTGTATAAGGTGGGACCAGATGAGATTTTGAAGAGATGTGTTATGGAGGTAGAAAGACCATTGATTCAGGCAGAAACACATGGAGGCATCACAGGAGGACATTATGCAGGGAAAGAAACAAAGTAGAAGGTTCTTAGAGCTGGCCTCTGGTGGCCTACTTTACACAAAGATGCTAAGGAATACTATAGAGCCTGTGATGTATTCCAAAGAGTTGGGAAACCATCTAGAAGAGATGAGATGTCTTTAGCACCTCAACTAACTTTACAAGCATTTGAGAAATGGTCTATTGACTTCGTGGGACCTATTAACCCACCAAGAAAGCACACAGGAGCCCGATACATCATCACTGCGGCAGAGTATTTGACCAGATGGGAATAAGAAAGAGCAGTTAAGGATTGTAGTGCAACTACAATTGTGCGGTTCATATTTGATGATATCATAACAAGATTTGGATGCCCAAATATCCTTATGAGCGATCAAGGTACTTATTTTATTAATAAGACTATTGAAGCCTTAACTCGGGAATTTGAAGTCCATTATCAGAAGAGCACGCCATACCACCCACAAGCGAATGGTACAGTCAAATATTTCAATAAAATATTGGAGACATCGCTGACAAATATTTGCAGTGTCAACATAGATGATTGGGATTTGAGAGTGCCAACATTACTATGGGCATATCAAACTACTTGCAAGAAGTTGACAATGCAGACTCCTTTTAAGTTAGTTTATGGCCTAGAAGCAATGGTACCTATGGAATATTTGGTTCCTAGTTTAAGAATTTCAACATTTATAGATATGGATGACACTTGTGTTGTTCAAGAGCAGCTCACATAGTTGGTAGAACTAGAGGAGGACAAGTTTATTACAGGATTTCATCAGTAGGTACAGAAGGAACGAGAGAAGGCCTACCATGACAGACATATCAAGAGGAAAACATTCAAACAAGGAGATTTGGTGTTTGTATACGATAGCAAGTTCATGAAGCATCCAGGGATGTTCAGGACACATTGGCTTGGGCCATATGAGGTCTTCTATGTTACAGAAGGAGGAGCTACAAAGTTGAAGAATCTGAATGGAGAATGGAAGGAAGGTTTATTAAATGGGAGCAGGTTGAAATTGTATTATGACAACCCGCTGCCTCACAACTCTAAATAAAAGAAAAGAAGAAGGGTCTAAGTGCCAAGTGCAGTTGAAACTGGGTACCAGACACATAAAAGAAAGTCTACACACAACAGGGAGGGACAGATAAGAAAGCACATGTTTCTCCATGCAGCCTAAAGTCAAACAAATACCAAAGGCTCAACCCTACAGTGACTCGACACGAGTCACAGGTGAGTATTGGGGGCCTGTTGGCCCTTGGTTATGGAAGGAAGCGAAGATTAAGGAAGAAGAGCGAAGTGTGAACTGCGCGGAAGGCACATTAACTGAGAATGGGTTGATGTGGTCAAAGAAGCAAAAAAGAAGGAGTGAAGTAATGGAAAGCTATCTTTTGAAAGAGAAGATCAAGGAATACATATCAACAAAGAATATGGATCGTGGACAACTTAGCAAGAGAAAAAATCCATCAACAAGTTCTTTCAATCACCTCATGGAAAATAAGGAAAGACAGGCTGGCGAAGCCCTGAAAATGTGGGTCAAGTTGACCTAGGGTTTTAGACACCTAGGGTTTTGGGATCTAGGGTTTTGACACCTAGACATTGGTCATGTAATGTATAAATAAACGCCTAAAAGACCTGGGAGGGTTCGTTCGAAGTGGATTGTGTTTTTGATGTTGAGTGATTATTGTTGTTGTGTGAAGAGAGTATTGTGTTGTGAGAATATTCTTGTATTGTAAGATCTTCAGCTGGGTGCGAAGATCAACCTTACAGCTGGGTGTATAGGGAGGAGAGAGAAGAAGAGAAAGAGAGAGAGATCTGCAAGCTAAGTGTGCAGATAGAACTGTATGTTTTCATATCCTATATCAAGAAACGTAGTTCTGTCGACATAGCCCTAGGGAGAGAGTGAACCACGTATATCTTGTTGTTCTCTATGGTTGATGATGTGGTCCTTGCTTTATGTTATACTGTTATTGCATTGTTGTGTTAGATCTGAGATATAGCTTGTGAAGTAAGCTTAAGCGTGGTAAAGAATATCTAGATAATTGTGTGTTGTTGCCCCGGATCCACTCTGCATTTCCTCTGGTTGTAGACACTTGTGTCCTGCAACCCCCTATTGCTACTTTGGGTGAGACTGCATCTGCTCCGCAGGTGTTTCCGAAAGGGCCAGTAGTTAGGGCATGTTGGTGCGCTGGTACAATTGAACCATGGGTTTGCACCTATGCCAACAAGTATGTATACCTCTGTAGACTTTACTAGTCAAATCGTTGGGTGAAGGGGGTCTTATACACCAATTTGGTGTATGGCTTGGTCATGACCTTAAAAATAGATTATTATTATTATTATTCCTAAAAAAAAAAACTTCGATTAATGAAAATATAAGATACAATTTGAAGGAACATCAGTGCAAGGATCATAAACAACTAGACTAGGAGATGGATCGTCCCATAACAAGACCACTTCCAAAACATTTCTTATCTAAGGTTCTCTAATATTCTAAAAAATAAGAACTAAACAAAGAAACTTAGTAGACCAACTACAACCAAAAACTACATCTTTGTATAAAAAAGAAGGTTCACTTCTTCTAAAGAGAAGCACACCAACCCAATACTCCTCAAGGATAAGCATATTTTCTGGAAGTTCCAACACTGATTTTGACAATGAATCTACCTCTTAGTTTAGTTCTCTATTGATGTGACTAAATGAGACTTATTGAAATAAAGAAGAAATAAGATTTAGTTGACAACCAAGATATAGTTCAAAGAGTTACTAACAATACTTGCAGGATTGAACATGAAGTCTATAGTCAGTTTAGAATTCCCCATAACCTATCTCCTTTCCACTCCATGGCCTTTGGCACATTTCAGCAGGCCGAAAAAGGTGTTAAAATCACTGAAAGTATTCGAGCCCAAATCCCATGTTATCTATAAATCCCCTTATTAAGCCCTAGAAATTGAATTATTATGTATTTTTGGTTTTATATTTGTATGTTGGCTAGAACCCTTCATTGTACCCTTTCATTATATCCATACCCTTTGTCTCCTATATATATGCCAAGGAGACCTAGTCTTAGGATCATCTTATCACATCTCATATTGTATTCTGAATTGGATATATTTTAAAAGGAGGTTTCCCCCTCGAAGTTGACTATATTCATTGACTTTTTATCATTTTTAAGGTGTTGGATCATAACATTTGGTTTCAGAGCACCAATCCTAGGGTTTTTCTTCTTCAAGCAAGTCATCTTGGAATTTTCATTATAGCATGTTTTGTATGACACTTCAGACAATGAAATTTGGAGTTTACTTAAAGGACATATCAACATACATGTACTAAAACTTTCAGGTTCTGGGTCATTATACGTTTGGAGATATACCCTGTGGAAGATAGGGTTTTTCACTCATACTGAATTCAATTTTAAACGTGTCATCTTGGGATTTTTGCTATAACCTCTTTTCTGGGAGTTTTAGATAGTGACATTTTGTGGAGATTGAGGAGACATTTCATAGTATAGTTCATCCAAATTCTACGTTATGTTTTTCTATACTTTCTGATATATAGTCCATGTAAGACCAAGCTTGTGACTAATCCTAAAATCCATTTTAAAATATTAATCTTGACATTTTCACTGTAAATTTTTTTTGTTTGATGTTTTTTACTCTAAAATTTTCAGAATCCTAAGGATACATAGTGAATTATAATGTGAAATATTTTTAGATTTTGAATCATTGTAATTTGTGAGATATATCTCGTGGAAGTTAGGGTTGTTTACAAATCCTGAAATTAGTCTTAAACAAGACATTTTGGTATTCTTTTTGTAATGTTTTAAGAATTCATATCAAAGTACTATCAATAAAAATTCTAGACTTATAAGGGTTCAAAGTTTAGAGATATATCAGGACAAAGGTCATCCATCGAGACATACTCCAAATTAAGGGTTGAAAGGTACATAACTTACAATTGGCATAAATTTTGATTGGAAGATCTGTTTTTTATAATTCAAAATTTGTAATAAAGAGGAAAAAAAGGATAATTATTTTTTTCTCACATGGATCCAAAAGTTATTTTACCAACTAAACCTCTAGTGAGCTCAACCATGACTCAAGAATAAAAAGAAGATTTTTTTACCAAATTGGAAAGGTGGAAAATAAGATGGATGAGATGGAAAATAAGATGGATGAAAATA
This sequence comes from Picea engelmannii, assembly GCA_009831015.1. Taxonomy (NCBI): domain Eukaryota; kingdom Viridiplantae; phylum Streptophyta; class Pinopsida; order Pinales; family Pinaceae; genus Picea; species Picea engelmannii. The sequence goes on along the minus strand of ML785082.1, from coordinate 328,572 downwards.
GGAAAGGTATGGAAAAGAAGATGTTAGAATTGCAAAATTTCATGTCTTCCATGATATTTCATGTTGTAGATGAGAGACTCCATAAAGGAGATATCAAATTGCAAGGAAATCATGAAAACATAGAGGAAATAAATATTGAGTCCCAGAATCATGATTATTCATCACTTCAAGATCCACACCATCAAGATTTCAACGCATATCCAATGAACTACTTCATTCCAAATATTGATATGAGGAATTTTTATGGTAAAGATCCTATAACATTGATATTCCAAATGGAGCAATTTTTGAACCTACACAAAATGCCAAGATTACAAAAGGTACATACTGCATCCTTATATTTAAAAAATGATCAATTTGTTTGGTATCAATGGCTTTGTGGAAGAAAAAATAATTTAATTATCTCTTGGTACATTTTTACACATGAATTGATATCACATTATGGGGATATTAAGAGAAATATATTATTTAGTCAATTGATAAATCTTCGGAAAAAGGATACAGCTACAGAGCACATTCAACAATTCCAAAAGCTCAATATTAGTGTGAAGAACATTCATGGGGACAATTTGTTAGATACATTTATGTGCACTTTAAACAAGAACATTCAACATGATGTGCGTCTCTTTGAACCTAAATCCATAGAGCAAGATTTCAATATAGCAAAGAAAGTGGAAAACAAAAATATGGCTACTAGAAGGGTGACCATTGATAATTGTATAGAGCACCATGTTCCCTCTCCTAAACCGACAAGGTTGACACCTCAACAAATGGATGAAAGAAGAGAAAAGGGACTATGTTTCAATTGTGACAACAATTACAATAAAGATCATAAATGCAATGGAAATAAATTATTATGCATTGACTATGAAGAGGAAGACGATCAGGAATTGGAACCATCACAAGATCTAGATATTGAAGATATTACTCCAACAATATTGTGTCATGCATTGGCCGACATCAGTACTCCAAAACCCCTCAAGATACAAGGATACATAAAAAATAATAAGGTAACAATGTTGATTGATTCAGGTAGTACCCATAACTTCATCAATTACAAATTAGCAAAAAATATCAATTGATTTGTATATCTAGCACTAGAGTTTCAAGTGATGATTGCAGATGGAGGTACCATAAATTGTTCTGGGAAGTGTCATAATATTAAGCTCAATATGGGGGAGTGTTTTTTGGATAGTTCCATTATTTTCATCCAAATGGATAGTGTTGATGTTACATTAGGGGTCCAATGGTTACATTCATTGGGAAGAGTGGCCCTTAATTTTCAAGATCGTTTCATGATATTTTCCTCAAATGGAAAGGAAATTGGGCTTAGGGGTATCCAAGGGAAAACCTTTATGGTGATAATCTCTAATAGCATGAAAGAATTACTCAAAAAGGGACACCATGGTGTAATTGCACAATTGTGCTCAGTATATGTTCAAACATCTATATCATCTACTCCATTGGATATCCAAATAGTTATCAACAATCATTCCAAGGTATTTGGAGAAATGGATGAGGTTCTTCCACCTACTTGAGATCACGACCATGCTATTAATTTGAAACTAGGAAGTGTACCATCTAGCATTAGTACTTACATGAATCCATATGCATAAAAGAGTGAGATTGAGTGTATGATCCAAGAAATGCTAGAGGCTACCATCATTCAACCTAGCCAAAGTTATTTCTCTTCACCAATGGTGATAGTTACGAAAAAGGATAGTTCATGGTGTATGTGTCTAGATTATAAACAGATCAACAAAATGACCATCAAAGATAGGTTTTCTATTCCTACCATTGATGAATTATTATAATAATTGCATGGATAAATTTTATTTACTAAGTTGGATATTCGTTCGGGATATCAACAAGTCAAAATGAGGCAAGAAGACATTCCCAAAACATCTTTCAGAACACATGATGGTCATTATGAATTTTTGGTTATGCCATTTGGACTTACTAATGCACCTTCAACATTTAAAAGCTTGATGAATTTTATTTTTAACCCCTTGCTTAGAAAATTTGTGTTAGTACTTTTTGATGACATACTAATCTAAAACAATTATTGGGAAGAGCATGTACAACATGTTGACAAAGTATTACAACTATTATAAGAGCAACAACTTTATCCAAAGAATTCCAAGTGTGCCTTTGGGGTTCAAGAAGTGGAATATTTGGGTCATATTGTATCTCATGAAGGTGTAAAGTGGACCTTAACAAAATTAAAGCTATAAGGGAATGGATAATTCCCAAAAACTTGAAGAAACATAAAGGAATTTTAGGATTGACACGCTATTACCAAAAGTTTTTCAAGAACTATGGTCAAATAGAAGCACCTCTAACAACATTATTGAAGAAAAAAACATTTTATTGGACTGAAGCAAAAACCGAAGCTTTTGAAAAACTTAAGGAGGCTATGTGTACAACTCATATCCTAGCCACACCTGACTTCACAATTTTTTTTATTATGGAGTGTGATGCCTCAGGACATGGAATTGGTGATCTTTTAATGAAAGAATGAATGCCCCAACTGCCTTTGAAAGGAACCAACTTAAAGGAAAAAAACTTACTCAAAGCAATTTATGAAACATAAATGTTGGTCATACTATAGTTTTAAGACCTAGACAGAGCCCCATGTTATATGTAAAACCCCTTATTAATACCTAGACATTGAATTATTACATTTATAGTGTTATACTTGTATGTGAGATAAAACCCTTCATTGTACTCTTTCATTATAATTATACCATTTCTCTCCTATATATATATACCAAGAAGACCTAATCTCAGGATCATCTTATTGCATCGCATATTGTATTCTGAATTGGATATATTGTAAAATCAGGCTTCCCCTTGAAGTGGACTATATTTATTGAATTTTATCATTTTTAAGGTATTGGATCATAACATTTGATATTAGAGCATCGATCCTAGGTTTTTTCTTCTCCCACTGAGTCATCTTTGCATTTTCTCTATAATGTTTTTCCTGGACCGATTCAGATAGACTGCACTGCTCATCAACTCAGCAGTGGGTCACCCCCGAGTTGAAACTAAGCTCCACCCCAAGGCAAGGAGTCTAGGCTTAGGCTGAGGTTACAGGGAAAACAATCACACACAACCAGAAGGACGGAATGCTCTCCCAGGAATCTCCCACACTCACTGCCCACAGACCCTCATTCCCCACATGCATGTTCCACCCCAGGAGAATGCACCTTCTCTGTCACCTAGACAGTCCTTCGGCTGCCAATATCCCTTACCTTGGGTTACAGGAACAGACTGGACCGGAAGTCTCCGGGCTCTATGGAAGCTACAGGGTTCCTTCCAAGAGTTCTCTCCTTCCCCTGCGCACTCTCTCACCTGGAGGGAGTCGCTCACAGGCCAACAAGCCTCACGCAATCTAGTACTACGTAGTCTCAACAATCCCACGGGAAAACAGACACAGGATTTCCAAAAACTGGTTCGACAATCATAGGATGGATTCACAATCACGGCTTCAGAACAGGGAATTCTCGCATAGGCTTGCTCATCTTTCCCGAACAAGCAAAGACTCTTCCCCGAAATCAACACAGGCTTCTCGTAGGCTGGGGTTACATGCACGGGATTTCTCAGAATCAGACACAGACATTCGAGTCACATGGTCTCACCAAGGTTCTCTACAGGAATCGGGTTAGTCATACTGCTCAGAGCTCCGTACACGTTCATACAATCCAGTGGAATGGGAATGGAACCTTCTCATGGCTCACCCTGGGCATTCTATTCGCATGCACCAGGGTTGACACTTGTCACCCATGGAACTGCATGTGTTCCACCAGCACACGTTCCTCCCACCACTTGGGAATTCACGTGTCCTTCCAAAAGGACTTAGGATAAAAACATATGATGCACATATATTTTGGAATAATATTAAAATATTATTCCCAGGCTTAAGCCCCCCTATGCTTAGCCCCTAGGCTCAACACTTAGCCCCTTTCCCACCTTCCAGCCCCTAATTCCTTGCCCACTCTGTGGATTCTCAGTCCCCCTTCACTCATTCATCGTGGTAGGTCTGCACCTGGTGGTGTTTATATTTTATTAAGTGTTCTGCATGATTACATATACAACAGCAGGCTCCTAGCCTTCAATACTCAGGCTCCCTGGCCTAACAACACATAAGCCTCCAGCTTATGAAAACTTAGCTCACTAGCCTATAAAACATGATTACAATTCCTTTCCAAACATGGTTTACAACGGGGCTTGGCCTTGGGGACACTACAATCCCCCTCCCCTTATTTTTTCACTGTCCTCAGTGCAACTTACACTGTCTCTGCAAGCCTTTCAAAATTTTCAAAAAGATGCGGGTACTCTGCCCGCATAACTTCTTCATGCTCCCATGTCGCGTCCTCAGGACCGTACCAGGTCCACTGGACCTTTACAAGATCTATAGCTCGATTCCGGAGCTGTTTGCTTTTCCTTTCCAATATGTGTACAAGATGCACTTGTAGGACACCTTCTGGTTCCACCTGAATCACATTCCAACCGATAACATGATTAGCATCGGGTACATATTTCTTAAGTAGTGAAACATGAAATACATTATGTACATTCATAGATGCAGGTAATGCAAGCATGTATGAAACCGACCCAATCCTTTCCAGGATCTCAAATGGCCCACAAAATCTTGCTGCCAACTTGGCGCAACTTCCCAATTTCATGGAACTCCTGTTAGTTTTCAATTTCAGGAAAACATGGTCACCCACTTTGAGTTCTCTATGGGTTCTGTTACTATCAGCGTAACTTTTCTGCCTGTCCTGGGCAACTTTCAGATTCTGTTTGATTTTTATCATTTGATCTTCCATTTCTTTGAGTAGTTCAGGTCCAACTACTACTCTGTCAGCTGGATTATCCCAGCTCACTGGAGTGTTGCACTTTATTCCATAAAGCACTTCGAATGGGCTCATCTTCAATTATGCATGGTACCCATTATTGTAGGCGAATTCTACCAAATGCAGGTAGTCTTCCCACCTTGATGGTTTATCCATCACATACATTCTCAACATGTCTTCGATTACTCTGTTTACTCTCTCTGTCTGTCCATCAGACTCGGGATGATACGTTGTACTAAATTTCAGATTCGTTATGAATCCTTTGAACAGTCGTTTCCAGAAATTCGAAGTGAATTTCGTGTCCCTATCAGACACAATTGTCTTAGGAATTCCATGCAAGCGTGCAACTTCTTTTAAAAATATATCAGCAACATCAGCTGCCCTGTGGGTGGTTTTTAGTGGAATAAAATGGGCAGCTTTAGTAAGCTTGTCCACCACCACCATGATTGAATCATGCTGCTTGCTTGTTCTGGGCAATCCTGTGATAAAATCCATTGTTACCACGTCCCATTTCCACTCAGGAATAGGTAAAGGCTGCAACAACCCTGTTGGGTGTCTATGCTCAGCCTTAACCTTTTGGCACTCCATACATCTAGCGATGTATTCAACAATTTCTTTCATCATACCTGGCCAAAAATAATGGCCTTTGACTGCTGCCACAGTCTTCTGATATCCAGGATGTCCAACATAAGTCACGTTATGCATCTCCTTTAGAATGGACAACTTCAATTCCCATACATTGGGTAAATACACTCTGTTTTTATACAGAAGTAAACCATTAGCTCCCATGGTGTAACCTTCCTTGGTTTGTGGTCTCTCACGATGTTGTAGCTTTTCTACTAGACCTCTGTACTGCAAATTAGCAATTGCAGCTTCTAAAATTCTGTCTTTCATCTCAGTTATGTACATGCTAATGGATGTAGTATGTAATTCGTGCACTTTTCTGTTGAGTGCATCAGCCACCTTATTTTCTTTCCCCTTGATATGCTTGATATCAAAGTCATATTCGCACAGAAACTCCAGCCATCTAATTTTCCTGGCATTTAAGGTCGGCTAATCAAATAAATATTTCAGACCATTATGGTCCGTTCTCAATTCAAATATCTTGCCCATGAGGTAATGTCTCCATTTCCTCAATGCGTGAACAATTGCTGCCAACTCTAAATCGTGAGTGGCATAATTCTTCTCATGCTCCTTCAACTTTTGGGATTCATAACAAACTACAAATCCTTCTTGGCTGAGAACTCCTCCCAGCCCCTCCTTACACGCATCTGTGCACACTACATAATCCTTGTTTGGATCTGCAATCCTTAGGATTGGAGCACTAGTTAGCAGCTGCTTCAATCGCTAGAAGCTGCTCTCACATTCTTCAGTCCACTGAACCTTCTTCTCCTTCCTTTGCAAGGAAGTGATAGCATGAGCTATCCTTAAGAATCCGGCTATGAACCTCCTATAATAGCCTGCTAGACCCATAAAGGATCTAACTTCTGTCACATCCCTTGGTGCTGGCCATTCTCGAATGGCCTGTATCTTATCAGGATCCACAGCGATCCCTTCTTCAGATATAATGTGTCCCAAGTAATGGATCTTCCTTTGGTAAAAAGAGCACTTGCTCAGTTTTGCGTACAACAGGTGTTCTCTCAACACCTGCAACACCATTCTAAGGTGTTGCTCATGTTCTTCCTCTGTCTTGGAATACACCAAGATATCGTCCAGGAAGACTATGACAAACTTGTCCAAATAATTTATGAACACTCCATTCATTAAGCACATGAAGATAGCAGGCGCGTTGGACAATCCAAATGGCACCACTATAAATTCATAATGCCCGTACCTTGTTCTAAAGGAGGTCTTGCTGATGTCTTCATCATTTATCTTCACTTGGTGATATCCATATCGGAGATCTATTTTCAAAAATATTTTTGCATCTTTCAACTGATGAAAAATATCATCAATCCTTGGCAGAGGATACTTGTTCTTGACAGTGACCTTATTCAACTGTCGAAAATCAATGCACAGCCTCAACGTCCCATCTTTCTTCTTCACGAATAGGACTGGGGCTCCCCACGGTGACACGCTGGGATAAATGTAACCTTTCTTTAGTAGCTCTTCGAGCTGCAATTGCAACTCTTTCATCTCTGGTGTACTCATTCTATAAGGAGCCTTCGAAACTGGGGCTGCTCCAGGCATCAAATTTATAGAAAAATCGATGTCCCTCTTCGGAGGTAGTCTAGGTACCTCCTGAAATACGTCCTTAAATTCTTTGAGTACCTTGTGGTCTTCCAAATTCAAGACCTCATCTTGGAATACTTCTTCCACTCGGGATGCAAATAATTGGCAGCCTTTCCAGTAACATTTCTTCAGCTGCATGGCTGAGATTTCTCTAACAGCCATGACTCTGGGGATTCCTTGGAATGTTACCTAATTTCTTTCTTCGTCCAGACATGTGAACCTCTTATTACAACAATCCAGAAGGGCATGGTGTTGGTCCAACCAGACCATCCCAATTAAGCAATCATATGAGCCTAAAGGCAGAATGTTCAATTCAGCCTTAGTGCTCATTCCTTTCATGTCCACTGAACAGGACTTAACCAATTCAGTGACCTTCCTCTTGGTCCCTGTGGTTAACTGCACTAACCAAGACTTCTCATGTTTTCTTCTCATTAGATGCAAACTTTCCACCACTATAGGATCTACATAACTATGGCTAGCCCCTGAATCAATCAAAATAACAAGTGGTTAGTTGTTGATCATACCTTCCACTTCAATCATGTGTGATTGAAATTCTTCTTTCTTATTGTCCAGGGCTGCATAGATCCTCGACATTCTGCTGCCCATATCCTCCACTGTTCTAGCTTGCTGAATAGTATGGACAGTTCTTGCTTTGTCTTTTTTGTGGGGGCAGTCTCTGTACCTATGATTCCCTTTACAACCCCAACACTCCATAGGTGGAGGCCTTGGCATCTGCTCACTCCCTTCAACTTTCCTGGGCTCTTTAAAAGATGATTGTCCCCAAGGACTTTTTTTGAAAAAGGAAGGCTTGTTTCCCTTCTGTCTTTGTTCTTTCTTAAACCTCTTCCGGTCATCCCAAGCCTTCCGAAAGGTAGGATTTTCTCTTTGTTGTTCGTATAGGCGTTTCTCCCTTCTTATGGTTTCTTCCATGGTCTTAGGATCATAGTATTGAATCTTGTCACCAATGGAAGGTGGCAGTCCACTCAGATACCTCTGAATTTTGATAGCCTCATCCTTGATGAATGGAACATACTTCAGTAGTTCCAGAAAATTTCATTCATACTCATCAATGGTCATGCTGCCTAGCTTGAGTTCGAAGAACTCCTTCATCTTTCTGTAATAGTATATTTTAGTCAGGTATTTCTTCTCGAAATACCTCTTAAACTCCTTCCACGTGACCTCTTTCTCTCTGATGTGCTGCACCTGCACAAACTAATCCCACCACATGGATGCTTTTCCTTTCAACTAGTACATTGCAATTCTTCCTTCTGTACAGGCAGAATAATTCTGCAGTTGGAAGTACTTCTTCATGCCAAGAAACCATGTCTTAGCATCTTCCTCCTTCTTATGCTCTCCATCAAATGTTGGAGGTTTAATTTTGTTCATCTCCCCTTTCAACTCCTCCTTTCCAAATTTTTGATGTTTTCTGGTAGGGGACAGGCTTGAACTACTGTGTGTCTTCCTGTTAGAATGTTTTTGGGAGCGACTGAGATGTCGGCTACCACTCCTTGACCTACTTATTCTCCCATGGGTTTTGCGACTCTCCATCGTACTTGAGTCTCTTCCCTTCTCGAGTTTCTTCTCTATTCTTTCCAGGCTCTTCAAAAATTTTAAGTTTAATTCACCCTGTCGATCCTTGACTTTCATGAGATTTCGGCTATCAGCTCGGCGAGCCTTAGCCTCTCTTTGAAATCCTTCAATTATTTTCATCATGTGTCCTTCCTTATCCATATCCTTTCCATGCCCATTAGAGTTCGATCCTTCAACTCCTAGGTTAACATCCTTTCCTTCCCGTTCGTCTTACATTTCAGGGGTAATTTGTACTCTTCCCCACTCCATACTCAGCGTTGATTAACTGGAGTTCTGGCCTTCGTTGAACTCTGCAGACGCACTATGTAATTCAATTCGAATTTGTCAGGCCATTAAACTTTCACGAACAATCCACAATATTTATAAGCCGGTTCGAGCAAAATAAAAGACATTTCGGTTTAAATAAGTTTCTTGAACTGGAAGTATTATGTATCTCTTCCATTTCTTTGCATTTTGCAGCAATTTCCCAATAGTTCTGGCACTCGTCAGTCTTCTGCAATATAATGCACAGACGACTCGAATTTTGTCGAACCTTCATTTCTTGACAATTCCTCATCTTTCGTGACAATCGATTTTAGGAAAGTGTTTCAATTTCACGAATTTTTTGAGCTCTGTTCAGCTCTGTATTTTTTCGGGTGTTCTAAACTTCAGTTTTTGGTATTTTGGGACTTTCGGGACCTTGAGTTTCGGGGTTTCAGAGTTTTGATATTGGAGAACTCCTGTTTCACTCTCCTTCCCCACCCCCGACTTCTGAAATTCGGATTTGCCTTATTCTACGGGTCTACAACACAGCTTTCGCCCTCTACCATAGTGGTACGTGGTGCTTTTTCGGAGGATCCTCGTCACCTTTGGTGACGTCATTAGGGTTCCACCACTCTCACCTATCTTCACACACACTGGCACGTGGTGCTCTTCCGGTGTCTATGGGGTACATCTCCCCGATTGAGACTTCGGGTGTCGGGGTTTCGTGATCCTTGACGACATGAGTTCCTGTCCTCATGAACTCTCGATCTCCGATTTTCCGATGCACCTTTTTCCTTAGTCCTCTCATGGCTATGCCTAGGCCCATGTGACCGCCTCCCATAAGACTGCAGCCTTATATCCTTATCGGGGTTTTCCCCTATCACGATTTCGACACCCGCGATGTTAGACAACTTGCTTTACCGACTCCCGAACCCCGATATGTCGTTTCTTCGATACACTCGTGCGATTGACTATTCAACGGTCCCTCACTCCATCGGCTTTTCGGAGTTCGCAATATCGTGAATCCTAAATGCATAAATTTTTGGGACTTCTCGCCGCGAAAACCCGAAACAGCGTGCCACCTGTCCACCTCTCGGATCCTGTGGCCCCCACACGATTTATTTGTCCATTGGGATATCGCGTTTCACGATTTCATGATTCCTTTTGTAGTGATGTCGAGATTTCCAACACCTAATCCCCGATATCAAATTCGACGCGTAAATCCAACAATTATATCTTTCTCACATCAAATGGTCTTTACAGACCCTGAGATTCCCCGAAGGAATCTCGTCCGTTCATTGGGACTTAGTCACATGCTAAAGTCTCGACAGTATGGTCGGGATTTATCATGAAGAAAGTCCGAGTTCTTGTCATTGGAACTTTCGAATCCCGGATCCTCGAAACGGGTAGTCTCATAACACGTGGCCATCTCAAATCGGACGGTCCACAGCTGTTCCTAGGTTTCCATCATGGAAAGTCCCGATCCCTTGTTACCAGGACTCCCGATATCGCGATTCCCGATTTCCCGAAATGGGAAATCTCACGACACGTGTCCTCCGTCTTTTGGACGGTCTAGATCTATTTCGAAGCTTTCACCCCTAGTCTCTGAGGTTTAACCTTCGGACATCTCCCGATAGATCCAACGACTGACGGGTTTTCCGGTCGAGATCTGACAGCTTAGACGGTTCCTAACCAATTCAGAATTTCGCGTATCGCGATTTCCAGATTCATGTGTATTTCAAAAGGAATTTTAATCCCTACACACTTTTTTCCAGATATGACGGTCACGAGGGCTCGCCTTCCCTCCCGAACATATCCTAAGGTTCTAACACCATTGGTGTAGAGACCTGTCTCCCTATGGCCATAGACCACACCAACTGCGGTTTCACTCGCCGCTATACTTCCTGAGCTCGTAAGCACGATCAAGAAACTACTTGACACTTCGGAACAAACCAAGGTACGAAATTGGTCCTCCAGACCCAATTTCCCTTCACATTCTCGGTCCAAAGACCGCTCCACTGGCCCATCTAGGCTCAGTGTCGAAACCTTGGCTCTGATACCAATTTGTAGCACACCCATTTCGGAACTATGGGCTTACTCGCGCTCTGATACCCATTTGTACACACCATTTGTACAAAGCTCATACAGATATCATATATCCCATGCATTTAAACAAATAAACACATTTAACTCAGAGTAAAACATATCATTACTGCTATAATTAAACAATCCATAGCATTCCATATTAATTCGTATCCACAATGGAAAACATGATAACCTTTACAGTAGAGACATGATAAAATGTGATAAAACATACTTAGACACTTATATTGTAACAATGGTGGGATCCACCAACCAAATGCAGGCCTTCCAAGAACCTCCCAGCCTTAGACCGCACTGCTCATCAACTCAGCAGTGGGTCACCCCCTAGATGGGACTAAGCTCCACCCCAAGGCAAGGAATCTAGGCTCAGGTTGAGGTTACAAGGAAAACAGTCACACACAACCACAAGGACGGAATGCTCTCCCAGGAATCTCCCACGCTCACTGCCCACAGACCCTCATTCCCCACATGCCTATTCCACCCCAGGAGAATGCACCTTCTTTGTCACCTGGACAGTCCTTCGGCTGCCAATCTACCTTACCTTGGGTTACAGGAACAGACCGGACCAGAAGTCTCTGGGCTCTATGGAAGCTACAGGGTTCCTTCTAGGAGTTCTCTCCTTCCCCTGCGCACTCTCTCACCTGGAGGGAGTCGCTCAAAGGCCAACAAGCCTCACGCAGTCTAGTATTGTGTAGTCTCAACAATCCCACGAGAAAACAGACACAGGCTTTCCAAAAAATGGTTCGGCAATCAAAGGATGGCTTCACAGTCACGGCTTTGGAACAGGGAATGATCGCATAGGCTTGCTCATCTTTCCCGAACAAGAAAATACTCTTCCCCGAAATCAACACAGGCTTCTCGTAGGCTGGGGTTACACGCACGGGATTTCTCAGAATCAGACACAGACATTCGAGTCACAGGGTCTCACCAAGGTTCTCTACAGGAGTCGGGTTAGTCATACTGCTCAGAGCTTCGTACACATTCAGACAATCCGGTGGAATGGGAATGGAACCTTCTCACGGCTCACCTTGGCCATTTTATTCGCATGCACCAGGGTTGACACTTGTCACCCATGGAACTGCATGCGTTCCACCAGCACACGTTCCTCCCACCACTTGGGAATTCACATGTCCTTCCAAAAGGACTTAGGATAAAAACATATGATGCACATATCTTTTGGAATAATATTAAAATATTATTCCCAGGCTTAAGCCCCCCTAGGCTTAGCCCCTAAGCTCAACACTTAGCCCATTTCCCACCTTCTAGCCCCTAATTCCTTGCCCACTCTGTGGATGCTCAGTACCCCTTCACTCATTCATCGTGGTCGTTCTGCACCTGGTGGTGTTTATATTTTATTAAGTGTTCTGCATGATTACATATACAACATCAGGCTCCTGGCCTTCAATACTCAGGCTCCCTGGCCTAACAACACGTAAGCCTCCAGCTTATGAAAAATTGTCTCACCATACTATAAAACATGATTATAATTCCTTTCCAAACATGGTTTACAATGGGGCTCGTCCTTGGGGACACTACAATTTAAAAGAGACTTAGAATCACAATATGGGAAAGTTTGGGAACATGACTACTTCAATCATTTGACAAGAATCAAGCACTTAGGCGATATTGAAGATTATAATTCAGAATTTCAAGTATTGGCCACAAGGGTGGATGACATAAGTGATGAACATTTGTTGTAATTTTATATGGGTGGATTAAAAGAAGACATTAAACATGAGCTTTTCTTAAGACATCTTGCAAATATTATACCAGGTATCCAATCGCCATAGCTTATACCAGGTATGTGTGATTGAAGTTTTGTGATGATTTCAGGTTTAATTCAACATAATTTAATGATTCCAATGAGATAATACATGATCTGTGTGTCACAGGGAAAAATTGCATGGCGTTTTCTCATCGAGTAGCTCGTCCGGTACTTCATCTGACACTATTACAGGAAGCTAACTTAAATATTAATTTGTGGGAGCATGAAGTGGAATCTGAAAAATCTGGCACATGGATTTTGTGCGTAATATGCCCAATTAGGTCCCTCGCATCTTGTTTCCTGAAATTATGAACGGATTTAGATTAGTTCATGGTTTTCAATTCGTCATCCGGTACTCCATCCGACACTCTGTGCTGCACTAAAACTGTGGGCGAGTTGGCGGTTATCATATCGACAGCCAGTGATGTGAAAACCAACGACATGGGTTTTCCTTGTGCTCGTGGCCTCCAACTATTGAGATTCTGACAACTTGGATTGGGTTGTTATGTTAGGCATTTATTGGCTCGCTTTGTTTCTAGAAGCCACCGACGGTTAAGATGCATTAAATGTGATTTACTGTTTTTAGAGGAGGTCGACCCTTCCAATGGTCAACCTCTCATCTTGTAAACTCTATAAATACCACATCAGTGGTCAGACAAATAGTTAGAAGAGCTAAGGATAGTTAAGCTCTATTTTTCCATTTTCAAGACATTTTTCTCTAAAACTGTGTTTTTAATTTTAATGTTGAAATCGTGTTGCTTGAGCTCATGATTCATCGTTGAGAAGTAGCCATGACCTGCTGGGGGGGACACTAGTGGTATGGGTGAATATTTAGTCAATTAGTTTATGAATTCATATAGTGTAATCATCATTTCTTGTATTTCTTGTACATGAGTTTTATTGTGTTTATTTACTGTGTAAATTGTTGTTCATAATTTAAGTGCTTCAGTTCAGTTTTGCAGATTATTATGAAGGCTAGTGTTAATATGCAATGACTTTTTGATTAGTAGGAAACAACTTGCAAGTTTAGAAAATAACCCTTGTGTATAATTAGATGGTAGTTATATTTCCTATATGCTGAAATAGAGTTTAAAAACAGAGTTAAAACAAAGTATTTAGTTCATGGTTTCTTTGGCAAGTTTCGGTGGATGGATAGTTGTTAGTTTTAGTTTTCCTTTCTAGTTTGCTTATCTAATTGCTATCTAGTTTGCTTATCAAATTGTCATTTAGGTTTTCTTATCTAGTTGTTAGATAGTTTTCTCATTTCTTTTCTTGTCATATACTGAAATAGAAATAGAATTCGATTTATGTTTTATGAGTATTTCCTCTTTTGCAATTTGAATTGTTAAAATATGATTAATTTAGTTTACTTATGCAATTTCTTCTCTAGATCTAGGTTGCAATTTTAAAGTTGATTATTGAGTTTAGTTTCAGTTATGAATCTAAGTAGTATGAATTTGCTTAATTAGCATAGAATGCAATTGAATTAAATAGAATAGTGTTTTTGTATTGTTGATGATTAATGCATATATTGAATAATAACATGGATATGTAGGGTAGTTGATGTTGCTTCTATAATGGCTAAGTTCTCATTGGATTGTCTAATTCACACTTTTCACTTTGCTATCGAAGTCAATATTGATTTTATCCCTCTCAAGTTATCGTTAATTGTTAAATGCCATCGTGATATTATAAGACATCGGAGACATAACCATCAACACTATATTTGAGTTTTCTTACTTTTATAGATTATAGAATAGTTTCCTTGCTTTTGTAGATTAGAGAATAGTCTTCTTTCTTTGGTAGATTAAAGAATAGTTTTCTTTTTGTAGAGTAAAGAGTAGTTGTTGATTACTTTTATTGGCATGATGCTTTGAATTTAGTGGATTAAGATTTCCTTTTGTAAATTAGAAGTAGTTATGAAGTTTAATTTAAGAATAGAGTTCACCTGCTTATTAGTTTGATTAGTTGCTTATTGAGTAATTTCGATTAGTTTACTTGTTGTAGAAGTTATCATAGGTTAGTCAGTTATTGCTTGCTTCTTTACTTGCTTTGATAGGGTAGTTGCTTGCTTTCTTACTTGCTTTGATAGGGTAGTTGCTTACTTGTTTATTTACTTACTTGTTGTTGCTTATTGAATTTGAATAGATTAATTAGATTAGTTGTTGTTATTGCTCATTAGATAGATAGTTTTCTTTTTCTTATCGTAATGATTAAGTTAATTTTCTTTAAGTAGGATTTTCATCTGCTTTATTAGGACAATCCATCGATCCTTTGTTCAAAAGTTACTTAGGGTAAATAGTTTAAATTTCTTAATAGGGTTTGATCATTAATAATCTTTGCTTAAGTAGATTAGCTCTTAGATAGTCCATTTCCTTAGTTAGACTATACTACCTCTAGCCTTTCTGCCTTGGCACATATAGTGCTACAACTCTAAGTTTACTTACCCCGGGTTGACAATTTAATTGAGGGGTTTTAGTGTTTTTTAGTGCATATAGAACACCCATCATTTTT
The DNA here is from genome assembly GCA_009831015.1 of Picea engelmannii. Lineage (NCBI taxonomy): Eukaryota > Viridiplantae > Streptophyta > Pinopsida > Pinales > Pinaceae > Picea > Picea engelmannii. The sequence continues at coordinate 313,263 of ML785082.1, read as the reverse complement.
GGCGTCATTGTCTGATGCAGTAGAGACGCGACCGCACCCCTGTCGCGCTCTCCCGCTCTCAGGATCGATCACAATCCCCTTTTGAGCCGAATTAGCTCTTTAGATTCCCTACTGGAATCCTCTTCTAAAATACCCGATCCACAGGTCCTTCATTCATCTACACGGCCTCTGCACCTAGCCGTGGTTTTCCTCGACTCAGTATCGGGGTTCGGGGTTTCGGACTTCCCACTGTCCAGAGTTCCTGTACTCTCGATTCCTCGATCACCGATGAGCTCCTTACCCGGCCTTAGTCCTCCTGGCTAGGTTCTCTGGTCCCTATGACCGCTCACCATAAGACCGCAGACTTATATTCTCGTCAGGGTTTTGGGCTTTTCGATGCCAAAATGCAATTTCCCCCAGAACTTACGATTCTCCGATTCCCGACGCACTTTAACTCCAGCTATCCCCTCATGGCTCAACCCTTGGTCCACGTGACCATTACTCCGTGACCACGGGGTTTCAAATGCCTAAATTCATATGCCTATGGGATTCCCGACTCTCCAAATCCCGACGCTCCATTGCACTGACAGCTGGCTTCCACTATGGCTCTTCCCTCAGCTCTGATATGCTGACAGCTGGCCCCCATTGATCGGGGTATCGCGATTCATGATTTCAAAAGGTGTAAACACCACGTCCACAGGATTCTTGATATCTCGATGGACCAAACACCGATGGAAGGCTTCCTTATCATCCCTTTCTCGATGATGCCGATCTCCTCCACGCGTCCCTCCAAATGGGCAATCCCGATTCCTCCGGGATTTCGAGACTCGTTTCCTTCGAACTTGCGAACTCCGATTTCCAGATGTCAAATATGTCGACGATCGCTCGATCTCCACCACGTGTCTCTGCTAATGGATGGCTCCAATCCAATCTCGCGCTTTTGTGACTCCTAATGCTCCAGAAGTCTTGTCTTCCCAACCTCCGATATGCCGATGGGCTCCCGATCTCACCCACGTGTCCCAACTGACGGACAACTATGATTTCTTTCGTTGTTTCAGGATTTCTAATGTCCCGACTCTCACGACCTCACTGAATCCTGATTTCCCGAGTGCCGATATCCCAATGGCTCCACCCCTTGTCGACATTTCTCCTCTTGTCCACGAGGACTTAACTCCCTCACAACTTCTGCAGATCTAACGGCTGTCGGCGATCCTGCACCAGATCTAACGGCTCAGATATGTTCTCCTTTTCTGTGCTCCTCCAGAGGTTTAACCTCTGCATGCCTTCACCCGATCCAACGGCTGACGAGATTTCTATGTGAGATCCGACGACTGTCGGTCTCCTCCTGCTGTAGGCTCCTCCTGAGCTCCTCCTGGATGTGAAATCCTCAGCGGTCCAGATCTCTCTCCTCCGTCGATCCAACGGTTCTCATTTCCCTTTTTGGACTGCTGCGCTTTCTTTCCAGACTTGGAAGAATTTCACGTTCTCAAAGGCTTCGACCTTTGCGCTCTTTCCTCTTACAATCTCCTCAACTCAGAGCTTCGCCAACCCGTGTGAAAACGTTGTTCCTCCTGAGCTTCTGCAAACACTCAGATCCCTAAGGGGTTTTGTCCCTCGTCTCCCTCAGATGGAGAAATTGATGCCTTCCTGGCTGTCCTTCGCTCAAGCAACCTCCTTGCTGAGTCTTTCTGGGTGTTCAACAACCCAGTGAAGATCCTTCAGTGGACTCTTCCTCCAACTAGTAGAACTCAAAGAGTTCTCTTCTCTTTTCTTTTGTGTGTTCCTATCTGCACACTTTCTCGACGCCCTCCTGGCGGAGTATCGTTCCATAGAACGCTCAGTAGTTCTGCCTCCTTTCGTGAACGCCTTGCACTTGCTCGATGCCCTTCTGGCAGAGCTCTCAGAATCCTCAGTGATTCTGGTCCTTTTGAACTCACAATAGACTTCCTTCCTCTGTGCACTCCTTGCACTGGATCAATGCCCTCCTGGCAGAGCTTCACAGAACTCCTTAGAGCTTCTGTCTGAACTCACAATAGAGTTCCTCCAACTGCACCTTGTGCATATGCTCAATGCCCACTTGGCAGAGCTCTACAGAATTCACAGCAGAATTTTATCTGCAACTGTGTTTCTCCTACATAGCCTTGCCTCCAAGGTATTCAACACCCTTGAGGTCTTCCTCCTGAGTTTTTGATTCCAGTTCTTGTGCCACAACATGTCTTTGTCTGAACCCGCAGTGTTCATAAGTGCAACCTCTATGCACGGCTCTCAGAACCCGCTGCGTTCTGTCACACCCTTTTGGCGTGAAGCCTCAAATACCTTCAACCCTGGAAATCAAACACCCTCCTGCAAATTCCTACCATACATCTACAACATACAATGGAACACACACAGACATCCACGTAACACAGAATATCATGCAGGAAAAACTACTCTGTTATATTAAATTGGCAAATGCCTGTATTTACAAGGTGTTCCTGAGCTCTCTTTGGCTCTCCTCAACTCAATCCTCACTCATCTACCACAACTTTCACTCCTTTTCAAAATGAGATATCAAAATCTCTTTTACCTGAGGGGCTCATCGAGCACTTCCCTCCAGGTCTACCTACTCTATTCAATTACATTGAATGGGTTGTCTAGTCTAGAATCGGATCTAGATCTCAACCGATCTAGCATTAAAGCCGATCTTAACTACAGCCTGCACAAAGGCACGGATTCTATGGCTCACCAGCCTAAGCATTTAATTACATTCAATTTCAAATTTGAATGAGGACTACGCCTCTATTTTAGCCAGCAATTTGAATTGGCTACCGTGGCTGGCTGATGTGGAGAGATGCTCCTGCATCAAACTCCTCAGCTGCAAAATCATGAGCTCTTTCTCATGCGCTTCCCCTCTAAGTTGTTGGAAATCCTCCTGGATCCCAAATAAGTCTTTGGATCTTTCCATCTGCTCCATCCTGTTGTTGTTGTTGCTTCTGCTGCACTGTTGCTGCTGCTGCTTTTCTGCCCATCTTTTCCTCGCTGGCAGTCTCTGCTGACCTCAACATCAGCTTTCTGATCTCTTCGATCACTTCGTCCAGCTGCTCCAGTGGTTGGCTCTGTTTATGCAGTCTCCTCAACTGCGGAAATTTTCTGCAATTGGGCAGATCGCTATGATCTCCCATGCCATCTTCTTCATCTTCATCGGTGGCCTCAAGTTCCCACTCTGCTGCAGACTTCAGTTCTGCAGTCTCCGCTTGAATGACTTTCTGTTCAGTCACCTTCTCTGACAGCTCAACTTCTGTCAGTTCTCTTGTTGTCTCTGGATTGTTCAGCCAATCATCCAACATCTCTAGCTCCATCTCCCATGGAGTGATAAATCTGCCTACTCCCTCTTTGGCTTCTTTTGCTGTTAGCTTTAGTGCTACAACTTCTTTCTTTTCAGCTCCCTGGCCGAAATCATTGAGCCATTCCTCAGAATGCTCCTTCTCCTCTTCTGCTTGGGCAGCTTCCAAAGTCTACTCCAATTCCCCCTTGATAGTCATCGTCAGCTGTGACTGTTCTGCTGCTACACCATCTGCAACACCAATTTCTGCCTCCTCCTGGGCACATGGTAGGAATAATCCAATCCCCCCAATCATCAGAATATCATCCTGATCTTTCTCCTCTTCTGTCAGCTGCACACGTTGATCCAAATCCATCTTCTCTGTCAGCTCCTCTGGCTGATTAAAACATACCTGCTCATCCTTGCCCACCTAGAAATATGGGATTCTTCCGCTGACCTCCTGGCAGACTATGAGATCAACCGATCCCATCTTCATTAGCACTCCTTGCTGAATTGAACTCGCCTCTGAGTCCATGAGACTTTCATATATTCTCCATTGCTCATCTCTGCCCACTTGGAAATCCGAGATCCTTCCATTTCCCTCCTGGCAGACTTCAAGATCCTGCAGCGACCTCTTATCATTTCCCAGTTGGCAATGTGAAATTCCCTGGTTGTCCTCTTGACAGTCTTTGAGATCCCGCAGCAATCTTAACCCGTTGCCCACCTGGAAATCTGGAATTTCTTCTCTGCCCTCCTGGCGGTGCTTGAGATCCTCAGCCGATCCCAATTCATCCTCTTCATCATTGAGACCTCTCCCAGTCTTTGGCTTACAGACATAAATTATATTTTCCTCTGTGGCCTTGAGGTTTTCAGCATACCTTAGCCAGCTTTTCAACAGCCTGCGTTGTCTCATGACCATCAGCTTCTTGACTGGCCATTTTGCCTTTGCCTTCTCCATGGGCAATTCACACATTCATCTCCTCCTCCTATCCTGTCGCATTCACAGTTCGAGCTTCTCTATGTCTTCTTTTAATTCATAGAGCTCTCTATCCCTTTATTTATCCATTTCCGCAAGATTTTCTGCCTTGATCTTATTCCTCCCATCATGCCTATGGTCTTCAGTAACCATGGTGTTGTCTCTGTCTGCTCTCCTAGAAAACCTGCTGCCACTCTGCACTAAGAGTTCTACCAGCTTCATCATCTTACAATCCCGCTGATTGTCTATGGACTGTTTCCTACCTGCAAACAAGTCCTCCAGTGCTCTATCTTTCTCTTGCCTCTTCTGTATGCAATATACAAACAGAATCTCGCTCTGATACCACTTGATGTGTATCAGAGTATTCTCTTCCTCTTCCTACCTCTTCCTGCCTAAAATATACAGACAAGAAATCAGCTCTGATACCACTTGACACAGTAGAGACGTGACCGCACCCCCATCGTGCTCTCCTGCTCTCAGGATCGATCACAATACCCTTCTGAGCCGAATTATCTCTTTAGATTCTTTGCTGGAATCCTTTGCTAAAATACCCGATCCACAGGTCCTTCATTCACCTACACGGCCTCTGCACCTAGCTTTGGTTGTCCCCAACTCAGTATCGGGGTTCGGGGTTTCGGACTTCCCACTGTCGAGAGTTCATGTACTCTCGATTCCCCAATCACCGTTGAGCTCCTTACCCGGCCTTAGCCCTTCTGGCTAGGCTCTCTAGTCCCTATGACTGCTCACCATCAGACTGCAACCTTATATTCCCATCGTGGTTTCAGGCTTTTCGATGCCAAAATGCAATTGCCCCCAGGACTTGTGATTCTCCGATTCCTGATGCACTTTAACTCTAGCTAGCCCTCCTGGCTCAACCCTTGGTCCACGTGACCATTACTCTGTGACCACAACCTTATCCCCGTTGGGGTTACGGGGTTTCAAATTCCTAAATGCATATGCCTACAGGATTCCCGACTCTCCAAATCCCAACGCTCCGTTGCACTAACAGTTGGCTTCCACTATGGCTCTTCCCTCAGCTCTGATATGCTGACAGCTGGCCCCCACTGATCGGGGTATCGCGATTCACAATTTCGAAAGGCGTAAACACCATGTCCATGGGATTCCCGATATCTCGATGGACCAAACACCGATGGACGGCTTCCTTATCGGCCCTTTCCCGATGACGCTGATCTCCTCCACGCGTCCCTCTAGATGGACAGTCCCGATTCCTCCAGGATTTTGAGACTTTCGATGTCCCGTTTCCTTCGACCTTGGGAATTGCGATTTCCCGATGCCGAATATGCCGACGATCGCTCGATCTCCGCCACGTGTCTTCGCTAATGGACGACTTCGATCCAATCTCACACTTTTGCGACTCCTAATGCTCCGGAAGTCTTGTCTTCCCAACCTCCGATATGCCGATGGGCTCCTGATCTCGCCCACGTGTCCCAACTAACGGATGGCTGTGATTTCTTTCGCTGTTTCGGGATTTCTGATGTCCCGACTCTCACGACCTCGATGAATCCCGATTTCCTGAGTGTCGATATCCCGATGGCTCCACCCCTTGTCGGGATTTCTCTTCCTATCTATGAGGACTTAACTCCCTCGCAACTTCTGCATATCCAACGGCTGTCGAGGATCCTGCACTAGATCTAACTACTCAGATTTGTTCTCCTTTTCTGCGCTCCTCCAGAGGTTTAACCTCTGCGTGCCTTCAACTGATCCAACAACTGACGGGATTTCTATGTGAGATCCGACGACTGTCGGTCTCCTCCTGCTGTAGGCTCCTCCTGAGCTCCTCCTGGACGTGAACTCCTCAGCAGTCCAAATCTCTCTCCTCCGTCGATCCGACGGTTCTTGTTGCCCTTTTTGGACTACTGCTCTTTCTTCCCAGACTTGGAAGAATTTCACGTTCTCAAAGGCTTCGACCTTTGCGCTCTTTCCTCTTGTGATGTCCTCAACTCAGAGCTTCGCCAATGCGTGTGAAAACACTGTTCCTCCTGAGCTTCTGCAAACACTCAGATCCCTAAGGGGTTTTGTCCCTCTTCTCCCTCAGATGGAGAAATTTACGCCTTCCTGGTTGTCCTTCGCTCAAGAAACCTCCTTGCTGATTCTTTCTGGGTGTTCAACAACCCAGTGAAGATCCTTCAGTGGACTCTTCCTCCAGCTAGCAGAACTCAAAGAGTTCCCTTCTCTTTTCTTTTGTCTATGCCTATCTACACACTTTCTCGATGCCCTCCTGGAAGAGTATCTTTCCACAGAACATTCAACAGTTCTGTCTCCTTTCGTGCACTCCTTGCACTTTCTTGATGCCCTCCTGGCAGAGCTCTCAGAATCCTCAGTGATTCTAGTCCTTTTGAACTCACAACAGAGTTCCTTCCTCTGTGCACTCCTTGCACTGGCTCAATGCCCTCCTGGCAGAGCTTCACATAACTCCTCAGAGCTTTTGTCTGAACTCACAACAGAGTTCCTCCAACTGTACCTTGTGCATATGCTCAATGCCCACTTGGCAGAGCTCTACAGAATTCACAGCAGAATTCTGTCTGCAACTGTGTTTCTCCTACACAGCCTTGCCTCCAAGGTATTTAGCACCCTTGAGGTCTTCCTCCTGAGTTGTTGATTCCAGTTCTTGTGTCGTAGCACGTCTTTGTCTGAACGCGCAATGTTCAGAAGTGAAACCTCTATGCACGGCTCTCAGAACCTGCAACATTCTGTCACACCCTCCTGGCGTGAAGCCTCAAATACCTTCAACCCTGGAAATCAAACAACCTCCTGCAAATGCCTACCATACATCTACAACATACAATGGAACACACACAGACATCCACGTAACACAGAATATCATGCAGGAAAAAATGCTCTGTTATATTAAATTGGCAAATGCTTGTATTTACAAGGTGTTCCTGAGCTCTCTCTGGCTCTCCTCAACTCAATCCTCACTCATCTACCACAACTTTCACTCCTTTTCAAAATGAGATATCAAAATATCTTTTACCTGAGGGGGTCATCGAGCGCTTCCCTCCAGGTCTACCTACTCTATTCAATTACATTGAATGGGTTGTCTAGTCCAGAATCGGATCTAAATCTCAGCCGATCTAGCATTAAAGCCGATCTTAACTACAGCCTGCACAAAGGCACAGCTTCTATGGCTCACCAGCCTAAGAATTTAATTACATTCAATTTCAAATTTGAATGAGGACTGCGCCTCTCTTTTAGCGTGCGATTTGAATTCACTGGCGTGGCTGGCTAGCTAGCTGGCTGACGTGGAGAGATGTTCCTGCATCATTGTCGGGGAGTTTTATTAAGGTAATAAATAGTTATGAAATAGATCATTTCTAAACCTTAGCATTAGTTTGGTGGTGGGGAAACTTTAAGACGAGAGGTAAGAACCTACGCATCTGCTATATCAGGTTCCCCCAAACCCAATGGTAGTTTTTTCTTTTTGTTTTTGTTTTCTTTCATGAACAGACCTAGAGACCCAAAAGGTAGATACATTAAATCTAAATCAGATCTTTCAACCAAGGTTCCTTCTGACCTTTTTCGGGGAAGGAACGTTCCACTCATAAACTCTGTAGATCGATACCGGAAAACAGGAACTAGCTCAACCCAAAGAGATAAAGCAGTCTCTGAAGAGACTAAGACATGGAGCACTATAGAACACAAAATTGAAGCATCAGTAACAGTGGAACAAGAGGCAAGACCACTCGAGCCTTCCACAAAACCAAACAATACAACCTTTGTTTTCTTACCACCATCAGGAGACCCTAATTTTGAAGACATCATAGACCCTGAACATGTGAATACCTTGTTTGGTAGTTCAACCAATATAATTGTCTCTGAAATTGACACAGAACATTTGGCACCAATAATCTCAACCGGCTCTAGTAGAGTCCCAGACATCCAATCAGTAGGAATACCTTTCCATTAAAGGGAAACCTTGTTCTCTTCAAAGAGAAAACCACCTAGGTACTCTCTTGTTGGAAACCAAACCAGTATGGATGATCAGAGGGATCACAACAATGTAAGACATGGGGAGGAAGAAGAAGCTGGAAACCAAATTGAAACTACCTTCGAGTTTCCAATTTTAGACACCGCACCAAATGTCAATATGAAAAATATTCCCCTCTCAGCACTGCCCACCTTTTATGGTAAAAGAAGTGAAGGTTTGAATACCTTCCTATTTGAATTTGACATCTTGTGTAGGAGCTACAACTACTTACAAGATGCCTAGAAACTAAAACTCTTTCCTGCCACCCTCAAGGACTCTGCACTAAGATGGTTCATGGGGTTGGGAGAATCCAGTATTAGGTCTTGGGAATCCATGAAAGATATATTTCTTAATAAGTACCAATATTGTTGCAAGACCAAAGAGTCTCATAATGATATTTTCAAAATCCAACAATTAGAAGATGAGAATATCGAGGATTATATGGAATGGTTTGCTTATATCTCCTAGAAATCAAAATACCATGACCTTCCATATGATGCAATTAGGGCTCTCTTATTTAAGGGAATTTCAGAGGAATACCTAGAGATACTTAACCTAATGGCATCAGGTGACATCTCTCATAAACCATTTGCTAAAATCTGTGAAATGTGTAAAAATTACTCGAGGAGTAGAGCTAAAATAGGAAAGAATGTTTAGGGCCCTTATAATAGAAACTTAAAACCAATTAGTTCAGGTGGTATCAAAAGAGAAGATATAGGAAACCTTTTAGAGAATTTCAAAATAGATATCTTAAGCACAATAGGTTCCCAATTGGACACCCTAAAAATTAAAAAGAAACAGGAGGAGGAAAATGCAACAATGAGCATATATTGTCCAAGATGCAAAAGAAAGAATTCCTCAAGGGAATGCCCATTAGATAACATTTTGGTTTGTGGCTTCTGCACAGAAGACCACTCAACTGAAAAATTTCCATCATTCCCCAGTTTGTTAGCCATCTATATAAGTGGGGATCTTGGGAAATCGTCTTATGCACCTAGGAGGCCATGCCAGCCTAGGAACCATCCCACATACCTAGATCCACAATATCAGGTTCCACCTTATTATCAACAACAACAATAGTGGAACTCACCAAGTTAGAAAAAGTAGTCTACAGAGTACCAACATCCTTGGCTTCAAGGATGGAGCGGATGGAATAACCAAGGGAACCCTCAAGCTCCACCTGGACCTATATCCAACCATCCTTACCTTCAGTTTCCACCGAACACTCCGCAACTTCTGCCAGGTTTTGTTCGACCACCTTTACCTCCTATTCCACAAAAAAAACCACTACAATATAAGAATGCAAGTTCCCCAAGACCAACATTATTACCGGCACAACCAGTGCCCAATGCCAATAATAGGCCCACTCAACCTCTTCACAATGTTGAGATGCAGGTCTTCCGGACATATTTTATTACTCTTGTTCCATTGCAGGAGATTCAACTGAGTTTGAGAAAAGTTCTGGACAGGCAGAGACCTTCAATATTCATCTAAGAAGAAGAAGAAGAAGAAGAAAACCCCAAGAAACCCACGAATGACACTAGGTGGGAAGATGTTATTATTCCTAAGGACCAAGAACCCAAGCTTCCCCAAAATTAACCTTCACAAATTACGAAGGCCCCTCCTTATCGAGAAAGATTAGTAATCAAGAAACCTACCACCCGACCGGAATTTGACATCTTGAATGAATTGAAGAATATGTGTGTCAAGATTCCCTTACTTCAAGACATAAAGATATTCCAATCTACAGTAAGGTAGTCAATTGTGTATTAATAATCCAAGTAGGAAGCAGAAGGACCCTACTACACTACATTTGATAGGAGAACTTTCTGAGTACGTATCAGAGCAACCTAAGGTAGAAAAATATGGGAACCCAGGAAATCCCGTAGTAACCATAACCATTAAAGAGGTTTCCATTGGGAACACTCTCATAGACCTAGGGGCAACCATCAATGTTATGATTGTTACTACCTTGGAGGAACTACAGTTAAGACCTCTTCTTAGACCGACCCCAACTATTTTGGAATTAACAGATAAGACCAGGGTTATACCTGAAGGAATTTTGGATGATATCATAGTTACTTTAGCCTCATGGGAGTACCCAGTAGACTTTTTTGTCATCCACTCAAAGGATCCTACCAAATTCCATACTGTTATTTTGGGAAGACCTTGGTTAGACACAACCAATGCAATTATTAGTTGTAGAGAGGGAGAAATGACCATCTCAAATGGACTCTCTATCCAGAAGCTCAACATATACCCTCCAACCCAACCTATGATGGAGAATATATGGTGGCTTGAATGTCCATACGAGAATGAGGACTGGGAAGAACCCATATTTCCAAGTGACCATGCCTAGGCACTTCAGGAGCACACAACAGAAAATGTGCTAAACCAGTTTATTTTTGCTATCAACTGTGTTGATTTTCCACAATCTTTTCCCCAATTTGAGTACATGTTTGGGGAAGAATTCCAGGAACAATTGGACCCATCGGTTTCATTTCTGACATATTTTATCTTCTAGATAGACGAGTCTACTACATCTTATACTATGCCCTACTATATTAGTCCAGGGAAATTTTTACATATAAACTTTGGGCTAGATGCAGACCAACAAAAGCAATTAGTAAGTATCCTTAAAGAACAAACATGAGCATTCACCTGGGAATACACCGACATGAAGGGCATACACCCTGACACATGCATCCATCACATAAATACCCAGGGGGAAGTAACACTTGTTAGGAAACCCCAGAGAAGGATGAACCCAACACTCAAATATATAGTAAAAGAGGAGATCCAAAAGTTATTAAATGTCAGATTTATTTATCCCATCTTCGAAAGTAAGTGGGTGTCCCCGCTTGTAGTGGTACCAAATAAAGTGACCGGGAAATGGAGAATTTGTGTCGATTTTCGGGAGCTCAACAAAGCCACTATGAAGGATTGCTTTCCTCAAGAAATGGAGAAGTTTTTGATACCCTGCCTGCAAAGAAGTATTTCTCCTTTTTAGAGGGATACAACAAGTACAATCAAATTCTCATAGCACCCGAGGACCAATACAAGACCACCTTTACTTGTCCTTGGGGCACCTATGCCTATAGGGTTTTACCATTTGGATTGTGTAATGCTCCTTCCACATTTCAACGGGTAGTACTAGGGATATTTGTTGATCTTATTCATGATTGTGTGGAGGTATACATGGATGAATTCATAGTTTATGGCAACACTTACCAGGAATCCTTAGATAACTTAGAAAAAGTCCTTATCATATGCCAAGAAATGAACTTGTCTCTAAGTCATGAAAAATGTAAAATGTTGTTAACTGAAGGAGTGGTTCTAGGACATCATGTTTCATCTGAAGGGATAAAAGTTGATCCTGCAAAGATTGAGGTCGTCGTTAGACTTCCACCCCCAAAAACTGAGAAAGAGGTGAGAAGCTTTCTTGGACATGCCGGATACTACCGATTGTTTATTGAAAATTTTACAAAGATTTTTGCACCTATGTTTGTATTGTTAATAAAGGATGTCGATTTTGTTTGGACTGAGCAGTGCCAAACGACCTTTGAAACCCTGAAAGCTAAGTTGTCTATGGCACCAGTTCTTAGAGGGCCCAATTGGACTCTCCCATTTCACATATCTATTTATGCCTTTGACACTGCAATAGGAGGAGTATTAGGGAAGAAAGAGGACCGATAGTCCTATGTCATTTATTTTGTAAGCAAGAACTTGTCCCCTATCGAGCTAAACTACACAATTACCGAGAAGGAATTCTTGGAAGTTGTTCATGCTATCAATAAGTTTCATCACTACATCATAGGTTACGAGGTATTTGTACATATAGATCATTCATCCATTAGGTTTCTCATGAATAAACCCATAACTAATGCCGAGTGACTAGGTGGCTCCTGGTATTGCAAGAGTTTAATATCATTGTGCTTGACCAACCTGGAAAGGAGAATTTGGTAGCTAATTTTCTTTCACGCATAAAAAAAGAGGATGATGACATTCCTGTAGATGATAGTTTCCCAGATGAGAACCCTTTTTCCCTCTCTAGAAATACGCCATAGTTTGTGGATATGGAAAACTATCTAGCTACTAGGAAGTTACTATCTCATTTTCCACCTCATGAAAATCATAAAATTATCACGCAAAGTGCTAATTACTCTTGGGTTGGCCATGACCTTTTTCATATAGGTCCTAATTTGATTATTCGTAGATGTGTCCGAGAAGATGAGGTACCCAAAATCGTACGAAGTTGTCATGATGGACCATATGGTGGCCATTTTTCTGAAAAATGTACAACATATAAGGTGTTACATTCAGTTTACTATTGGCCTAGCATTTTCAAAGATGTTGCCAAGTATGTGAGGAGTTGTGATAGTTTCCAAAGGATAGGAAGACCTAATTCAGCCGAAGAAATGCTCTTGTGTTCCCAAGTTATGATTGAACCTTTCGAGAAATGGGCCCCTGAATTTTTAGGACCAATTTCACCCATGTCTCGTAAGAAAAACTATATTTTGGTTTGTACAGATTATGTCACCAAGTGGGTAGAGGCAAAATCCCTATTTAGGGCTACAAAAGAATACGTTGTCGAACTTATCTATGAATACATATTTACTTGCTTTGGTGTCTGTCATGAAATTGTTACATACCAAGGCACTCAATTCACTTCCAAGCTAATGAGAGAGCTAATAGAGAAATATGGGATTAAACACTATAAATCTTCTCCATACCACCCACAAGCTAATGGTCAGGTAGAGTCTACAAACAAAGTTCTAGAAGCTATCCTAACCAATACCATTCAATTACATCACCAGGATTGGGCTGATAGACTTACAGAAGCCTTGTGGGAATATTGGACCACCTAGAGAAACATCATTGGGCATACCCCTTATGAGCTAGTGTATGGGAAAAAATTACTTCTATCGATAGAATTTCAGGTGAGGGCCTTCCGTATTGGTGCATAATTGGGATTAACTTAGATGAGGCTCAGAAGCAATGAGCCCTACAACTAAATGAGTTGGATGAGATCAGGCAAGATTCCATCCAACAAACAATGTTAGTCCAAAACCAGAGGAGCAAGTGGCATGACAAGTTTATTAAGAAGAAACACTTCCAACCTGGTGATTGGACTTTGTTGTTTGATTCCCGATCTAAAACCTTCAAAGGAAAAATCACCACCCAGTGATTGGGTCCTTACGAGGTAGTCACTATATATGACAATGGAGCTGTGAAAATCAAAATAATTGACGATGGACAAGTCTCCTTTGTAGTAAATGCACACCGACTCAAATTTTATCATAAGCCCATTTCCAAAGAAGACTCTCTACAGGTCATGTCAACTGACAAGGCATTGGCCTTAGTATATGGGGAAGTCCCCCCTTGTTCTTGAATGTTTTCTGAATTTTCTACTGTACATATGTAAATAATTTTGAATTTTGTTGATAAACAATTCTAGAGGTTTTTGTAGGTATTTATTTCACCATGAGTAGACAGTTTCAAGGAAATATAAAAGAAGTATTTTTCTTCAAAATATTGCTATATTTGAACCTTGTTGTCTGCTAAGCATCAAATGAATAATGACTTGTAATTAGCCATATTTTTGCAAAGATTTTCATCTTCTCTTTTTCTTAAAGCATTTTAAAAAGCAGTTGCTCTTGAAAATCTTCACCACTATATAAGGAAGTGATACTGTAGCCATCAAGCTTAGAGGTCTCTCATGAAGTTTCCCCAAGAAACCTGAGTAAGTGAGTAAAGTATCTTTATTAAAGAGTAACAAGGAGTTCTGATTAGCGGTTAGTCATGGAAACATCACAATAACTTACAAAAGAAGAAAGTGAGTTGAGCCTAGAGATACCTTTCTGTTCTTTCTCAATGGTACCATCCACTACACACTAAATAGCTTGATTATATAATATCTTTAGATAGGCCATGTCCTCTTAAGTACCCCTTACATTAGGACAATCGCTAAGGAATATAACAGAAATTCATCCTCTAAAATAAATACCATCCCAATTGAAAAAATAAAGAAAAAGTTGTTTTTGGAGCTGTCACCCCATATTCTTGCACAAAGAAATCTTATACTAAAATCTTAAAAGATGGAGGGTCGGTCTCTAAGGGTGTAAGAGGCTAACCCATTGGGATACTAAACAAGTCTATTGGCAGTGGGTGTCGGCCTATGGTATGACTAGGTAAACTCGCCAGAGTACTGAACATGCTTGTTGGCAGCGGGGCATTCTACCTAGCGAGGATGGTAATATGACAAAAAATAAATAATAAATTTAAACTTGTTCTGATGTACGACATTACTTGTAGACAAATATGACATGAAGTATGTATGATTAAGTTAATGTTAATGAACTCCATAAATTTACCACTGGGAACTAACTTTGAGACTATATTGAAACTCTTTCGCCTACCTCTTCTTATCTATATATAGGATCTCTTATCCTATAGGTGGGGCCATCTTCTAACCGTCTCGTCAGACCAATCTATGAAATTTATCTCAACACTTAACACGCTGTAAATATTCGACTATTGGGAGAACTGACTGGTTTCCTATATTTTTTATTGTGAGGTCTCACAATACTTAGGTGTGGGGGAGGGATTCATGAGCTGACAAATGATAATTTCCTAGAGAAGAAAATCTTTGTAAAAATTTATGTATTGTTTTCATGATACAGGTTATTACATCAGCAGTCATTTTTATTTTTTTTGAAATTCTAGTTCCCTGTGTGTTATAAATTACTGTACATATCCTTAACATACCACTTTATTGGTTTATTTTCATTATAGGTTTTTCATTGTAGGATTGAAATTACATGTCTTATGCAACTAGATTGAGTAAGCATGATGGAAAAATCAATAATAATGGAACACTTTGCCTCTGCTCCCAATCACTGTGACTATCAAAACAATTCTAAAACTATAGGCCATCTATTACAGGAGGTAAAAATGAATTTCACACAGAGGTACCATATGGAGTGCCATATGGAGTGTCGTATGAGGTGTTGTATGAGGTGTCAGACGAAGTGCCATATGAAAAATATACCAGTAACTGTCCACAATTTCAGATAATCAGGAATCAATTGCATTTATTCGAATTAGGTCATGGCAATTAAGATTGAATGATAAAACTTAGACATTTTAATGATCAAATGTCCAAGTCAAAATACTTGGAAATTGATCTAACTTCTTATCATTATTATTGCCCCCAAAATATGCCTTTGAATTCGAAATTGCTCACACATGGCAACTCGTGCGAGCATATGTGAAATCGTTCCACCCTAGGCGCACTTAAAAATAGAATTGGGTTATCCCATTATTCTTCATACTCACCTCTGCTCATTTGCGTTCACCCCTATTTTAAACACACTCTCCCTCTGCTCATTCTGATTCACCTCTGTCCACATTTGAGCTTGACCCCTGCTCAATTGCGCTCTGCCTCTGTTCAAATCGTGTCATTACTTGGCCCGATTACACCTATCCTCTGTGAATTTATCCCTCTATCCATTTCTTCACACCATCACGATGCCCAAACGGTATGATCCATCTTCCTACGTAGACCTTTTTTCCATCCCTGAGTTTGCACAGTGTAGAGAAGTGTTTTTGCGCGTAGGTTGGGGGTCATTTTTGCCTCACTTGCAGGGCCACAACGATGGAATTTCAATGCAATTTTCCCTAGGTTTTGATGGAAAGACAACACGCGTGGGGTCTCTCACCTTTGGGTTCTCGGAGGAATCCATAGTCGCAGCCACAAAGCTTCCAAGAGTGGGGGATAGATGGTTTAAAAACCACCAGTTTCTACGATTGAGCTATAACAGGGTTTTTAAACTAGAATTTCATAACATCTCTGGAGCTAAATGATACTACAAGGAGTGGATAAAAGAGGAGCTAATTAACCCTATCATATTCATCTCCAGGTTGATCACATGTGAAGGTAGATATTCCACCTTTAAAGCCTGTCACTTTCAATTATTAGCTCACTTTTAGTTCAATAAACCATTGAATTTTCCCTTCTACTTTTTAAAGAGCTTGGAAAAGGTGTCCTCCTAGCTGAGGAAGAATGTAACCAATCCCCAAAACAACCTCTTTCACCATGGCCTTAACAAACTACTTTTCTTAGCCAAATTGGAGAAACAAGGGAAAACTTGGGATGAGTTCATTTACCAATTTTCAAACCCTCACTTGACAATCAAGACTAGAAAAAAGGCACTTGATCTAAGGAATATTTCTCCATCCAAACCCCACTCTCTGAAGACTCCAAACCCTCCTGCACAAGCCATTTATTTACCGGAACAAAAATCCAAGAAACTTGTTGAAACCCCTGCAGCTTCATCGGGCTAAAAGACCAAGAAGCCTATTGCTAATCCCCATATGCCTTCAACGTCTCTTGATCCTACACCCAAAAAGATACAAGAAGTAATTCAAACTCACAGATGCCTACCCTAGATCCTAATACTGATAGACATTCTACATCTTTCAAAGGATCTAATCCATCCTCTGAGATCTCTGATCTTGCTCCATCCATTGAGAAGTTACAACAGGGAAATTTTCAGCTACTGCAACAATTGGAAGAGAGGAAGAATTTGGACACACATATTCACCATGACAATGCAATCCTCTAAGGAAAGGTGAATTCCCTTCAAAGTTTGGTTGACGAGATGACCAAAACCAATCGCAACCTCAGGGCACAATTGAAGCAACATAAGAGGCACAAGACACAATCTTCACGTTAAGAAGGAGAGGCTTCTAAAGCTAATCCTTCTAAGCAAGTTTAGTCATGTGGGGAAATTATTTTTTGTTTGCACTGGGACCTGCAAAATCTTTTTTGTTTGCACACCAACTCTTGATTTCCCTTTACTACAAATCCTTCAGGTTGTTTCATGTAGATTTCCTCTTCTGTGTCCCCATGTAGGAACGTTGTCTTCACATCCATATGTTCTATATCCAGATTGAATGTTGCATCCATAGACATTAGTACTCTAATGGAAGTTAGTTTTGCAACATGGGAAAAAATATCACCGAAGTTGACTCCCTCAACTTGGGAATATCATTTCACTACTAGTCGATCTTTGAACTTCTCTACTTGTCCTGCAACATTCATCTTCTTCTTGAACACCCACTTGCTACCAACGAGCTTCCTTCCACTAGGTAACTTGACTAAATCCCATGTCTCATTCTTGTACAAGGATTCCATCTCTTTGACCATGGAATCCTTCCAAAGTTTACCCTATGTCAAGTCGACTGCCTCACTGATCGAATTGGGCTCATCGTCGATGGAAGTTAACACAAATGTAGAACGAAAGTCGGGTGAAACGTACCTTTCAACTACTTTTCTTATTCTTTTGGACCTCCTTATCATCGGAATTAATTGTTCCACCTCTTCCTCTGATTCAGTCGAATCATCTGAATCATCTTCTTTGTTCCTCAGTTCAAACCGCACCATATCAGGATTATTCTCAGTCTGAACAACTTCTTCAGGCTGAAATTTATAACCTCTGAATTCTATGAATATCACATCTCGACTGTACACTATTCTCCTTGATGCAGGATCCCAAATATTATATCCTTTCATACCTTCTTTGTATCTGGTGAAAATACATTTGACTTCCTTCTTGTCCAATTTGATCCTCTTTTCCATGGGAACATGCACAAATGCATCACAGCCAAACACTTTGAGATGTTCCACCGAAGGATTCTTACCAGACCATACCTAATTTAGATTCATGTTGACTAGCACCGATGAAGGAGACATATTCACCAGATATCTTGCAGTCTCGACTACCTCCGCTAAGAATTCTTGTGCGAGCCCAACACCACTGAGCATTGTCCTTTCCTTATCCATCAATGTTTTGTTCATTCTATCGACAACTTCATTTTGTTGTGGGGTATATGGTGTGGTATTTTTGTGTGCTATTCCATACTGCTTACATAATTTATTAAATTCCTTTCCATAGAATTCACCACCATTGTCAGTTCTCAACACTTTAATCCTTTTCTTTGTCTTGTTTTCCAAAAGATCTTTAAACTCCTTAAATCTCTCGAAAAATTTTGATTTATTCCTTAGGAAATATATCCATTCCTTCTTGTAAAAATAATCTATGAAGGAGACATAGTATAGGGATCCACCAAGTGAATGCATTGTAATCGATCCAAACACATCACTATGAACTTGTTCTAGAATCCCATTTTCCCTTTTCACTCCAGATGGGAACCTCACCCAACTTTGTTACCCATAAATGCAATGTTCAAAAAATTCAAATTCTAAACCACATTCAGGAAAACCTTCGACCATACATTTTCTTTACATAGCTCGAAGTCCTTTTTATCCAATGTGTCCCATCCTCTCGCCCCATAACCTGGTCGGGTCGAGTTCATCATGTCTTGTCCAGTTGATTTGAACCGACTTGGCTCGAGCCTATTCAAGTTTTGTTTACATCGAGTCGATTCAATTTGTGTTGACATTGAGTTGAGTCAAGTCGATTTCAAGAGAAACGATGTTGTTGCATCCAGTCAAGTCTACATTCCCTAACAACCTGTATAGGGTACCAATTTAAAATCCTCTCATTAATACCATTGCACCTCTGACCATCTTGCACAAATCCTTTTGAAACAGAGTATGCACACCTGCATCACTCATCTTGCTAATAGATAATAGGTTTCTTTCCAAACCCAGAATGTGTAGCACACTTGGAAGGGTTATTTTCCTTCCATCCTACAATTTCATTCTGACTCTTCCCTCTCTGACAAATCTGGTTGTGGAGTTGTCCCCCAAGAACACATCAACCCCATCATATTTTGCATATTCATATAACCATTCTTTATGTGGTGTCATATGGATAATTGCATGGAATACAAGCCAAGTGGCATACAAAAAAACCCATTGGGGCTTCTCTGTATGCCAATTGGGGTTTCTTTGTAAGCCTCCATTATGTTGGAAATGATGTCTCTTACTGTTAACATAATGGCTACACCATTTTCCTGCCTGTAGAATGATGTTTTGTTCATCAAGTAGGGATGCTTAGAGCATTCTAAGCAAAGCAAAACAAAACAAAACAAAACAATTGGCATACACAGAAGGCCTAATGGGTTGATCTGTATGCCAAGTAGCATATTGTATTCCAAGTGCCATATTTTATGCCACTTGGCATACAGAGCAGCCCATTGGGCCTGTTGTGTATGCCAATTGCAGCCCATTGGGGCTACTCTGTATGCCATTTGGCATACAGAGAAACCCATTGAGGTTGTTCTGTATGACAAGTGGCATAAACAACAGGCCCAATGAGTTGCTCGTTATGCCAAGTGGTTTCTTTGTATGCCATTGGGGCTACTATGTATGTCACTTGGCATATAGAGCAGCCCCAATGACCTAGCTTGAGATGGACTGCCTAGCTTGAGATGGACTAAATTTGGTTTCTATTCATACATTAATAGATTAAAATATAAACTATATATGTAGGAAAGTATCTTGACAATGTTATCATGCATGATCTTCCCTAAAGTCTCCACCTTTGCTTGAAATCCCTTGTCTTAGTCAAATTGTAGTTTCTTGTTGTTCGAAATCCTTTTCACAACAATAGTATTATTATTCACCAATGTTTCCTTGTACACTTTTCCTACACCTCCACTTCTAATAACATTATCTTCTATCAATTTCTTTAGATTATTTGACTCATCAAATTCCACCTTGTGAAAGTCTGTGAGTTTCCATGACTATACTCTTGATTTAATGCAAGCAAAGATCCTGTATCTCTTATTCGAGACACCTAGACCAACCATGAAGATTGTTATTATCTCAATAATAACCACAATCATTACTCTATACAGATAGTTTTCAAATCCATATTTTTGCTGGAAACATGAAGAGAAGCCTCAATGGACCACCTCCACAAAGGCCCAGATTGTCAAGAAAACTTTTATCATAGGCTAGATTATTGTAATCAACAAGAACATATCCAAACAATAGGACGCTAGAAATATTCAAAAATCTTAACTTGAGATTATCTAATTCAAGAGGTATATTCCATGAAAGCAAATTGTTTGAGAGGTCAATGTTATTAAGAACAAAGAACAACCCAAGTGATGTGGGAATTAATCCTATATTGTAGTTGTTGGAAAGGTTAAGATGAAAAAGACATTTCCATGCTATTATTATGATCCCATGAACATCCCCATACAACATATTGTGATCAAGAGAAAGTTTTAGTAGTGAGGATAATCTAGTGAGTTCCATTGAAATAGTCCTAGATATATTGTGACCGACCATGAAGATGATGAGATTCCACAGTTGTCCAATGACAGAGGGAATGGATCCACTAAATCGATTTTTCAATATCTCTAATGCCCAAAAATTGATTTCTTTAGTGATTTGAGTATGAATTTGGCCATGGAAATTATTGTTTGTCAATCTAAATTCTCCAAGGAGTGGAGAACTCCATAACCCCAAAGGATCCTCACTGCTTAGTTGGTTATTGTGGACTTGGACACTGTTTAGACTAGGACAATATCCTAGAAATTTAGACAGGTTTCCACTAAAATTATTCTTAAAAACAATGAAATCTATTAATACTTTGTCTTTCTAGACATTCTATAGAAGAGGACTAGAAAGGTCATTCATTGATACATCAAATTCAACAAGTTTAGGATGCATCCCAATTCTTGGGGGCACTTGTCCTATAAGCTTGTTATGAAAAATATTGAGATGGACTAACTTTAGTAAGCTTATCAATCCCAACACACACACAACAGGAACATGTGTATGATGTGTATTCCAATTGTCATACAGAGCATGCCCAATGGGATGCTCTATATGCCACTTGGAATACACAATAGGCACAATGGGATTCTCTGTATGACATATAAATTGTCATTCAAAAATTGTAAATGGCACCCAAAACAAAGGTTTTGTCAACAAGTATACATGAAATTCATCATATCATTAAATGCGACAATAACAACAAATATTTTTATAATGGAATCTGAAGAAAATTGTCAACTTACAGATAGGCACCTTAGTCTTAATATTTTTTAGTTCTTAAATATTTTCAAAGCAACAAGATGTACTCACAAAATCATAATACTAAAAAGGTGAATCCATATTAAAAGACCCAGCTACATAATGCACCTCACTACCTATAGTAGTGAGTAAAGAGGTAAGAAATGTACCTCTAAGGTATTGAATCTGAGATGAGAAGGTGGAGACAATTATTTTATTATTATGACCTCAAGAATGGTTGAACATGTCATCTTCACATAACAAAAGTAACAGGGTGCTATTGCCAAGCTTTGGTCTATGCCCATAAATAGTTCAACCTCAAACTGTAAATGGACTCAACAATATTTTTCAATGCCCAACATCTGTCCATAAATGGAAAACCATATCAACATAAAAATATTCAATGGAATGCAATATGACTAACCTTATCCCAAAATAAATGTAATCTTCCAAATTTAAACAAGTATTCTTAATACCCTAGAGGAAATGACCAAGTTCCTATGCAAAACACCCATTAACATAGAGAAAAACTATATCCTTATGAACAGATTTAGTTGTAACCAATCGACACTTTCTTCAATTCATCAAGGATCTGGAAGAGAGGGGTCTCTTCATCCAACGGTTTCCCTCCCTAGATAATATTTCCAAACATTTCACCTCCCCTCATTCAATCATTTAGAATCAAATTCAACATCCACATATAAGTTTATATACAATGAGAATTTTATAAAGAAACGAATTTCATAATCGTTTTTTTGTTGAACAATGAGTAAATGAGAAGGGAATGAACTACAGTGAAAAGAAGACAATGGTATTTTAGCCTGGTAGTTGGGTTTTACTTGAACAATTTTTTTTTCCAAGATTAGGTAGTAACATAATAATGCCATCTTTGGACTATTGGAAGTTATGTCTTTGTGCAACAAAAGACATGATTGATTTTGTCGTCAAAATGGCCTGCTTTGTATGCCACTTGGCATACACAACAGGCACAGGTGCCTGTTGTGTATTCCAATTGTTAAAATTTCGCTTAAGCAATTAATCGTAATCAATATTGTTTAACTTTAAACTATTAGAACAATAATTGCATATATAAATATCATTGAAAGAAAGACATCCATAGTATACACAAGATTTATCCTGGGAAACCCTCTTGGGAGAGAAAACCCAACAAAGCATCTTCAATATACATTCGTCAACAAATACAATGTCTCTCTCCAAGATATATCTCACAAAATAAATGATAACCAAAAGATAGACTAAAAACCCTAACCAGAATAGGGTAGCGCACCACTATACCAAGATAGGCCTCCAATAGATAACTAAAACCCTTCACCAAAGCACCCTTACTTTGTATTTGTGTCTCCTCCTCAGACTTGCACACTTTTCCCTAAGAGAGATAACTTGTATTGTGTGTTTTCCAAATGAGGCACCTAGCCTCTTATAAATACAAGTTGAGCCACCCTGAAATTAGGTTAGGACCGACTTGTACAAATGGCACTTTCTAATTTACATTTTACTTTTACGAAGGCACAATAGGGTCAACTTTACAAATACAACATAATATTATTATTTTAGGGTTTTGACTTGGTCTAATACAATAAGAATATCTACCAAAGCTACTCAAAATTCAATAGTCCCTCTTAGCAAGGAAGGTATTCTTCTGGCACGATCATCATGATTGCTTCTACAGTTCTGTACACTTGACCATTGACTTGTTGAATTTCCACGAATCTATATTGAACAAGTTTTGTAAATATGTCATGCATCCAAGGTCTCATCATCCTTTCAGAATTTATGTCATCATGGGTCTTCAACTCGCCAACTCACACAAAATATGGCATCTAGTTCATACATAACTAGTAACTCACTAGCTCACACAAAATCTGGCATCTAGTTCATATAGAACTAGTAACTCACCAGCTCACACAAAATATGGCATCTAGTTCATATAGAACTAGTAACTCATTGGCTCACATAGAATCTGACATCTATTTCATACAAAACTAGTAACCTCTGGTTGGGAAACTAGGCAATTGGTCCACAGTGACCAGGCACATAATCACAAGGATTAGGCGATGTAGTGCACACACACTACCCATCTAGCCCAAGGCTAGGAAACACCTCCAACCACACAGGTTGGCCCTCTAGCTTGAAAATATGGGAAAGTTGCCAGCCCCAAAGGCTTGACATCTGTTGACCTTTTGCGAGGTCATGTTGACTGGTGCCAAAGTTAGTAATGTTCCCATGAATGACTACCCGCTACTATTACCACATGTTGATGTTGTCTCTCTAGAGTCAAATATGTAACTCATCACTCCCTCTTACTAGGGAATTCCTTCTATACCACACCAAGTTTGTCCCTAAAGTACAAAAACTTCACTCTTGATAGAGGCTTGGTTAACATGTCACCTATCTACTCATATATAGAAACATATTGGAGCTTCACTGATCCCTTATGTACTATATCTCCGATATAATGGCATCCAATCTCGATATAGTACATAAGGGATCAGTGAAGCTCCAATATGTTTCTATATATGAGTAGATAGGTGACATGTTAACCAAGCCTCTATCAAGAGTGAAGTTTTTGTACTTTAGGGACAAACTTGGTGTGGTCCAGAAGGACTTCCCTAGTAAGAGGAATTTCTTCCCTAGTATCTACTCATATATAGAAACATATTGGAGCTTCACTGATCCCTTATGTACTATATCAAAGAACCTGGTGTGAAATTGTCAATGATGATCTTCTCATCTCCTGTTAGAAACAGGTCATCCACATACAACATTAATATCATTGGTCCACCATATACAACCTTGTAGTAAAGTTTGGAATCTTCTTTACTCTTGGTAAATCCCAAGCTCATCAGGAAACTATTAATTCTATTGTACCATTCCCTGGGTGTTTGCTTTAATCCATACAAGACTTTCTTCAATATGCACACATGTGTCTGAATTTCATGTGTATTGAAACCTTGTGGTTTCTCCACATACACTTCCTCTTATATTACACCATTTAGAAAAGATGTTTTTACGTCCCTTTCGTGTACCTTACACTTCGTTACTGCAGCTATCACAAGTATAGATCTAATCGAAGTGTATCTCACCACAAGAGAAAATGTATCCTCATAATCTATTCCTTCTTTTTGGGAGAACCCACATGCCACGAACCTTGCCTTGTACTTCTCGACACTGCCATATATTGAATGTTTTGTCTTGTAAATCCACTTGCAACTTACCATTGTCTTCTCTTTTGGTCTTGGAACCACATCCCAAACATCATTGTTTACAATGGACTGGTACTCTTCAATCATGGCATCCTTCCATGTTTTCTTCCCTGCAACCTCTTCATAACAGATAGGCTCAGAATCAATAATGTCACTTAGCAATGACACGTAACTAGAGTATGGTCATGGTCTCTTGCTTCCTC
Source organism: Picea engelmannii (assembly GCA_009831015.1). NCBI lineage: Eukaryota > Viridiplantae > Streptophyta > Pinopsida > Pinales > Pinaceae > Picea > Picea engelmannii. The sequence continues at coordinate 288,595 of ML785082.1, read as the reverse complement.
TGAAGGATCCATCTAGAGAACCATACTTCTTTGCATCCTAAATAATTTGTCGAGCCCAAGTTGGTCTTCTCTTTCTTGTATTCATCTCTCGGGATGAATCTGCAGGTCTCTGTGATTCTTCCATATCATGATCTTCTAGTAAAACATCATTGCATGCATTTGTATTTGTAACTCTAGGAGCTTCGGGTTCCTCATCATGAATCTCATCTGAATGATTCTGTCTCAATCTAATGAAATTTGCATCCTCATTGAAGTGCCATCTATGTTAGTCTCAATCTTTCGGTGACCAGGGATGTAGAATATGTATGCCTTCGATGTCTCTCTATATCCAACACATATACCATTCTTTCCTATAGGAACCAACTTCGATCTCTTGTCCTTGGGGACATGCACATACATTGGATAGCCAAATATCCTCAGGTGGTTAACCTATGTCTTTTTACTGTAAATATTTATTTTGGTGTCTTTTTCCCAAGTACACGGTGGGTACTTTTGTTCTCCACATATACAACGGTCCTAGCTACTTCTACCCACAGATGCATCAGTAAATATTGATCATGAATCCTAGCCTTTATTGCTTCCATGATTGTTTGGTTCTTTCTTTATTCCACACCATTCTGTTGAGGATTGTAGGGAGTAGAGAGATCTTTCTTAATCCCAACTTCTTTCCATAATGCCTTGAATTCATCTAATGTGAATTCTCCTCCATTATCTGACCTTAATATATTTATCTTCTTCTTAGAAAGGTTTTCAACAAGTAATTTGAGTTTTTTGAATTTGTTGAATACTTCACTTTTATCTTTCAAAAAAAAAAATCCAAGTGTTACGTGAGAAATCATCAATAAATGAAACATAATATACATACCCGCTAAGTGAAGTGGTTGACATCAGTCCACACACGTCTAAATGTACGATGTCCAAGGATCCTTTGGATTTGATATCACTGCTTGGAAATGGTTTCTTCGTGTACTTTCCTTGTGCGCATCCAATACATATTCATTCATGATTCACTTGGATTTTTGGAAAACCTGTTACCATCTTGCTCATGATCGGTAGTGCTTTTTAATGTAAGTGAGAAAATCTTCTATGCCATAGCTCACTCAGAGTAACTATGTTGTATACTAATGTTGAATTGTAATGTCCCTTCAACTTGTATAGACCTCCTTCTTGAACACCAATCACTACAACATCATCAATAGACTTTCCTCTTGGCCACAAGAGAACTTCACCATCAATGAAACCAAATCTGAATCGTTTCTCATCCAAAGCTGAGATAGAAAGGAGATTCTTCTTCAAACTAGATACATACAAAACATCCTTCATCTTCATAGGCTTTCCAGACTCCAATCTATAAGAAGATTCTCCTACTCCTTTGATGGGATATTGATAGTCATCACTGAGCTTCACCTTCTGAGGTGAATCCTTCTAAACTAATTCTGAGAAAGAATCCTTGTAACATGTCATGTGCTTAGAAGCACCACTATCAATAATCCATGTGTCACTTCCATGAGTAATTGTTCCTGTAAGAGATGATATCAATACATATTCTTCGCTTGAATCATCTTCTTTGACTCTCTTATGATCAGGTTCATCATCTTCTATGGCATGAGAATGGTGTCTTTTATATTTTCCTTTTCTGACCTGATCTTTTGAGTGGGGACATTTTATTGCAATGTGTTCCATCTTCTGGCAGATGTAGCATATGTAACTTGAGTAATCCTTTTGAAATTTTGTGTCTTTTGTGACCCTTGAAAATTTTTGTGTGAGTGAACCTCTTTCTTTTTCTTTCCTTTTCTTGCATGTGCTGCTAGAGATTGATTTTCATCATCGCCTAATTTTTCTTCTCTTGCTGCCAATCTAGCTTCTTTCTTAGTGAAATCCTCCCATAGTTTGCTAAAACTTGTTAGATTTCTTCTTGAACATATTCCCTGAATGAATGATTCCCAAGATATTGGGAGACCATTCAATGTAGTCATCATAAGTTCAACTTCTTCAACTGTGTGTCCAATGGCTTCAAGTTGTTCTCTAATTTGAGACACTCTTGTGAAGTAGGATTTAATGGTTTCTGAATTCTGCATCTTCACACTCTTAAGTTGTGTCCTTAACGTCATCTTCTGGTTGATATTATTTCCTTCATATAATCGGGATAGGGAATCAAACATTTTCTTGGGAGTTATCAATGATGAGACACGAGGGATCAAATGATCCTTGATAGAATCAACAATGATTCTCTTTGCCTTGACCAGATCCTTCTTGTACTTTGCCTTGGCCACATCTTCCTCTAGTTTTGGGACTTCTTCTTTGACAAAACCTTCTAGATCATTCTCTTTTAGAATGAGCATTACTCTATACTTCCATGGTCAGAAATTATCAACACCCTCAAGCTTCTCATCAAGCTTAGTGTTGTTAGTCATCTTTACCTTGGACAAAAATACAATAAGAAAATAAAAAAATTCAAAGAAAGGTTTTGAACTTACTAGAGAGTGTGCTAAGCCAAGGTGATTTGCTCCAACTTTAGTCTGCAACTACCTAGACGTCTTGATCTAGGGTTTCATGAGGAAATCCTATTTTTTCAACTTGAGAATTCTGGAATTCTGATCCTAGGGAAAGGTGTGCCCTCCTTATATGAACTCCTTGATGGATTTACTTTGATTAGCATCCTTTAGAAAGAGGGTGACATCATCACCTAGGATTTTATGCAAAAACCCTAATTTTCATAAACTGTGAAAACTGCAAAACTGGTCCAGGGAAAAGGTGTGCTAGGATTAGGAGAGTCTTCCTATGACCTTTTCTTCCCCAATGAGTTCCTCTAGACTATGAAAATGGCTTCTTTTAGGTCTGTTCTCATACCATGTTAAAATTTCTCTTAAGTAGTTAAGTGTAATCAATATTATTTAACTTTAAACTAATAGAACAATAACTGCATATATAAAGATCATTGAAAGAAAGACATCCACAATATACACAAGAATTATCCTGGGAAACCCTCTTGGGGGATAAAACCCAACAAAGCTTATTCAATATAGATTCTTCAACAAATACAATGTCTCTCTCCAAGAGAGATCTCACAAAATAGAAGATAACCAGAAAATAGACTAGAAGCCCTAACCATAATAGGGTAGCACACCACTAGACCAAGATAGGCCTCCAAGAGATAACAAAAACCTTTCACCAAAATACCCTTACTCTGTAGCTACGTCTCCTCCTCAGACTTGCGAACTTTTCCTTGAGAGAGAGAACTTGTATTGTGTGTTCTCTAAATGAGGTGCCTAGCCTCTTATAAATACAAGTTGAGCCACCCTGAAATTAGGTTAGGGCCGACTTGTACAAATGACACTTTCTAATTTACATTTTACTTTTACAAAGGCACAATAGAGTCAAATTTACAAATACAACATAATATTATTCTTTTGGGGTTTTGACTTGGTCTAATACAATAAGAATATATTCCAAAGCTACTTAAACTTCAACACCAATTGACATACAGAGTAGGCACAGGTGCCTACTGTGTATGCCAATTGGCATACAGAATAGGCCCAATGGGTTGCTCTATATGCCACTTGGCATACACAACAAACACCTATTCCTTAGTCTTTTCTACTACAGATGCAGGCACATTTGAAACAGGGCATATCAATTGGAGAATTACTAGCAGAATCCCTAGCAGGCCCAAACAACTAAATATTGTCATGGCTTAATCAGTGCTCTCCTATCGTTTCTAACAACCATGTGTCAGACTAATCTCAATGAAAAGCCATTGAACAGTGAAAAGAAAAGGACTTCTGACACAACTCAACCAAGATTGTTGTGATTTGTGAAAGACCTACTGATATAATAAAAAATTCATGGACACGGGGTTATGTAAGAGTCCAAACATGCAACTATGTGATTCACAAGTTAGAGGTTGTTTAAAGTTTAAACGAACAATGGGACTAATAGTCTATTAGTGATCGACAGAACAACTAAATCATTAACAAATTCAACAGTTGCACTACATGTTAACAAGAGGTATGGATCTGGTAGATAGAATTAGATCAATTAAGACTTAATAGAGTCTAGAGGGACAACTAAGAAGTTAACTCTTCCTCCACATTTAAGTCAGAATCTGACCACCACATAGTCACTGTCATACACCTAACATAGAACTTGGCGAATGGTGAGTTCATGCATTACAATCATTCAGTAGTAATGGAGAAGACCACTGCAGATTTAGTTACGGGTCAAAAGTTATCCAAATGAGAATAACTGTAAGGATACATCGCAACACTCGAATTTATAGGTACATAAGTCTTATGGATCACCGTAAAATGGTGATGTCTCTCAGAACATCGAGTAACGCTACAAAGGAGACAACTTGTCTACACAACCATAAATTTCAAGTATTCCTAAAGCAAGGACATACTTAAATAGTTAGCCTTGATAGGGTTACACAAGGTGTAGAGTGGGAAGAATATAAGAAGGAAAGTGGGAAGACGAAAATATTAAAATTCAATTTCAACCGATTTTGGGGGGGGGTAAAAGAGAAAGGGTTATAACTCGGTACAATCGACAAGGATCAACATGACCAATGTAATAGTTTAAAATTTAACAGTAACAGTGAGCAAAATTGCAAACTAACTTGTCTCAACATTATGGTGGAACCCCCCCGGATGGGGTGCCACTTGGAGCCCACATGCCACATGGTGCCCTAGCAACAGATGCAGTTAAAGCCCCTCACCGTCGGCACCCTCCCCAATCCTTTTGACATGCCCCACATTAATGCAGAGCAGAGAGGAGAGTGTTGGGACAACCCAACAGCTCTAATGGCAGTTCACATTCGGCTTAAGGGAACCGGTACGATGGCATCCACCCATGGCACTTCATCATTCATGGCCTCTACGGCCCTCACCTTGCTAGTTATCATGCAGATTTCAATCGTTGGCTTTATCGCTATCTTTCCTTGTTGGTTTCACCTCTGTCTTCCCTCCTCTGTCTTTCATTCTCCACTAGCCAATTTGATTTTTCTCTCCCAGGCCTCTGCTCTTATCCTTCCTCCTCCCTCGCACCTCTTCAGTTCCTCCATTGTGCCTGGTTTCGACATGCCCCGCGAAAGAGGCAAGCCCAAACACGGGTCGTCCTACTATAACCAAGTCAGTCGACACCTTCGCACTGGTCCCATGGCTCTCCAGCTCTCCCCGCGAGATAATCTAGCCTTTTCTGATCAAAATTGGGCCAGGGAAACCCAGGCAGTGCCTCAGATGCTAATTTCGGATCCAAATTATGGAAGTTGCATCGTGGAGGAGGAAATTCCTCTGCACTAGGTGTAGACTCCTCAATATTTGCAGGTTGTTGGTCATGACAAGGTGATGCAGGACGTTGGCGGTGATGGGATTACACCAGCAGGCACAAAGGAGATGATCACAACGAGTTGTTTGGTATAAGATGAGCTCCCTTTGCGACTGTTGGACTCAACTAACCCCATTGCGATAGATCCAACAATTCAATGGGACGAATTCTGGCATGAACAAGAAGATATTAAGGCACCATTACAAAAGACCTCGGATAGACACGCCTCGTCCCCTATGTGCACGCTCAAGGCAGAGCATCTTGACCTTATATTCGAGATGAGAAGGGACCTCATAGAACAAAGGTACCATCAGAACATCTTGAGCAACCGCATGGATTTCCTGTTCAATTTTCTCTCAGGCGAGCCCGATAAGAGTCGTTGGTCGACTTGTAGTCAGCCTTATGCCTTCATTGTTAGTCATGACGGAAGCCCAAGTTCGCCTAGTGTTTAATTCTCCTACTATTAATTTTCGGATGTTAGTGGTTTTGCTTTCTGGTTCTCAAGAACCTATGGTATTAGTGATTTTGTTTTTTTGTTATCAAAAACTTGTACTTCAGACCACCTATTCTGGTTTCCATTTTTTATGACATACATGTGACAGGTCATTCACAATTCTTAGACAATTGTCTTTAACATGCCATCATGGTTGTAATGGTTGTCATCTTCTGACGCATGTTGCTCTTTTGGGTATAAGGCAATGCATTCTCTTCTTTTTTTTATTGTTTTTAACTTTATGGTGGTCCCAGCAAATGCTAGCCGTAGCGAACCCTCTGTAACTGCAGTCTGCTATCTCCACTGTCTAGTGCTCTGCGCCGTGAACCTCAGAAGAATGCAGAAATTAGATTTAGGGTTTTAACGTTTTGCTAACCATTTACAGTTTTACCAAATTATTTTTAATTTTTGCAATTTTTTTTTAATGTAAAATAAATGGTCAACAAGAAATTCTCCTACCGTATTCAAATTGAGCGAATTAATGCACGAACCGAACGAACCGAATGGGCGAATTTTCGAATTTTTTGTTACCAATTCGGCTGAATTTGGTAACTATGAAACTGAAAGACAAGTAATACATGCTCTTTATTTAAAGTCATCGTCAGGTTTTGGACGGTTAGTTAATCCCCATAAAATGGAAAAACTACTGACGTTGAAGTTACGGGAAAGGGTAATGAGGATGTCAAAGCGGGTGCCAGTAAGTTCAAATTCGGGCTAAAACTCAAATGCACTTTCTAACGCTTATTTCACCATCAACCAAATCAAAATAATGGAACGGATAAAATCACACACAATATCACACAACTTTAATTTTATTAATGGAACTGACAAAATCGCAAACGGAGTTTGAGTAGGCCTAATGGTTAAGAACTTGTGTTTCCTCTTAAGAGGTGTTTCCTCTTAAGAGGTCACAAGTTCAAATCCAAAAGGGGTAGGGTTTAAGAACTTGTGTTTCCTCTTAAGAGGTGTTTCCTCTTAAGAGGTCACAAGTTCAAATCCAAAAGGGGTAGGGTATGTATACATCCGTAGACTTTACCAGTCAAATCTCTAAATAGAGAGAGGTCCCTTGTCCCACAAACAAGAGGGTCTAGCCATAACTTTAAAAATCACACACAACATCACACAAATTTATTAATTTTTTTAGAAATTCTAAATAATATCTTGAAAATGTTTTACATAGTTGTATGTAATTCAAGTTTAATTTTTATGTGATTAAATATATAACATTTTTATAAATTTAATTAACATAATAAAGAAAGTTTTGAGATTTGAGTTAAAATTAGAAAATAGAAATACGAAATTGTGTTGATTATAACAATATTAAAAATATCTAATATTGTTGTTGATTATAACAATAATATCTAATATCTGTACATGGATAGATATTTTGTAAGGGCAGTATTCGAGACAGAGACTGCAAGTATTCGAGACAGAGACTGCAAGGCCCTGAGTCTCCATCTAAATGGAATCCTATGTGACCGATGCTCATTTATTGGGGCCCACCTTCTATGGCGGGAATGATGGACGGTAGCAATAGAGTACTAATATAATTAGTGCAAATTTTTTGCTGGAAAAAAGTTTTATTGTTCAACATGTATTTCCCAATTAACTCGATAGCTATACAACCCTGGTTAAATATGACTGAGTTACCATGATTTTTCTATGAAACAATGATTTACCTCCGAAACAAAGATAAGTATCATGAAGTTCTCGTCCATATTTAAATGGTAGTATAATATACACCATACAATAATATATGTACATGGATAGATATTTTGGTAATGACAGTATTCGAGACAGAGACTGCAAGGTCCTGAGTCTCCATCTAAATGGAATCCTATGTGACCGATGCTCATTTATTGGGGCCCACCTTCCATGGCGGGGAAGGATGGACGGCAGCAATGGAGTACTAATAGTTCAGGCCATACCTTTTCTGAGGAGCAAGTGAGAGCGTACATTTGGTATTTAGGAGAGTTCAGAAATTTGGTATCTAGGAGAGTTCAGAAATGATTCTTCATGCTAAAAGTTTTAAATAGATATATGATTCTTCTCATCGTATTTTTTAATCCTCATTTAAATTCATGTTTTGAGAGCATTAATCTTATTTTTTAATCTTCATTTAAATTCATGTTTTAATAATTTTTTTTATTTTTATTTTTTAACATTAACAATATTAATTACAGATCCCACATTTAATATATATATATATATATATATATATATATATATATATTAGCAATATTAACTACAAATATATGGTTAAACTAAAATCTAGTAAATAAAATAATAAACATCTTGTGAACTCAAGGAAATGGGATTGTTTTTTTTTTAATATGTTTATATATTTCATTTCTGTAAAGTGTAAAGGTATCTAAGATGTTGATTTACATTTTTTTTAATTGCATTAGTTGTGTTATATGTTTGCATATAATTAGTAATGATGTGGTTATAGTGTTTCTATCTAATATTTGATTATTATTTGAGCACAATTATTAAGTTAATGGCATCTCTATTAGTGGACTAAATATTAAACAGGAACAAACCACATAATTAACATTTTAATTTGATTTATTAAGTTTAATGAAAATTAACTAGTATGTTCTTGATTAAGTTTAGATATGAACTCATACAAAACATATCTTGTTAACATAACAAATCCTAAATTTTGATTTATGTATCATCAAATCCTCCCTCTTTTCTAGAGATTGGTCATTAATCCCCATTTCTTAATTTTACACCCATCTTTATCTATCACATTCACTTAAGTAGTCTCTCTTCCTGTTTTGAAAGAATTATCACCCTTCTCTACTACATTTTTTTCTTTTCTAATGAGATCATACCAAATGTGCTTGAGAGTTTAAAGGACACACACTCCCATGGTTCTACTATTTAGAAATGTGAGAGTAGATATTATTATGCACAAACCAAAAAGGTGGGAGTGCTCTCTATTAAACACAGAAATAGAGTACATATTAATACATAAGCTTTGTGTCAAGATAGAAGAACTACCTCAACCTCACACCAATTTAGGAAGCATTTAATTGGAGTGAATCTTTCACATCCAACTAGTTCCAACAACTTCCTAAAGACTAGGAACAGATTAGGAACAAACTCTTTGTGTGATCTTAACAAACACACCAACACCCTCCCATAAGCAAAATGTAGGTAGGAACAAAGAAGAACAAAGGTGTACCCATGTACGAACTCAGGTACCCATGTAAAAACTCTGATAAACGGAGAAAAAGAGAAAAACATGTAACTGAAAACTCCTCTCCAAAAGAAAGTCAATCTCCAATGCACATTCCAAGCTGAGGCAATGAGAGATGAATGCACACCCCAAACTAAATTGATCCTCTAGAATTGAGTGCCGACACAAAGGATTGATGAGGTACTTATTTACAACCGAGAAAACATCATATGTTCAGTGTCCCTATGGATGCCAATCCATCTCACCGGAGTGCATGGGTCTCTAGTCGTTGTAATCACCGAGTCAATATAGGAATTAGTGATGTGTACAACGGTCACTCTGAAGACGCTTGATCTCGATCGAACATGGTGAGTAAAAAATCACCCGAGGAAGCATTGTACAACATCCCCCACAATTTTGAACTGAGTGGAAAAGATGATGGCAATGGATGTCACACCTGATGACTAAAGTATGGAGTACGAGCTAAAGGCTACAAAGATGCAAAAAAACCTAAGAAAGAAACACTCCAAAGTGGCGAGCTCCAAGAGACAACAAAACAAGGTAGAACATGGAGACAAAGGCCTAATTACACCCCTAAAACTATATGCATGAGTGGCACAGAATCCACTACTCAAAGGTATAGAATGAGAAGTACCATAAATAGCCATCATGAACAACCATCCTCAGTATGGGTCTCTGCAAACAAGGCCATGTTAGATAGCCATTTATAAGTGAGGAATCAATTCTTTTGATTTCTCTAACCTTTGAGAAAACACGAATCTCAAATAGACATCAAATATGGTATGCAACCAATCATTAAGAAAAAAGAAGAATGCTCTTAGCAACTCCTCAAACTAAATGGAAAATGAAGACTTCTCTTAAAATATATAGCTAAAATTTAGGCAATAATCTTTAAAATACAATAAATTGGCAAACAAAAATGCTAATGACCTCCATAAAACAACCCACTCATGCATATTGTCAACAACGTGGGTGAGTGGTGCAACCTGCTCCAAGGTATTGGTGGTTGGCTGGTGATAGAACATTCCAACCTAAAAAAGGTCAGAAAAGAATTTGACTAGCCCAACTTTAGAAATCGGATCCGCAAAACCAGACTGCATCAGTTTAGGGCCTTCGATAATAATTTAGAGGGGAAGGCAGATCTCCAACTATCTTTCAACAATGATAACTGCATTCAGCAAACCCGACTCAAAAAAACGAAACGCTCTCTACGTTGGCCCGTCAAAATATTTATTACGCCGAAAGGCGTACACCTATTGACAATGGGCACATTTGATACGTTTTTAATCCTTAATGTTTTTTTTATGGACAGGATCAAATGTAGATAGAATATTCTTCGGCGTCACACTAAATGGAGGGTTCTGATTTGAAATATTAACTTCCTTGCTTTTATAAAGGCTTACGTTTATGTGTTTACTTTTCTACATTTACTTAATCTGATTAAAAAAATACTGTATTGTCCAATTGATTGACACTTTTATGTAATTAACAATGGAATATGTGATTAAGGTAATGCATTGCCACGTTTCTCACCTAATTATTTTCTTTTACCACTTCTTGAGTTACGCCTATTTCTTTTAGGGATGGATGGTAGTTTGCATCTAGCTCGCGAGGCACATTTCATATTATGGCCGGATGGATGGTATTTGGCATCTAGCTAGCTGACGGGCGTTTCATATTATGGTTGTGTATGTGGCATCTGGTAACCATATATTGCAAGGATTGGACTTATGTAACCATATATTGCTATTGTTGTTACAACACTGATTGGATTAGAGAACGAGTAATAGAACCATGATTTATTCTCTGCGATTTAGAATTTTCATTTATTGTTTACTAGTTTCATTTTTTATTTAGGTTTCTGATTTATAGTTATGGACAATTTAAGTTGGATTGGATTAGAGAACGAGTAGAGGCATGATTTATTCTCTGCGACTTAGGATTTTCATTTATTGTTTACGAATTTAATTTTTAATTTAGGTTTTTGATTTATAGTCGTGAACAATTTAAGTTTACACCAATTTAAATTCATAAAATAACTATTAAGATAATAAATGAAGTCAGATTTCAACTGAGAGGCATGGAATCAGTTCCTCGCTATGCGTTATTATGTAATGGTAATAAGTGTAAATTTCATGAAGATTTTCTTGTGAATTTTTTGACATAAATTTGAAAGAAATCACATATTTAGATTTTCCTGTAATTTGTTAACTTTTCGTCTAAACTATCTATCATTTACAGTTTAAATTAAATCCATCCATAATTTAATTTGTGAAATTGAATGAAGAAAATGTTGCAATGGTAATTGAGGAAGCACGAGAAGCCATCGTTACATTGTTCAAAAAGATAAAAAAAAATAGACAGGATTTTCTGGAGGTCCATCGTCCTTTGCCTCTTCTTTAAAATTGCCTTCTAATAATATAGATCTATTTCATAGAAGTGAGGGAAACCCTTTGTTGTATCACAAAATCCAGTTGTAATCATATCGACCTGCCTCTGTATATAAATATACTTACTTTTGTAACTGGATAAGATCTTTAGAGCTTGGAATACACTCGTAAATCAATGTGAAATATGAAATTCATTTATGAGAAAAGTTGGAGATTCTGTTGAGAAAATTTGCAGATTTTTGAGAAAATTTACGGATTTAGTTAAAAAGATTAATCAAGAAATGCACTGCGTAGCTGAGATACTAGGTTATTTCGCATGTGTGTTT
>ML785082.1:244527-276803 GCA_009831015.1 Picea engelmannii | reverse complement strand
TTAAAAAATAACTTGAAACAATGATATAGTATGTTTTAAAAAATGATTGAGACATATTAAATTATGTAAAAATAATTTAAGACACAAAAAGGCATATATATAAAGAGGTATAATTTGGGTTGAGGCAGTAATTTGAATTGAACGAAGGATCTAACACGGCTTTAAGTTGCCTGTGTGAGAAGACAGTAGTAACGAAATTCTAAAATAAATAAATTTCGGCGTCTTTCGGTTGCGTGTGTGAGAAGACAGTAGTAAAGAAATTCTAAAATAAACTAGCAACAACCACTTTATAAAAGTGGTTGATATACATCGATCGACGCCATTAGTTTGGAAATGTGAAAATGGCATCGATCGGCATATATCAACCACTTTTATAAAGTGGTTGTTGCTAATACGAGACCATTGTACTTACAACGTGAATTTGTTGATCGCCAGGCTTGCTAATTTTTAATCAAGTTTGTATTAACATAAAGACCTAATTATTAACATCAAGCCCATTCAAACTCCCTAAGTAGATAGTCAATACTTTTTTTAAAAGGTAATTCTATTTATATAAATATAGATATATATTATGAAAATAAAACAAAGTAAACAATTAAAAGCACATTATTTAATTTAAAATAGTTTTTAACTAAGTGTGTACTTACTTTAAACTACTACAATTGTATTTTCAACTTTTCATCATAAAAAAATTGAATAAAAATGTATAAATTTGATCATTACATTCTTGATCATTATGCTCACCTTCTAACATTTAACAATCTAAAATCACACTTACTTTAAACTACTACAATTGTATTTTCAACTTTTCATCATTAAAAATTGAATAAAAATGTATAAATTTGATTATTACATTCTTGATCATTATGCTCACCTTCTAACATTTAACAACCTAAAGTTATGGCCATAGATAAAAATCATTTTCAAAAGAATACACATGATTTCTTTTAGCAACCACACTATGCAGGCATGTATGAAGGAAATGTTACTCAAATTGGGTAAACAATAACCACCTAGTGCTCCATCGTTAATAGTATTTGAGGTAGTCCTTCCATAGTAAAAAAAAAATATGCAACAATAACCACCTAGCGCCATCGTTCGTTAATAGTATTTGAGGTAGTCCTTCCATAGTCAAACTATAGTTTTTCCATGGTGGAATTGTCCATATGGTTTTGACCTCCTTTGATTTCATTCAAAGACACTTTATAACATATAAAAAAATCAAATTTATTGAAATTTTGAATGTGGTGTTTTTTTAAGATTCAATATAAATAATTATGAATGAAGTATTATAATTGGAAATACAATAATTTATTTACATTTTAGTTTTTATGGTTTTTTAACTAATATATGTATGAAAATCAGCCAATTAATTAGATTAGTCATGTTTTAAAGTAATTTAATTTAGAAACAAGATATTATTCTTAATTATTAATCAATTTAAAATCAAAATTGATAGACATGATAATGTCTTTTTGTAATTTTTAAATGATTTTCATTGTCAATTAACAAGATTTTTTTTAGTGATTTGTTAGAAGGATGGGTTATCAACCTTCTTTACCAACCAACTAATATTTACTCAAACTTTATGGACTCCATAACTCACTTATGAATGGATTTAAATACAAACAAATTAATCACTTTTTATAATGATTTGTTAAAAGGATTGATTGTAAATAACTAATCTATAATTAAATTTTGTAGACCAATAAGACATATTTAAAATGATTAGTTACCAACCAATCAATCTATAATCAATCACTTTCATCCCTATAATAAATCTAATGACTTTCATAAACCAATCATATCACTAAAATTAAAAAAAAACAAACTTTTCAATTCTTATCATAATACTTTCTCATACCCTTTCTTATAAAACAAACTTACGAGACTCAACTTCTTTACGATGACCATAATTATTTCCATACAACACCACAAGTTAAAGTTATCTATATCTTAATAATTACTCACACAACAACTAACAATTACTATATTAAAATTGTAAAAATTTTCCCACACTTCCAATTAGCCATTGTCCTTCATTGTGATTATTTGATCAGTGTTAAATATATTAGTTTTACAAATTTCATCAATATCTCAATATCAATTTTAGATTTTATCATTCCCCGCCAAGTATAATATCATAATAGATCTAGTAACAATAATATGTAAGTTCAAGAATTTATTCTTTTCAAGATTTAATTTTAGTTTTTTCAAGATTTAACTTTAGTGTGTTTGGAAAAAAATATTTTTTAATTAAAAAATAAATTATTTTAATATATATATATATATATATATATATATATATAAAATCTTATTAAAATTTTCTAATATTATTAATTAAGATATTATAAATTTAATTAATTTAATTTTTTGATATTTTTTAAATAAAAAATGATAAAAAATAATCAAATCACAATTTGTATTTTAGTTTTTGTTTTGCACTAAACATTAAATATTGAATTCCAACTCATGATCAAATGAATAGATGTGATGAATATAAAATGTGTTGATGTGTTTGTTAAATGAGGGCACCTTTCTCACTCTTTAATACATCCAATTCTTAAATAGAATTTACTCTACAATTATTTCTATAGTGAAGCAGGAAGAAAAGTTTGATTAGTCAATTAAAATATATTGTATAATATTTTAACAATTGAGAAGAAGAAATGATTATTACTCATTAGAAATCCTCAATACTCTCAAGTAACATACCAAATGTACAATCGGTGTCTTTCTACAATTCGATTTTGTCAAACAAGCCTTGAATATATGGATATATTACGCACCCTTAATACGCCTCAATGCACTTATAGATTATTTGCATTGACAACTAAAAGTGTGAAGGATGTTAACATCGTAGGACCATGAAATGGGTCCTCCATGGTTGAAACTCTTTCTAACAAGATTTTTTGTTGCCTAAAAAATTCACGGGGATTCAAAGAAGAGCGAATGCAACATGTATTACCTTGATTGCATGATAGGTGGATTGTGCAACTATTGCTTGGAATACCATAGAGATCATCATGTTGTTCATGTATTTCAATGTTCATGGTGTTTTTATTATCATTGCAACTCAAATTTTGTCCTTGCTAAATAGATATGGAAGTCTTCTTACCACACAATGTAATTCAAGTTTTAAAAATTCGAGTTCAAGTTTTAAAAATTCAAAAGATATTAGGCATAATAAGCATACAAACATATATTATTCATAGTACTCAAATGTTTTTGTTTTTTCTTAAAGAGAGACTTCAACTAAGGTTAGGGAAAGTTTTTACCAATACTTACGATATATGTGAAAGTTTTAAAAATTCAAAAGATACTAGGCATAATAAGCATAAAAACATATATTATCCATAGTACTTAAAGGTTTTCTTCTTAATCAGAGACTTAGTTATCCATAGTACCTAAATGTTTTCTTCTTAATGAGAGACTTCAACTAAGGTTAAGGAAGGTTTTTACCAAAAATTACGATATATGTGAAAGTATTCTTCTAGATACATTCAAGTCTATCTCTTCATTCTACAAGTTAATGCTAATTAGCATTTTCAGTAAAGTTATCATTTTCAAGATTGTTATTAGTGGAATTTTATTGTTCATTGCCTCTTATCTCTCAAGGAAAGCAAAGAGGAGTTAATGAGATTTTTCCCTTCACTCCATAAGATATCTTAGATAATATCTCATTTAGAATATTGAAGCCTAAATGAACCAATGTAGTTGGACCAATGAAGATCTGTGGAGGATAGATAATTAGTTTGAGCCCTAAGTTTAGCTTTCTCAAAAATGAAATTTAGTGTCTACTTGTTGCGCTAATCAATGGTAGATAGATAAGTTTCTCTGTTTGTTTTTCATGTTAGGTAGTGGGAATAAAAGGGAACCTATGTAATATGACATTTTTACTAAAACCAAAACAACAATATGAACTTGACTCCGACCAAGACTCCTCTTCTTACAAGAGATAAAAGATACAAAAGGGTCTCCATGAATTTGACAATAAGGATTACACGAGGAGAGTACACGATGACGTTGATATTGAGCATGACCATGATCATCGTGAAGATGGTGCAAGCTATGAGATAATAATGGTTGATTCCAACCCTCTCTACATCACAAGATAATATCTAGCACCCCTAAATTTTCCCATGATAATAAATTATAGGACTTCTAAAGAGGAAGGGAGCCTATAACAAACCTACCTAGCATATATAGTTGAGAGGGTGTTACCTAGTAACGTTTGATTTTTTTCTAAACAAATTAAGTAACTCAACTATATCAAAGAAATCACATAAATCAAAAATAAAATAATATTATAATCATTGAAACATAAGGTACCTATAATCCTTCACCTTGTTGATGACCAACCCTTGATCCAAACCAATGCTCCATAAGTATATTTCTAATAAGTTTCTACTTTCCACCCAACCAATGAAAAAAATTAAACTAGGTGATGCCCCTTAAGAAGGGCTCATGCTCAATGAGAATGTAGGATAAGTCTCTAAGTGCTTAGAAAGGTCACTCACTTTGCCTAAAAAAAAACTCAATTGATCAAACATCCAACTAATTAGCTATTGTGTGGTGGAGAGACCTCTAGACTTACAACACCCCCATACCACTTGGGATTATGGCTTGCAATAAAACCCACTCTATATGTCAATGAATACGCTCGGTTGGTCAGGTACCACCCTCAAAAGTGGAGTTCCTTTGCAAGGACTAGATTGTTCCATTATAGCCCCTAATGAGTGCAACAGGTTGGCTAAGTACCACCTCTATCTGTAGAGCCCTATGGCATAAAATCAATTTGCAGGATAAAGAAATAAGCATTAGTATTATCTATTATTCAGGTAGACCCCCAACATCATCTACCCATCTAGACAATGCTAGAGAAAATATGACACCACTCACATCAATTCATAATCCAAAAACTTCTTTGTCTCAAGGCAGGAATTCACAATAATCCACAAACATCCACCCCCCCAAGCACAAGGAAAACATCTATTTCTCTAATTTCTCAACAATTTTTGGATATAAATTTTTTTATGACAGTCTTATACGTCTGTAACAGTTTTTTTCTACAACAGTGAATTCCAAGCATTAAAATCAACAAACAAATATTCCAATGAAAATCCCTTAAATTATAGATTACTTTCCAATATTTGTATGCAACTTTCAACGGTCATAATTGAGAGAAGACAACTTTAAGAGAGTGTTTTGATTCATCCCTAATGGTTGTGGCATTAATTTAATTACAACAATAAGTAAATCCCCTTCAACCAAAACACCTTGGCTAGGGAGACTAGCTTATGATGATTGCAATCAAGCCAAATTAGAACGATTTCAAAATGAGCTTATTTCATGTATTCCAATGCAACGATTTGTTTTCTCCAATGAAAAAATAAAAATAAAAATATCCGTGGGAAATCGAGTCAAATAATAGCTAAAAGATCAAGAGGGAGAACCAACTTGAACCTTGGTTTTGAACCCTTACAAAACCAAACCATCCTCCTTTCCTCAAGATGTTCAAGTGATCTAAATTGAACTAGGGAAAGATCTTCTAGGGGTGTAAACCCTCTTACTTTCTAGAAGAATAACCCTAGCCAAGCCTTTGCAATAAGGGTATAGGCCCTTCTACTTCCTATAGAAAATCTTGAATAATTCCAATACAAACAATGAAAGATATCTAGAGGAGAGTATACACCCTTGTACTTATCCTAGGGTTTAAAATTTAAAATCCTTGAACAAAGATAAGAAATTGCATAAATATACTCACAAAATAAAAGAAGATATATGCCAACCCCTATTCTTTATCGAAGATCATCCACATTCATCCAAGATAAATCCTCAAGAGAAGTTGATTTTCTCCAAAATGCCAAAGACAAGCCTTTTTCCACAATGCACAAGAGAAAATAAAGAGGCCAAAATTTTCCTTAAAGAGGGAGAACCCTCACAAGTGAGTTGTGTTCAAATGAAAATGACTTGCCTCTATTTATAGATGAAAAACCAAGTCAAGTTTGTCCACATTTATAATCAAATCCTTAATTTTAGGTGAAAACCAAAGTTACAATGCTTAATCAGCAAAATGTTTTTCTCTTTTTGCCCACATAGGCTATAATATGATGAAAAATGATAAAATAATGGCATGTAAGCCCACAAGACTCTTCTCCAAGGTGGAACCTATGAAGGTAAGCTTCCAAAGGATATGATTTCATGCTACAAATGTGCCACATCATCCCCAAATTAAGAAAAAGTGCGGGATCACAAGCCCAAGACACCACCAAGTGCACAAAATACACCCAACAATCACCTCAATGTGTGACTTCATGCTGCAAGAGAGGGATGTTTGGGCATAGGAGGGTGACATCATCTCCTCTTCATGGTTTCAGGTCTCCTTCATGTGTTAGATATGTCATCTAAGGTGAAACACTCATTATCCTAGGCCTCCAATGCATGGGGCACAAAATCCATCCAATGGTATTTCAAGGCCCTATGAAGGTCCAAGTGGCTTAGTTCCTTCATGAATTACTTTCACCAAGAAAGTTCATGTAAAGATAGGAAAATATGCCCTCCAATGATCCACAAGTCATATGAATCATGCCAAGTAAGCCACATAAAAGAACCACCCAAAAAAGTGCATCAAGTCCCTCATTTTCAAATTAAACAAATGCTCAAAGCCCTTATAAACTTTGCCAAATTTAGGTATGGGAGGGGTATCATGGTGCCCTATTGGGTAGGAAAATACCTAAGTCAAGGAATGTTGAACCCAAGAAGACCCTCTCTAAATAGTGTAATGAATATGAGGTAGATGAGGAAAAAAAACTCTTATGCATGGGGTTCTTGACATATTAAGGGATCATATTGTCTCATCTATGGGCACATTTGTGGAGGGTGCATTGCATCCCTTCGTTTGCAATGCAACATTTTTCCAAGCCCTTTATTTTCCTTTCTTTGTTTTTATGGTCTGAACATTAAATGTTATGTGAAATGGAAAGAAAAGGAGAACCACAATACCACTTGAAGTTACAATACATTGAGTGCTTTGTGAAATGGAAATTAAAGAACATTGCAATGCATTCCACCATCAAGAGAGACACATTTTTTATTTAATTTATTTAAAAAGGTTCTTTTTTTCTATAGAGAAGAAATTTATGACTCTCGGGACCTTAGGGTGAGCATCTAGAAGGATGGATTATGGATTTTTATTTTTACAGTGATAGTTGCAACACCTCTGAGACTTTATCTTCTTCTTCTCGTGAAATGAAGTACTAGCCCTTCTTGGGGTCAAGGAACCCGAAGACCCAAAAGATGAGGAAACATAGGGGAAGAAGTATGGAAAGTGGTAATTATGAGTGGGAATGTTACAACAAAATTTCAAGGAGACCCCCAGTAGCAACCCTTTTCCCGAGGGTTACCAACTTACTAGGATACCATGTGAACCACCAAGGTGAAATGAGGCAAACGATATAATTTCCAAGAAAACATTCCATAATCAACAAAGGACTCTCTGCAACATGTTCAAATGCTTCAAATATTAAACTGACACTTACCATGAGACTATACTTGTTACCTCATGAAGCAAGACACGTTGTCTTCTGTTGGTCAAGATGGTGTGGCAGATGTTGCTATGCTGCTGACAATGAGTGGTGATGTGTGGTGGAGAGGAGGGGCTTTGTCTACTTAATGTGGGCTCTGTTGGTCAAACTGGCTCTTGACACTCCATGTCTACTACCTTTGGGCATGGAGACATCATCTTATCAGTTACCCCTAGGATGGGGGGGTAATAGGTCTGTTCCTCCTTCTCCTCCTCCATTTGTTTTAAATTATATTTTTAAAATTTAAAATGTTTATTTTTTTATTTTATTTAAATTTTTAAAATTTTGCATTTGGTATTTTCCCCCTATTTCTTTTGTTTTCTCTTTTTATTTTTATTTATTTTTTATTATTTTTCTTTTTTACATTTTTTTTTCAATAATATTGGGCTTTGAGGCCATGATTTTTAAGATGTTACAATTTTAAGACCGAGAAAAATATGGTGCTACTATAGTGTCTCTTTTCAATTTAGGTGTTGGTCTTAATATTTTGGTTGCAATGAAATCGATGTCAAGGCCACAATTTAAAAAAAAAACTTGCAATTTTGTCTCTTAAAAAAAGAGGGTTTACTGTTGGGAACACCACTTTTCAATTTAGTGATTGATTTAAAGGTTTTGGTTGCAACAATACTAGTCATCAAGTCTAGAGGTTTCAAAGAAGTTTTAGAATTAACCTTGAAAATTAAAAAATGGTGTTGTTGTTAGCACCAATTTTCAATTCGGGAGTTGATTTTAAAGTTTTTTTCGACAACGTTATGATGTTGGTAATTTTAATCCTGAAAAAGGGGTCACTACCAATAGCACCACTTTTCAAAATAGAGGTTGATTTTTGTATTTTTTTAACCCAAAATATGGGTTTTTAGGGCTAGAATTCTCATTTTGAGGTCACAGTCCTTGTCAAGTCAGTAGCTTTGTTTTTTGCAAAGTGTGATTGGTAGACTACTCTCACCTTTCATGTATTTATTGAATATTGTAGGTATGGATATTGAAATTTGTAGATTATTCTAATGCTTTTAATATATTTCCCTATTTACTTTATGTATGGCTAACAATTAACATGAAGCAAGGACTCTCTCAGTGGCTTATGGAATATTCTTGATTATTGAGAGTAATTGATGTTACATATGCATTTTCTTGTAGACTAATCTCCCTAATGTTATATGCTTGATCATCTTCGATTTCAACTCATTGGTTTTATCATCCCAATTTGAGAGGGAGTTGGGAGGCTCTAACTTAGGTTCATTTCTAGTGGCATTGATGGATTGTTCCCTTTTTTACCAGTTGCACTGTCATCCATTTTTATAGATCTTGGTTAGGATTTATCATATCATATTGCATATTGCATTTGCATAACAATTTCATTTCATAATTCATACCTAGATTATGGTAGCCAAGACAAAACCTAATGGTTTGTCATTTTCAATGGAGGAAGGTCTAATGGGCCCTTTTACCAAGTGAACTTATGAAGTTGACATGTGATGTTTTCCTATGTCAATAATAACCAAGTGGGCATGGCTACAAGTTTCATTGTTAATTAACATAACATGCTTCAAAACAAGGGGTCTACACTTAGTGAACTTGTGACATAACACTTTCATTCATGGTATATTAAAGAATACCCCTAATTTCACCAGAAATTGAAAAATACCTCCCAAAATCCTTTTGTTGAACCCCCCTCCCAATACATATTTCCAATAAATAAAAACATGTTTTTACTAGATATCCCTTATTTTTACCAAATGCCCCTTTTTATGCACCCCAATACCTATAAATCCCCCCAGAACTCGCATCCCACCCCAATACCTACAATATATTGATCCTATTTTTCACAATTTTAAAACCACCTTTATGAATGAACGTGATAAGATATTGGTCAACAAGGTGAAGCCCTTGTGCTTCAAAATCACTTAAATATGAGAAAAAATATGCACGATGGCACACACAGGGGTTAGATTCTTATTATTACATTAACTAGAATAAAAGGTACATGAATCTCTCATCCCAAGCACCCATCACTCTTAACATTAGGCTCTCACACCAAAAACCTTGACCAAATTTATCCCTTCAAAGAAGAAAAGGTTTGTGTCCTCCCATGGTTATTTATTTTTTAAATCTCTTGACAACTCCTTAATATATTTAATATATAACCTAGTAATCACATATTTCTTTCATGAAAATTGAGAATCTTCTTTGTAAATTGAAGTTCTAAATAATGATACTATAGTGTAACTATCCTAGTGCTTACATGCCCATTGTTTTTAATTTTTTTCTCGCAAGTTGCCGAAATATAGATCTTGTATTGCCTACGATTTCACATTTTCCTTAACTTTGATCAAATTTTATCCATCCCTTGATATTTCCTTCTTGACTTTCCAAATAAGTTGATATGTTATGCAAACATTTTAACATGATATTTGTTGTTAATGAATTTCTCCACATAGAATCTTTGAGTGCGCTCATTTACATAAATTTCTACTAGTGATTTTTTTTAAAAGCTAATGTGTAGAAATTTCATCAAAATTACACAGCCTTAATCTTTTTTTGTTATGCATAGATATAGAAAAAACCTTTTCCAAACAAGTTTTAATTGATATCCACTACACAAGATTGTTATTTTTCCATATAGCATATGAAAATCTTGCTTATCAAGAATGATTAGACTAGGTGGTAAATAGAATATTTTTTTGCAAGGTTCTAATTAGGTGCATACTGTTATCACTCTGTAAATTCCCAAAGGTTGTCGCTAGGTAGAAGAAATTTACAAGAGGTAACTTTATCCAACCACTTTGAAACTGGGATCTAGCCCTTCCAGTTTCAGAGAGGGATCTCTCTGTAAAATTTAACTTTGTTTTAGATTTTAGATGTTAAGCTAGTTAAATAAATGAGATTGTGTTGTTTGTTTTATAAAAATGTTTGAAATATCCCTTAGGCATCCATTGGGCTATGGGGTATGTTTTATAAAGCTCAAGACCAATGTACATATTTTATAAGGTGTTTTCATAGGGCAGGATAATGCAACTGTTAGATCCTTTAGAATTTAAATGATGGATAGCAGAAAAGATGAGATAATCAATTATAACCAAGAAGCATTTAAGAATTTCTTAATCATAACATCAGAGGATAAACATTTATATCTTTAAAAGACAAAAACTGAGTATACAAAGATAAATTCTGCAACTTCAACTTCTTTTAAACAATCAGATATAGAAAACATAAATGATTACGAAGATATGAAAAACCATTCATCTGAGAGAAGAAAACATCACCAATAGTTAACACGCAAGAATCCTCTGAAATGTCCTTTTATTACTGGTAGATCACTGATAAAAAATTACAGTGCTTACATCTTGCTTGGGCGTAGAGATCAACCCTCAGTACTTCGAAGTTTGAAGTATTTATAACAAAAATTACAAACGACCCTGTCATTAATGATCAGGACGTGGCAGATTCTAAATCTAATGAACTAAATAACAAGATACAAAAATATAGGAACTGATGATGATCTGTTGTATCCTTCATGCTGATTTTGGGAAAGGTCGTTGGTGAATAATTCACGTGACTTTGACTGATCTGCATGCTGACTCAGATGGTAAACCTCATCTCTCATTTGATCAAATTGCACAGATCCTCCCATCTTTGATGACTGGGAATGGTGACTTTGAGCAGTCTTCGATAGATTTCATCCATTTCTGTATATTTGGCAAAAGTCAGCTTGGTGATGAAAATATATTTGATTTCATGTTGGATAATGAGGTCCAACTGCAGAGTTTCTAGAAATGCCTTTCCTATTATGCTACCTTGAATTCCTGAAAACTTGGAACTGTCCTTGGCCACCGTGGTAATCTTTTGTTCGTAGTCAAAAAGGGTCATTAGCTTATCGTTTAGAACCAGTAAACTAGGAAGACCTTTCTTCTGCAACACATCAATCTTGCTGAGGAATATTTGAACCCAAATATCCATGTTCTGGACTTTCTCCTCCAGCTGCAACATTAATCCTCTTTTGGTCAAAACTCTTTTGACCTCGAGGATAGTTTTTGTTCTCTCTTCAATCTTCAGGTCTTCCAGCTCTTCCCTAGTTTTTTAATTTAGAAACTTAATTATTTCATTAGCTTCTATGGGCATTTCCTCCAGCTCTCCCTTTATCTTGTCGATGGCCTACCTACTCCTCAACACCAGTTCATGTTGTTCAGACATGATTTGCACCATGGGCCATATTTCATTTATGGATTTGGAGATATCCATCCAAATGTTCTCCTTAGCTTCTGCTAGTGTTTCCCCCCCCCACTGTTTTCTTTTGCAGCTGCTGTATTTCCTGCTTGAGATTTTCTGATGTTTTCCTCTCAATGTTGTAGCTTGTCTGGTAGGAATACTTGAGCTTCTTGAGATTCCTAATCTCTTTGTTCAGTCTATTGATTTATGTTCCTTGTAGGGTCATATCCTCCAATGATTTTGCTAGCTCTCCAAATTTTTCCAGAGCTGTCAGTGGGGTGGCTGATGGAAGTTTTGCTGTGGTGGTTGCTGATGCTTTTGCTGTGCTAACTTCTATGAGGGGGACTTCACTCAGTGGGATGACTTCCATGGGTTTTTCCTGTTCCTTCTCCTTTACTAACCTCTCCATCTCGGCTTCCATCTCTTTTATCTGTGCATTTTGTTCCATGATCAACTTTAGCATCTCTTCCTTTTCACCTTCTGTCTCAGCCATCTCTTTAGCCTATGAGTCTTCTGTAGGTAGAAGTTTTAGTTGCTTCCTCAAAGATGCTATGTCAACATTTGTTTTATTGAGAATCTCCTCAACTGCTTTCACATTTGAGGGGTCATACCTAATTTTGAGCACCAATTCTTCTAAATACTTAATATTTTTATCCTTAGCAAAGTATGATATTTTCTCCAGCTTTAATTGAGTCTGAACATTGTTCAGAGAAATATGTAATTTTGAAGTAGTAGCGGAAGCATTTGACAATGTTGAGAAAACCATTTCTCTAGTCTGCCTGTGTAAATCCATCTGATCAGCTGGATGTACATCTCTAGTGTTAAACTCAAATGTTGCCCTCTTGTAATCAATGATTTCCTTTGGATGGGGCACTTGTGCCTGCAAAAATTCCATGTGCATTCTCCCTTTCTCTGTATCAAAAGCTGACAACAATCTGTGTTGTGTTGTGGATGTTTGCTTCCAGAACTGAGCATAGGTGTTGTTGGTCAACATCTCATTTTTCTTCTTAATCAAATCATACTTTTCAAAAATGCTCAGTTTTGCAGATCCTGGTGGAGGTTGGGTAATCACAGTGGTAACAGTCTGCTTCTTTGAGGAAGAAGTAGACATCATATGATGATTGCCTGAGAAAGGTGATGAATTCTCCCCCTCGGCTATTGTGGTCGACTAGGTCTCTTCCTCTCCAGACCTATCAATAGTGTGAGCAGTCTTAGGCCTTTTCTTGTACACCTGGAAATCCTCTGTTGACACTTCAATGATTGAAGGCGAGGTTTCCTTTCTAGGTCTTTTCTCCTTTGGTATCTGCGGTGTAGTTGTTTTTGAGATGACAGTTGGAGTGGACTGTGGTTTTGTGTCTTCCAGAGTGTTTACCTCCCACTCTATCTGGTTTGAAAATTTCTCGATCTCTGGTTTGAGTGAATGAGCATATGGAGAACTTTTGTTCTTCGATCTCATCTCTCTAATAATCCCACACAGATCATAGTTCCACAGAAATTTTGTGCCGAACTTCATTTCCTTTAATAGTTTTTCTGCCTCTTCCCTGGCAGCTCAACTGTTGCAGATAAAGGGTCCTATCTGCCCCTTAATTCTCAATTGTTTTTTCTTCTTCAATGACACAAAATGTATGTCGTCTGAATTGATCATTTGCTTGATGTATTCCAAGGAAAATATCCTAACTGGAACGTATCTGGGAAGTTTATAAGGGGCGAACTCACATCCGTAAATTCTGATTTCCATGTGATTTTGATAGAGATACCAGTCTCCAGTCTTGGCGAGGTCTGAGAGGTGTAAAATTCTCTGGATCTCCTCATTTATTCTTGGCTCTGGCCTACCACTGAGCATGCTTACCACTGGGTGATAAAACTGCTCAATGAATTTCTTGAAATTAAACTCTGTGGAGTTTCTTCTGAGTAGCGAAGTCCAAGAGGTGGCAGGTTGTGGTTTACTATCCTGGTCCATTTTTTGCATGGTGAATGAGAACTTATCTTCTTTAAAGAACATGAACATGTAAGCCAGTATTGAAGAATACCGAAACATGCCCTCTGTGGGAAATTTGAAAAGTTGCTCATGCATGTTCTTGGCTAGAAAACTGTTGTAGTCGAACTGGGTGGTGGATTTTTCTTCGGTAGCGAAAATGGATAGGTAACCCAATATTTGCTCATACACCCATTCGTCTAAGAAGTAACCGAGCAGAAAACATAATGATGAAATGATTTGTTTTCCCTTTTTTGAAAACATGGAGAAATGGTAAGGGGATTTTTTCTTGGGGAATTGAGAATCCTGTGGGAGGAAAAGCTCAAAAATTTGTTCTCTCCAAGGAAAAGACAGATTCTGGTACTTTTCAGTTAGAACTTCAAGGGTGAAAGGAGAGGTAGATTCGACTTTGGATATTTGCATAATTTGATTAATGGACTTGGGTTTGATATTGAAAAGGGTTTCTCCGGACGATGAAACAATGGCTCTCTAATCAGGAAGGTAAT
This sequence comes from Picea engelmannii, assembly GCA_009831015.1. Lineage (NCBI taxonomy): Eukaryota > Viridiplantae > Streptophyta > Pinopsida > Pinales > Pinaceae > Picea > Picea engelmannii. The sequence goes on along the minus strand of ML785082.1, from coordinate 262,530 downwards.
GCACCTAGCACTTGAGGGTGAACTCTGGAAAATGGTGGACTTGGGGAAAAAGATACAGGGGGAGATTAGACTCCCAGAGCCTAATCTCATCACTTTGATCCAGGAAAGTGTCCCTAAACCATGAATGCAATTCGACAAAATCAAATTCGCACTTGGTCTCTGAGATCAGGTAGTCTTTATCAGCTAGTGGGATTCGATCGAGATCAACAGGAGGTGGGAGGAATGGATTTTCCTTGACCTCTAATTTTTTAGATTTTGGCACCATCACTTCAAAAGGTACCTGCAATTGAAAAAAAAAACGTTAGCAGGTAATGGCTATGGCTGGATCGTTGACTGAAACAGTGAGGTAAAATGAGTTTTTGGTGTGTGGAGAGTATGAGTAGTGTGAAAATGGCCGAGACGGGGTTAAATTTGGGTGAACAGGTATCCGTTGGGCGCGGGGGATAGGTCAACAAACTAACGGATATGTTAGCTTGTATTAAATAGCCAACGGGTCACTTGAGGTGTGAAGTGGCAAGTAAAGGACGAGTGACGGGTGTGCCAGGATGACGTGGATAGCGATGACTGGAAGATAGGCAAAAGGGATGTGACCTATGATAGGTGAATGGAGGGGGATATGTTGGCAGAGTAATGAGACGAGACTTATAAGAGGAGATAGTGGGATGTGACATCATGAAGCGGCGGTGGTATAGGAATGTTGGTATGGCAGTATGTCGGAGAGGTGGGGAGGGGTAGGCAATAAATGGTTTGGAGAGGAGGGGGTCCGATGTAATGGATCAATGACACGTTAGGATGGGGCCTGCTGGGAAAAACCTCCCATATCAGACCCTCCTCCCACTGTTAAAAGTAGAACTGTCCGGGGGGTCCGAAATCTATTCTCGGTCGTAGATCTAAGCGCCGCTAGATCAACCATAGATATATGCACGCTCTTTAGTCTCCATATCAAACCCTCCCCCCCACCGTTAAAGGTAGAACGACCGGGGGGTCCGGAATTTTTTGTCAACCGTAGATATGTGCGCACTCCTTAATCTCTGGGAACAAATCAAAATGTGTGGTAGAAACTTAGGATAGTGATCCTTTGTGGGTTTTGCACTGCTTTCCTTGCATTTTGTCACCATGGGGTTAGGAAACACACTTCAAACAACCAAATCATGAATTTTCATCGATCATCATGCATGTTTTATTGAAGAAAAACTAGCTAGCCTATGTTCTAATCTACCTACCTACACATTTATCCCAGATTAAACTGTTGGACTAAGAAATTACTCTATCTTGGGGCTATTTGATCAAGTTTAAAGAGTTTGATTAAATTTTTTCGCTACATAACCTATATACTTGGCTAATATTAAACAATTTAGCCAAGTCTTATTCACTAAACCCATCGACATAAATTCAAAGAGACTTAACCATGATTAAACTGTATGGATGAGTCATCATTATTTCATGGGACTTTTATCCATTTTCTTTTATGCCCTCTTTTATTCTTTTTCTTTTCTTTTCTTTCTGAAAATAACTTGCAAAAAATAAAATATTATTTCCAACCAAACTACATCAAGAGTAAAATCTCCAGTCACCAGTTGATCCTATGAAATATAAGTTTATAACAATGTCTCCACCTGGGGATGGTGCTCTCCTTGCGAGGTTCCAAGAACCTGTCTCCTGATATCTGTAAAAAATTCTCTCCATGCTTATTCAGCTATTTGATTTGTTTTTTATTTTGAGAATTTTTGGTGGCACTGGTCAGTGGCTTAGGGCCTTCTCTGTGGGCTTAAACCATCTGATTAATATCACCCACACACAACCTGAATGAAAAAACAAAAAATGGTATGCACAGTGGAAAAAGATTTGTGATATCTTTATTGGGGCAGAAAATAATGCTTCAGCATCCTGCTGTTCACAGGTCCACCTGGAAGGTCTGTTCCATTAATGTTTTTGAGAAAAAATGTTTTATTTCCTCTTAATGCCTGAATGGTGTAAGGTCCTTTCCATAAGCTATCAAATTTTCCATGCTTACCCTTATCCTCATTTCTAGAATCCAATTTAAGAACCAAGTCGCCTAACTCAAAATCATCTTCTTTTAGTCCTTCTGTCAAAAATCTTTTTGATGTTCTCCTAGATGACCTAAGTCTTGTTGTATACCTCTTATCTAGACTACATTAAATTAATCCTTTGGTTTATTCTCCGTTGAATGTCATTTGGCTCTACTTGTGCTTCATGCAATAGTTTCATGATAGGAACTCCCAAGGAAAGGGGAAAAACTGCTTCGGTGCCATATACCAATTGGTATGGAGACATGCCAATTGATATTTTGGTGCTTATTCTGTCATCCCAGAGCGCGAAAACCAACTTATTATGCCATGATTTCTTATTTTCTTGCAGTGTTTTCCTGAGAATTTTCACCAGAATTTTCTTTAAGGACTCAGCTAGCCCATTTCTTTGAGGATAATAAGTTGTTGAGTGTCCCAGAGTAATGCGATATTGACTGCAAAAATCTATGAGTATTTTGGATCTGAAAGTCGCTGCATTGTCAGCTATAATTTTTCTGGGGCATCCAAAATGAGACAAGATATTAGTTTCTAAAAACTTGATGATAACAGAGTTAGTAGCTTGCATGCATGGTACAACCTCGATCCACTTGGTGAAGTAGTCTGTGGCCGTGAGGATCCACTTGTGTTGGCCCGAGGAGGACGGATGTATTTCTCCAATAAAGTATAAACCCCATTGTTGGAAAGGTGCTTCAACTGAGATGGGTTTCATGGGGAGAGGCAAAAACCTCCTTTACCTTTGAAAACCTAGCATTTATGACAAGAAGTAACTTTTCGATGAACATCAACAAACAATGTAGGCCAGTATAAAGGAACTCTCAGAATCTTGTTAGCTGTGGTTTTCCAACTCAGATGTCCACCACAATCTCCTGCATGGAAATCCTACAGAACCCTGTCAGCTTCATATTTTAATAGGAAATTAAGCAATATACCACTAACATCTTTCCAATAAAGATTACCTTCTAGAATACAAAATTTCAATGCTTTTAGTTTAATAAATTTGGCTTTGGTCTTAGTCAAACCAGGAGGATCTTGTAAGTTATGAAGTACAAAAATGAGGTCTGCGTACCAAGGAGAGTTTAAGAATACCTCCTTTACATTTGGAGTCGCCTTCTCTTCCTGCTCGTCAACTGCAGCCAAAAAATTAATATCTAGAGCATGAAAGTTAGATTCAGCCATTAGTTTGGCCAAACCTTGTCCTTTGATCAGTTTAGTAGGTTTTATTTCAATTTCATATTCCAAAATAACCACAATCCATTTTCCTCTCCTACCATCTGGATTATCCTGAGTTAGGATATCCTTTACCACTATGTTTGGAACGTATGCAATTGTGTGAGAATGAAGAATATAGACTCTGAAATCCTTTATGGCCTTTACCAGGGAAAAATCTTGTTTCTCCATTATGTTGTAGTTCAACATAATGTATCTCAAAGCTTTGTTGCAAAATGATATGGGTTGTTCGTACCCTTCACTGTTTTTCTGCAACAACACTGCTGCTATGGTGTGTTCAGATGCAAAAGTGAAAAGATAAAAGTCTTTGGTGTAATCTGAGCTGATCAAAACTGGGGCTTGGGTGAGTGCATGTTTCACCTACTCAAGTGACTATTTGGAATCAATGTTCCATTTGATTTTTGTGTCCTTTTTCAACATATTTGTGATGTTCCTAAGAATCTCGGCCAAGTTGGGTATGAATCTTCTAAGGAAATTTATTTTTCCGATGAATGATTGTATCTCTTTGATGTTCCTAGGGTGTTCCGCTTTCTTGATGGCTTCTATTCTTCTGGGGTCTATTTTAATTCCATATTTAGATATTATGTGTCCCAACAACTTGCCTTCCTATAAACCGAAAAGGCTTTTCTTTGGATTCAATGAAATCCCAAATTTCCTGCACTTCTCAAACATGCGTCTAATATGCTGCAAGTGTTCCTCATCAGATTTGGAGTAGACAGTCACATCATCCAGATATATGACTATAAATCTCCCAAGTTCGTCCACAAAAGCAATATCCATTTCTCTTTGGAAAGTGGCACCAACGTTCATCAAACCAAAGGGCATCTTCACGTACATGAAGGTTCCCCATGGTGTGGTGAATGTTGTCTTCTCTTGATATTCTGGGTGGACAAGGACTTGGTTGTAACCTGAGAAACCGTCTAGTAAGGAAATCCTAATGGCTCCAACTACCTTTTGTAAAATTTGGTCCATTTTGGGCAGAGGGTAATTGTCTTTAAGGGAGACTTTGTTCAGATTTTTGAAATGTATGCAAAGTCTGATTTCACCAGGTTTCTTCCTGGTAGGAACTAGGTTAGAAACCCATTTGGAAAATCTCAAGGGAACTATAATTTTCGCATCATACATATTTTTAATTTCTTTCTCTATCAGGGGAAGCAACTTGGGATTGATTATCCTAAGATTCTGCCTAAAAGGTTTGTGTTCTTCTTTTATCAGGATCTGATGTTATATGATGCTTGTGTCATAAGATTTTAAGTCCTCATAACCCCAAGCAAAAACATCCACGTATTCCTTAAAAATTTCAATGTATTTGCGTTTTTGCTCAGGGGCTAGAGATTTGGAAAATTTTATCATCTTGGGTTTTTCTTGTATTCCTATGTTGCACTCTTCGACCTCTTTACCACTAGCTTCTATTTTTGGTTTTTTGGCTACATCGTTAAAATCGAACAAGTCTTCTAGCGGAACTAAACCTCTAGGCAATACATTATTTTTCAACTGTAGAATACCAGAATCTATCTCATTTTCATTCAATTCATCTGCATCTACTTTATTTTCATTCAACTCTTCAGAATCTACATTATTTACCCTACCAGTTTTAGAAAAAAAATTATTTACATTATCCTTATCATTCTCTAAATCTATATTTGTACATTCGAACTCATTCTTACACTGTAGGAAGTCTTCAATTTGATTGTCATTCCCGAATACCTGCCAGTATCTGATGTTATCTGGAACGATTGGTCTTCTCTTCACTTCCACTGTGTATTTTCAAGTGGGACGGAAAGGTATTTTGCAGGTAACTACTGACATAGCCAACCCGTCTGCTAATATGTTTTGTCCCTTGGGCATTAACTGCAAATCGATTTCAGCAAAAATTGAAGAGCATCCAAAGCAACATTTCTATAAGCTCTAAGTCTAGGATGTTTAGCTACATACTCACCTTTAATCTGCTTAATAATCAATTCAGAATCACCCCTTACCATGATCTGTTTGGAACCAACCTTCTTCAGTAGTTTCAGGCCGAGCATCAAAGCTTCGTACTCAACTATGTTGTTAGAGCATTGGAAATTCAGTTTGTCAGAATGGCTCTCTAAATACCTTGATCTGTGATTATGTAACCAAACTCCAACTCCAGCTCCATCTATACTCACTGCACCATCAAAATCCATGCTCCAAAAATCTGTTGGCAGTTCCTCACTTTCCACAGTTTCATCATTTCTTTCCTCAGTGATTGCTTTATCCTCTTTCAAATCATGTGTATCATCTTCCAGCTGAGCGATTTGTTCTTCCAAATAACCATCATTGTAAAGAATGAAAGAATCCAGATCAGAGTATGCAGAGCATAGTGGTTAATTGTGCGGATTTTCCTGACTGCTGACCATATATTTCATCAGGGTTTCTCTGTACAATCTTCTCTATTGTCCAAATACCGGGATGGTGGCGTAGGACATATCTAGTTGTAGGGTTCCTTTCAACTTAGCTCCCCATGATATTGACAGTAACATACTGTATTTTGGGGGAATGTCTGCAACTACTATATCCATTACCATACTCTTCGCTGGGATTTGAGCTAGGGTGATGCATAAATCCTTAATTATCCCTATTCATTTGACCTTGCTTGAGTCAAAAGAATGCAAATCCTTGTAGGGTCTTGTGATTTCAAGTCCCAACTTTTCCATCACAGCTTTGGGCATCAGGTTGTGAGAGGCATTTGAATCCAGCATAGCGTTGTGTAGTATCAAGTCATGGATATTTAGGCTAATGTAAAAAGGTGCCACGACACCATTATTAGTTTGACCATCAACTTCAGGACCAAACATGAGCTCTGGTTGATCATCAACAATATTTACCATGTCCGAGTAATTTGCAGATCCGACATCCAGGGCCTTCCTACCTATCTCGGGTTTGATGCTCAAAGCTTTAATCACTTGCGACCTATAAGAATTATTTCTCATCAGCTCGCAGAGGGGACTGGGAATATTCAATTTAGCTAGTTCCCCTTCAAGGCTGAAAGTAGTGGAAGTTTTTCTTAAGCTTTGCACTTCTGGTTTATTCATCAAGGTTCTATGGGTAGGAGCACTTGGATGACTAGTTGATGAAACTTCAGTCTGATTTGATCTTTGTAAAACTTCGGGAGTTCTTTTTGCAGGGAATTCAACATTATTCCACTTAGGGACTTTCTTGGGAGAGGATTATGAGGTTTTCTTGGTTTCGACTATTCTCTTTGTTTCGGTAGCCTTCTTTGTTTCAACAGCCTTCTTTGGAGGGTTGTCATTGGCCTTCTTGCTTCTCAGGTTATACTGCCTGTGTACCTCCATTATAGCATTTTCAAAGACCCGATGTTATGTCTCTTATGCTTCGTTGTTTACCTCTGTTTGTGAAAGGAGGAAGAGCTCGTGGTCTTCCTGAGTAAGAAAAATGGATTCATCATCATGAACACCCATAAGGTTTATATGAGTATCGTTCAATTCTTCGATTATCTCCTCAGCTTCATCAACATAATTTTCCTGGAGGGGTGGTCTAATCTGTTGATCAGGCCGCCTCTGTTCTCTTTGATCCCTCAGATCTCTCTGCCTGATGTGGGGAGGATTTCTTCTGAAGTTTGGATTCTGAATCTGAGGAGCGGCTTGGTTTTCCCTGGGTGGATGTCTGTCAGTTATAGTAATCCTTTCCATCATTCTCTCCATAGCTCTGGCTAGAGAATCTAGTTTGGCATCTGAAGAGGAAGTGGAAGGCTCTTCCTTAATCATGACCCTCCTTTCCATTCTCTGCCTGGCTCTTCTAGCTAAAAGATTTTCTTCCACACTAATGACACTTTTCTGCATGTCTTCCAGAGTAGTAGAGTTTCTTTCCCTTAGCCAATACGACATGTCAGCATCAAATCCATTGGGGAATTTTATTAATGCCAAAACTTGAGGTGGTTTGATATCAGCTGGAATTGCATTGTATAGATTATTGAAACGGGTGCAGTAATCCTGCACTGTCTCTCATTGGTTCCTTATGATATTCTCATATTCTGACAAGATCTGGAGAGGATTTTTATTTACCTCCCACCTATCAAGGAAACTTCGATGAAAAGTAGCAATGCCAGTTATGGAAGCAACACGTAAGGTTTTGAACCACTTTTTAACTTCTCCAGTCATACTCTATGCAAATAGTCTCATTTGCACATCAGCTTCATCTACTTCTTGCAAATCAAAATAATCATTCATTTTGTCAACATGTTGTTGTGCATTCAAAGGACTAGTAATATCATACTGAGGGAGTTTGGTTTGATAATCCTGAGGCATGGCATGTAAAGGATGAACCAACACCAATGGAGCATATATTGCTTCCATGATTGGTGGAGGAGGCTGAACAACAACCTATGTGATTGGAGGGGATGTGATAGAAGCTATGGAAGATGAAGGGTTGGGAGGAGATGAATGAACTGGTTTAGGTTTAACAGAAGCTGCAACAATAGTCAAGGCAGAAAGTTTGACTGACTGCTGAAAGTGAGCTTTGTCTAAGGTTTGATCAAGATTCACAACTAGTTCTTCTAGCTTGTCAAATTTCTGGAGAAATCGTTGATCAACGTCAGCTCTGGGAGAAAGTATTTTAGGGGTCCTAGGTTGAAGGATGGTTTGATCTAAAACTGTTTCACTTACAAAGCTGTCAGATTTTGTTCTAAAAAGGCTTTGTTGAAAAGATATGTCAAACTCGAGATATTGAAGGGAAACTAACTTCTTTGGGAGAGAAGGGGACCTATGAAGTGCACTATGACTCCCGAAACCCTCTGCAACATTTTTCTTTCTGAGTAATTTTTCGGGATTGTCTATTGCTATTGCAGGTTCTGGGTCTGGATGAGATCCAGTGAAAACTCTTTTAGGAGCTAGAATTTTTAATTTTAATTTTATTTTTAGAAACTTTTAACTAATATATACAAACTTTAACAACCTCTGAACATTATCTCCATGTAAGTTTAGACTTTATGATTCATTCAGAAATAAAGTTTCCTTAGTCTAGGGAAAAGAAATGTAGGATATATAAAGTTTGTTCAGTTCCCTAGTATGGTCACCACTATGTTACCTCTCTATAAATTCCCAGAGGTTGTCGCTAGGTAGAAGAAATTTACTAGAGGTAACTTTATCCAACCACTTCGAAACTGGGATCTAGCCCTTTCAGTTTTAGAGAGGGATCTCTCTGTAAAATTTAACTTTGTTTTAGATTTTAGATGTTATGCTAGTTAAATAAATGAGACTATTGCTTACGCATCCATTGGGATATGGGGTCTATTTTATAAAGCTCGAGACCAACGTACAAATTTTATAAGGTGTTTTCACAGGGCATGATAATGCAACTATTATATCCTTTAGAATTTAAATGATGGATATCAGAAAAGATGAGATAATCAATTATAACCAAGAAGCATTTAAGAATTTCTTAATCATAACATCAGAGGATAAACATTTAGATCTTTCAAATCCAGAAGCAGAGTATACAAATATAAATTCTGCAACTTTAACTTCTTTTAAATGATCAGATGTAGAAAACATAAATGATTACGAAGATAGGAAAAACAATTCAACTGAGAGAAGAAAACATCACCAACAACTAACACACAGGAATCCCGTGAAATGTCCTTTTATTACTGGTAGATCTTTGATAAAAAATTACAATGCTTACAGCTTGCTTGGGCGTAAAGATCAACCCTCAGTACTTCGAAGTTTGAAGTATTTATAACAAAAATTACAAGCGACCTTGTCATTAATGATCAGGATGTGGCAGATTCTAAATCTAATGAACTAGATAACAAGATACAAAAATATAGGAATTGATGATGATCTGTTGTATCCTTCATGCTAATTTTGGGGAAGGTCATTGGTGAATCATTCACATGACTTTGAATGATCTACATGCTGACTCGGATGGTACACCTCATCTCTCATTCGATCAAATTTGCACAGATCCTCCCATCTTTGTTGACTAGGAATGGTGACTTTGAGAAGTCTTCAATAGATTTCATCCATTTCTGTATATTTAGAAAAAGTCGGCTTGGTGATGAAAATATATTTGATTTCATGCTGGATAATGAGGTCCAGCTGCAGAGTTTCTAGAAATGCCTTACCTGTTATGCTACCCTGAATTCTTGAAAACTTGGAACTATCCTTGGCCACCGTGGTAATATTTTGTTTGTAGTCAGAAAGGGTCATTAGCTTATCGTTTATAACCAGTAAACTAGGAAGACCTTTCTTCTGCAACACATCAATCTTGTTGAAGAATATTTGAACCCAAATATCCATGTTCTGGATTTTCTCCTCGAGCTGCAACATTAATCCTCTTTTGGTCAGAACTCTTTTGACCTTGAGGAAAGTTTTTGTTCTATATTCAATCTTCAGCTCTTCCAGCTCTTCCCTAGTTTTTGAATTCATAAACTTAATTATTTCATTAGCTTCTGTGGATATTTCCTCCATCTCTCCTTTTATCTTGTCGATGGCCTGCCTACTCCTCAACACCAGTTCATGTTGTTCAGACATGATTTTCACCATGGGACATATTTCATTTATGGATTTGGAGATATCCATCCAAATGTTCTCCTTAGTTTCTACTAGTGTTTTTCCCCCCCACTGGTTTCTTTTGCAGTTGTTGTATTTCCTTATTGATATTTTCTGATGTTTTCCTCTCAATGTTGTAGCTTGTCTGGTAGGAATACTTGAGCTCCTAGATATTCCCAATCTCTTTGTTTAGTCTATTGATTTTCGTTCCTTGTAGGGTCATCTCCTCCAATGATTTTTCTAGCTCTACAGAGTTTTCCAGAGTTGTCAGTGGGGTGACTGATGGAAGTTCTGTTGTGGTGGTTGTTGATGCTTTTGCTGTAAAATCTTATCTGAGGGGGACTGCCCTCAGTGGGATGACTTCCATGGGATTTTCTTGTTCATTCTCATTTACTAACCTCTCCAGATCTGCTTCCATCTCTTTTATCTGTGCATTATGTTCCATGATCAACTTTAGCATCTCTTCCTTTTCACCTTCTATATCAGCCATCTCTTTGGCCTATGAGTGTTCTGTAGGTGGCAAGTTTAGTTGCTTCCTCAAAGATGTTATGTCAACATTATTTTTCTTGAGCATCTCCTCAACTGCTTTCACATTTGAGGGGTCATACCCAATTTTGAGCACCAATTATTCTAAAGACTTAATCATGTTATCCTTATCAAAATATGATATTTTCTCCAGCTTTAACTCAGTCTGAGCATTGTTCAGAAAAATCTGTAATTTTGCAGCAGTAGCAGAAGCATTTTCCAATGTTGAGAAAACCATTTCTCCAGTCTGCCTGTGTAAATCCATCTTATCAGATGGATGTACATCTCTGGTGTTAAACTCAAATGTTTCCCTCTTGTAATCAGTGATTTCCTTTGGATGGGACACTTGTGCCTACAAAAATGCCATGTGCATTCTCCCTTTCTCTGTATCAAAAGCTAACAACAATATGTGTTGTGTTGTGGACGTTTCTTCCAGAGCTAAGCATAGGTGTTGTTGGTCAACATCTCATTTTTCTTCTTAATCAAATCATACTTTTCAAAAATGCTCAGCTTTGCAGATCCTGGTGGAGGTTGGGTAATCATAGTGGTAACAGCCTGCTTCTTTGAGGAAGAAGTAGACATCATCTGATGACTGCCTGAGAAAGGTGATGAATTCTCCCCCTTGGCTACTGTGGTAGACTGGGTCTCTTCCTCTCCATACCTATCAGTAATGTGAGCGTTCTTAGGCCTTTTCTTGTACACCTGGAAATCCTCTGCTGACACTTTAGTGACTGAAGGCGAGGATTCCTTTTTGGGTCTTTTCTCCTTGGGTATCTGCGGTGTATTTTTTTTTTAGATGACAACTGGAGTGGACTGCAGCTCTGTGTCTTCTAGAGTGTTTACCTCCCACTCTGTCTAGTTTGCAATTTCTCGATATCTAGTTTGAGTGCATGAGCATATGGATAAATTTTTTTCTTCAATCTCATCTCTGCAATAATCCAGCACGGATCATAGTGCCACAGGAAGCTTCTGTCAAATTTAATTTCCTTTAATAGTTTGTCTGTCTCTTCCTTGACAGCTCGACTATTGCAGATAAAGGGTCCTATCTGCCCCTTAATTCTCAACTGTTGTTTCTTCTTCAAAGAGACAAAATGCATTTCGTATGAATTGATCATTCGCCTGATGTATTCCAAGGAAAATATCCTAACTAGAACGTATCTGGGAAGTTTATAAGGGGCCAATGCACATCCATAAATTCTGATTTCTGTGTGATTCTGATAGAGATACCAATATCCAGTCTTGGCGAGGTCTGAGAGGTGTAAAATTCTTTGTATCTCCTCATTTATTCTCGACTCTAGCCTACCACTGAGAATGCTTACCACTCGGTGATAAAACTGCTCAATAAATTGCTTGAAATTAAACTCTGTGGAGTTTCTTCTAAGTAGCGAAGTCCAAGAGGTGGCAGGTTGTGGTTTGTCGTCCTGGTCCATTTTTTGCATGGTGAACGAGAACTTATCTTCTTGAAAGAACTTGAACATGTAATCGAGTATTGAATAATACCAGAACATGCCCTCTGTGGGAAATTTGAAAAGTTGCTCATGCATGTTCTTAGTTAGAAAACTATTATAGTCGAACTGGGTGGTGGCTTTTTCTTCGGCAGCGGAAATGGATAGGTAACCCAAGATAGGCTCATCCACCCATTCTTCTGAGAAGTAATCGAGCAGACAACATAATGATGAAATTATTTGGTTTCCCTTTTTTGAAAACATGGAGGAATGGTAAGGGGGATTTTTCTTGGGGAATTGAGCATCCTGTGGGAGAAAAAGCTCAAAAATTTGTGCTCTCTGGGGAAAAGACAGAATCTGGTACTTTTCAGTTATAACTTCAAGGGTGAAAGGAGAGGCAGATTAGGCTCTGGATATTTGCATCATTTTATTAATGGATAGTGAAAAGGGTTTCTCTGGACGATGAGTCATCATTATTTCATGGGGCTTTTATCCATTTTCTTTTATGCCCTCTTTTATTCTTTTTCGTTTCTTTTCTTTCTTTTCTTTTCTTTATGAAAACAATTTGCAAAAAATAAAATATTATTTCCAACCAAACTACATCAAGAGTAAAATCTCCAGTCACTAGTTGATCCTATGAAATATAGGGTTATAACACATATATCCTTCTAAGGGAGATATCACCTCTTTTACAAATCTTTTGTGAGTTTTGAGACCTACTTCTTAGATTTGTTTGACATAATGATAGACTTACTTATCACTCTGGTTTTCTTTGATATTCCTTCAATTTTTATTAAATCCTTTTCTCTTTTTTGATTCCTTCCATTTTTCATGTGGGTAATGACTAGCTTGACTTTTTGCACCTATACATGGTAAGTGGCTAATGAATAGCTTGAAATTTATGTTCTGGAGCTCACAAAACTCAGTTATGCTGGTCGATTTGGATTGTATGCCCCTGGAGAAAATTGTCAACATGTCCTTGAATGGCTTGAGGAGGTGAGTTGCAAGTCACGATAAAAATCAAACTAGAAATCAGATCGATGAACCATTAGTTGCATTAGATCTGAGGCATCGAGTTTCAGCTAGTGGGGGCCCTCCACTGTCATTTTGTTTCCCATAAAAGCGTTTGATGGAGGATCTTTGAAACTAGGGTTTTTCTCAATGAGGCATAGTGCAATTTCTGAACAAGAGGTTGATTTTCAAGAACATTGCGTTGGGAAATTGTGGGAAGTGTGGTTGCATGGGCCTTGGCCAAACAGACATGCAAGAGCTTACAAAACTTCATTATGCTGCTCAGTTTGGATTTTATGCCCCTAGACCAAATTGCCAACATGTCCCTGAATGGCTTGAGGAGGCGAGTTGTAACTCGCGATAAAACTCAAACCGAGACTCGGATGGAAGAACCATTGGTTGCATTGGATTCAAGGCATTGGGCTTCAGTTAATGGGACCCCTCAGCTATCATTTTGTTGCCCAGAAAAGCGTTTAATGGAGGATCTCTAAAACTAAGGTTTTTCTCAGTGCTTATTACATATGTTTGACAATTTAACACCTTGTAAGTCTAGACATGGAAAGGCATGGCAAGGAAAGGTATGAAAAGTCATGAAATGGAATGGCAAGGAAAGGAATGGCATGACATGGAAAGGTGGGAGCTATTTGATTTATGATTTTGAAATAATTGGTAAGAAAAGAATTGGTAAGAGCTAATTGATTTATGATTTTGAAATAATTGCATATTTATACCATATTGATCAAATCTCTGTCCATTTGAAGCTAGAGAGACCAAATTATCATAAAAACTTAGTTTTCATCACTCGTTTCTTTATCAATAGGGGCATATCATAAATCCTCAGTTTTCAAAACTTGTTGTTTTAACAACAGAAGAAAATATCAAATTGAATTATTCATTAGGATATAAGAATTGTTACTATAAGAAGCCAAATATCGACATGGTAAATAAGAATCCATTGAAGACATTAAGGGTTGAGAGGGTAGGGACATATTTAAAACACTTGTACAACAATATGTGGCAATAAAAACTTTCCAAGGCATGGCATGGAAAGGAAAGGAAAGGAAAGGCAAGGCATGGCATGGCATGGAAAGGAATGCAATGGCAATGCATGGCACGGTAAGTGAAGGTAATGTAAGGCATGGAATGGCATGAAAAGGAGAGGCATGACAAGGAATGGCATGGCATGGCATGGGAAGACAAGGCATGGCTTGCAAAGACAAGGAAAGGCATGGAAAGGAAAGGTATGGCATGGAAAGGTGATGCAAAGCCCCACCACTCTTGGGATTTATGCAACCTCTAGGTCTAGGGTTGTTCACTTAAAGGAGCTGAATTATCTCTCGGGATCTTGTTGAACCCTCAAAATACTCTACCACAAGCCTTTTCTCTTTCCCCTGTGCGCAAATTTATGTGAGCGAAGGTCTTATCACGCCAACAGAGAAATCCACATGACCTCAGGCCAAAATCATGGGCTAATCTCTTTAATTAGTAGGAACTCTGACACTTCGGAGCTCCGGGATTTGGGAGTTCTAACTACAACACACAAAAATCCTCCTAAACGTTGAATTTTTGAATAGCCGAACAAAGGAGGGGATCAACATCTCACGCTACGCGTCGTGATCTACGATTCACAGAAATTTCGGGACTTCGGGCTTCGGGATTCTTCCTTGTTTAAATGTGCAATTCCTCAAAATACGCAAACTCCAAAGTTACTGATTGGATGACTAACATTTTCCTCCGATCGACGACCTACGTTTACTCCAGGCTCCGGGCTTCAGAGATTTTCACATCTTTCACCAAAAACCTTCTAGAGTACTGAACTCCAAACACATGAAGGTTTTTGATCAACATTCCACGCATCCTCACCAATGGATGGTCGAGATGGACTTTGAAATTTGGGGATTTTTGACCCAGAACAAATTACACCCCAGATCTTTGAGAGTGTCAAACTCTGAAATTCTCTGATCTGTCGACACGTACACCTGGCGCCAACGGTCAGGATCTACTCCGAGATTCAGAGCTTTGGGGTTTTTGCATGCTCTTGCAAAAACACTTCAAATTCTCCAGAGCAGCGAATTTCTGAACCATGCTCGATCTACAGACACGTGTACTTATAACTGACGACCAAGATGCACTACAGACTTTGGGACATTTTCCTCCCCCACAACACACACCTAAAAACTATAAGAGCAAAAAAGTTCGAAGGACTTAGTAGGTTAACGGTCGTGCTCCTTTCTCATATCTGACGACTGTGAAATATTTGAATCCTCCTTAAGTGGATCTCATCCACTCAACCTCGAAATGAAAATGATTCTTCCTCTAAGGAATTTTACTTGCTATTTTTCCTAAGATTTGTCACTCTAAGTGACTCGAACCTTGGCGCATGTATGGTGCTTCTCACCTCTAAACTTGAGCCTTGTGAAAATATTGTGCGCACTCCTTGCGCTCATTCTCCTTGAGAATTTTTCAACACTTCACTAAGTGTTGGCCCTGTGAACACGTTGCACGAGACTATCCTTCGAGCTTTTATACTCAAATGAGTATATGTGCACTCCTTGAACTCACTCTACAAAATTCACACTATCTCTCCTGAGCTATTGAGTCTAAAAGCGAATTCGCCTTCACACTCCTTGTGTGGAAATTGTGCACTCCTTGAACCAAGATTTTAGAAGAGAAACAATTGAAACTTACATAACATCAAAGGTCCATTCATTCAACCATGAAATACACACACAACGATATAAACACAAAAAAATAGATAACATAACATTACTCAAATAGCTCATAGATAAGCAAACTCAAACGTTGGAAGCAATTCTCCTCTATTATATTCCTTTAGCAAAGCATTTACTAGAGTTCCAGTAGCTCTCAGCAAAATAACAACTCTGTTCAGTAGAAATCACAATAACCTAAGAAACCTCTTTTGGGCATAGATTACATATATTTATACATGAGGGGACTTCTCAAGCCCTCCATCCAGATTATCTTAGTTATTTCATATCACAATTAAGCATCCTACCACTAAGGCTTATTACAATAAATGAGATATTACAATCTAGATATGAGTTGATGCTCAAAATCTGTACAATCCTATAAGTAATTAAAGCAATTAAAATCTCATGGAGCTCATACAATGGCTCAAGATTCGAGATCTTATGAGATCTTTAATTACAATACTTTCAAAATATTAAAGTGACACACTCTCCTTGGAATCCAAACCAGTTTGAATGCACACATTGAATGCTTAGTTTTCCTCCACTTGGCCTCATTGAAAGTTGATGGCGATGCTCTTGCATCATACTCCTTCGAAAAAAAATATTCATGGACTCCTGTCCATGAGATCCTCCACTCTCTTTCCATGTTTTTGGATATTATTTTCAATTATCCAACTGGCATCTTTTGCTGGATGATCTTTCCACTTAACTAGATACTCATAATAAACGTTTACCCTAGTCTTCTAAGAAATCCTCTGACCCAAAATCTTATCTATATGTGGCTTCTCTGCTATGGGAATCTGTCACTTCCATTGAATATCCT
Organism: Picea engelmannii; assembly: GCA_009831015.1. Classification (NCBI taxonomy): domain Eukaryota; kingdom Viridiplantae; phylum Streptophyta; class Pinopsida; order Pinales; family Pinaceae; genus Picea; species Picea engelmannii. The sequence goes on along the minus strand of ML785082.1, from coordinate 246,207 downwards.
CTCAATCATCTGTCCCTTATGTATCATCCATCTTGTAAGGGTATAGGTATGCTACATTGAATATTGGCGATATTCCAATGTCCTCTGGCAATTCAATCTCATAAGTATTTGCATCAAATTTTCTGAGGATCTTACAAGGTCCTATCTTTTTCATCTTCATCTTGTTATATTTCCCTTTTGGAAATATTTCCTTCCTCGGGTGTTCCAAGACCCGATCTCCAATTTCAAAATTAACCTCTCTTGTTTTCTGGTCTATTTGGCTCTTGTATCTCTAGATGTTATCATGTAGTTGTCCTTTAATTAGATCGTGCAACTTCTGCATTTTTGCAGCAAAATCCGCTGCTCTTGCACTTTATAATTCATCTCATCCCAAATATCTCAATTCTGAAACTCCTCTTGGATGCATCCCATATACTATATAGAATGGACTCTTACCAGGACTCTTATTCGATGAGTCATTATATGCAAACTCTACTTGGGGAAGAATTTGATCCCACTGACTGTTATGTTCAGTGACCAAACTCCTTAACAAATTATTTAAAATTTGATTCACTACCTTAGTCTATATGTTTGTCTGAGGATGATATGTTGAACTGAAAGACAAACTTGTTGGAAGATTGGTTGTTGTCATTGATGTCAACCCTAGTCATGGGTTTTGGACCGCAAGATTGATAAAGGTATTTGGACATGAAGGAAAATGCACATGCATATAAAACACCCATGAATGGATAGTATACATCATGTTGTTTCCGATGGTATGTGGCACGTCATGTAGATCCTCATGGTTGAGGAGAAATGAATTTTTGAAGATGACAAAGTGAATTAAAGAAGGAAGTACATGTAGGCCCTAAAGATAATTAAAGAAAATAATTACAAAATAAGAAAGTGTCGGGTCGGCCCTAATGTTAAAATGAAGTGACATAAATGGTATAAATAAACATCATTATACATTAATTTTGATACAATTCAAATTTCAGAGGAAATAAGAAGTAAAGAAGGTCAGATTTCAAGGGAGGATGAAGTCTTTTGGTGATGTGTTCTAAGGTATGTTATTTTTCAGGTCATCTTACCATTTTTGCTATAACTTTTTTTCTGGAATGATTCAGATGGTGAAATATCTATGGTATTGAGAAGACATATCAAGGTACCTCTGAAAAAAATTTCATCTCTTGATTCACTATAATTATGGAGATACAGTCTGTGAAAGATAGGGTTTGTGACCAGTCCTGAAGCTAGTCAATAAACAGGTGTTCCGGGTAAAACAGTCATAACTTCTTCATAGAGAATCCAAATAATGTGTGAAAAATTTAATTGGAAAGAGTACATACTATAGTTACTTGTGTGCGAGTTTCAGAATCGGATGTTAAATTTTGAGCACGAGGCATTCTGTACAAGTTCAGTCTCCTGAATAGACCAGAATTGAATAAAGTCTACCATTCTTTCTATAACTCTTTTGGGGGAGGATTCAAGGAGTGAAACTTGGAGGAGTTTCAGAGAATACATTGAGTAATATTATATATAGGATCAGAGTACTCCCAGAATTGAAGAATTGCAGAAATTGAAGAAGTCTCAGGAAGCATTATCAGGTTCTATGTGATGATTGGTTGATGGTGATGATTTAATGTGAAGTTTTATTATCTCTCATATATTCTTGGGTGGAAGGAAGGGGAAAGGATGGAG
>ML785082.1:193145-241679 GCA_009831015.1 Picea engelmannii | reverse complement strand
TGCATGGTGTATTGTGGTGTATTGGTGTAACTCTTATACTATTGTTCATTGCTCATTGGATATAGTTGAATGGTTTAAGTATAAGTTGAAAAAGGTTTTAAATTTTACTTGATACTGATTCACCCCCCTCTCAGTATCAACAAAACTTGTCCCCATCTTCTTCCACAAGGTCCTCCAAAAGTGTCCCACAAATTTAGTATCTTTGTCTGAAACTATACTACTGGGAAACCCATGCAATCTCACAATCTCCTTGAAATAAAAAAAATCTATGTGAGTAGCATCACTAATTTTATAACATGGTATGAAATGTGCCATATTTGAAAATATGTCAACCACCACAAAGATTGGATCACTTCCCCTCTGGGTTCTTGGAAATCCTAGAAAAAAATCCATACTTATAACATCCCATGGCATGTTTGGAATAGGAAATGGTTGATACAATCCAGTGCTCTACTGCTTTCCTTTAGCATATTGGGAGATTTTTCATCTTTCCACGAACTTCTTCACATCACACCTCATGCATGGCCAATAGTATGAAGAACTCAACTACGCATATGTTTTATCATGGCCAAATTCTCCATCCAATCCTCTGTTATGTTTTTCCTTTATAAAATTGACCCTCATTGAGCATTTCGGGATACACAACCAACTTCCCTTGAATTAAAGTTTGTCTTGGATCAGATACTCCATCCATTGATTTTTGTCTCTTGGCAAAGGGTTCTCACATACTTCATAAGCTTCCTTGAAATCCATGTCTTCTTGATACATCTCCTTGAGATGTTCAAATACCAAAGTCTCCACTTGGAATTCCTGCAACATCAAACATCTCTTGCTCAAAGCATCTGAAACTTTTTTAGCGCTTCCACTAATATGATTAATAAAAAAAGTAATTTTTTTCATGAATTCTACCTATTTGGCATGTCTTTGGTTCAATTTCTCTTGTCTGGTTATAAACTGCAAATCATGGTTGTCAATATACAAAACAAACTCCTTCGGGATATGATAATGCCTTCACTTTTTCAAAGCTTGAATTATAGCATAAAATTCCTTGTCATATGTTGAATACTTCCTCTTAACATCATTCAACTTCTCACTGAAATAAGCAATAGGCTTATTATCTTGACTTAAAATTGTGCCAATGGCTACTCCACTTACATCACATTTGACCTGAAAAGTATTCTTAAAATATAGCAAAACTAAAATAGGTTGTTTTGTTATCTTTTCTTTCAACACTCTAAATCCCTTCTCATCTTCTTCTGACCAATTAAAAGATCCATGTTCCTTTTTTATGGTATCCAATATGGGTGCACAAATACTGCTGAAATTCCTGGTGAATTTCCTGTAAAAACTCGCCAACCCATGAAAACTCCTTAATTCAAACACAGTTCTTGGAGAAGGCCATTCTCTTATTTCCCTCACCTTATCTGGATCTATATTCAATTCATTTGAAGAGATTATGATCCCCAAATACACAGGTCTTGTTTTCATAAAGTAACATTTCTTCAAATTCACCAATAACTTCTCCTGCTATAACCTCCTCAACACCATGTTCAAGTGTCTTAAATGCTCCTTTTCATTCTTACTAAAAAACTAGAATATCATCTAAATAAACAATCACAAACTTACCAATAAAATCTTTGATCACTTCATTCATAAACTTTATAAACTTGATGAATTTGTTAAGCCAAATGGCATAACAAGCCACTCATACAATCCTTAATTTGTTTTGAACGATGTTTTCCATTCATCTCCCTCTCTCATCCTTATATGATGATAACCACTCTTCAAGTATATTTTGGAAAAATAACTAGCTCCACTCAAGCAATCCATTAAATCATCCATTATGGGTAAAGGAAATCTATACCTGATGGTTATCTTGTTGATGGCTCTAGAATCTGTGCACATTCTCCAACCTCCATCCTTATTCAGACTCAACATAGTTGGTATTGCACACGAGCTCAAACTTTCCCTGATCAAACCTTTGTCCAACAACTCTTGGACTTTCTCCTTGACCTCTTCATTCTCTTGAGGGTTTAATCTGTATACTTCTTTGTTCAAAAAACTTGCTCCCAGTATAAGGTCAATATGGTGATTGATTCTCCTGATCGACAGTAAAGTATGAGGTAACTCATCCACCACAATGTCAACAAACTCATCCAATAACTCCTGAACTTTTACAGGAAAATCATTCATAGAAGTTCTTCTAAGGATGACTCTCGACTTACCTACAAAAACAAACTATATTTTCTGGTCTTTCTTAACTTCTTTCAAGAGCTCCTTCCCACTCATGAGAATCATACTAGGACTAGCCTCTTCTTTGACTCCCTTATATTCTATTGGAAACAACATATGTTTACACTCATTTTTCTCAAGGGTATAAGTATTCTTCCTTCCATGATATATGACATTCATGTCATATTGCCATGGACTCCCCAACACAATGTGACAAACATCCATGGGTATAACATCACATAAAATTTCATCGCTATAACCACCTATTTTAAACTCAACTTTACATTGTTGACTTACCATGACTTGATGTCCTTTCTGCAACCATGACACCTTGTATGAATTCAGATGTGCAGTCGTCTCCAAATTTAGATTTTCCACCATCTCTGTGGATACCAAGTTACCAATGCTCCCACTATCTATGACCACCTTGCATACCCTATCTCTAGTCTTGCAAGCAGTTCTGAACAAACTATTCCTTTGGACTGGTTCTCGTACCTCTTTCTCTGGATTTACGAGATATTTCCTCATCATGAGTGATATTCCTTCTTCCAATGCTTTTGTGTTCATATTTGTCTCCACATTCTTCTATTGTGCCTCGGAAATGTGAGCTTCTCCAACACTTTGATTTTTCTTTTCAGGACATTCCCAAGACATGTGCCTTGTTTTTCCACAGGCATAACACTTCACTTCTCCTCCTCTGCCTCTTCCTCTACCTCTGGGAAAATAATTTCTTCCTCCATAGTGTCCTCCTCTAGAATTTCCTCCTCTCATTGTCTGACTGTTATATCTTCCAGCTTCGCCTCTGGACTTCTGGATCTTTTCTCTAACGGTTCCTCTTCCCCTGTGTCGTTGAATCTGCTTCCTTGCCAAATTTTCTTCTGCCTTCAGGGATACCTGATAAGCATCTTCCACATTTCTCATTGTCATCATGCTAATCTCATTCTAGATTTATCACCTCAATCCATTAATGTACCTAGCAATTTTTTATTCATCATTCCCCCTGTGTCTTACTCTTATGTTCAACTTATAAAATTATTTAGTATACTCTTTCATCGACAAAAGTTTATGTCTCAGATTCTGCAACTTTTGGAACAGATTTAACTAATAATACTTGGGTATGAATTTAGCCTTGCAATTAGCTACCATTCTATCCCAACTCTTAATCTTGGACTTACATTTCCTCCTTCTGCAACTTGCAACTCTTCCCACCATAAAGTTGCATGTCCCTTTGTTATAGCCGTATAATTCTCTATCTATGCATACATGTCATTGGCCTTTCTACTCGCATAATTTTCCAAACCACTGCTGAGGAATTCTATTTAAAAAACCATTTTTTGGAGCATGCACGCACTTTGTTGCACTACTTACTGCATACATACACTTGATTCATGCTAGACAGGCCATGTACATACGCTAGCTTCATACTAAAAAACCCACGTTTACCTCCAAAATTTGCAAAAAATAAAAAGTTGCAAGGAATTCGGTGGAGTTTATAGGATATCAAGGGTTTCCCAACCAATTCACCTGCATTAGCCCATACCAAAACTGAATAACTATCCTTTTGTCATATAAAATGAGTTCTTGGGATCCCATTCCCACATCAATCATTAGGACAGTGAAACTCTGCCCAAATCTATTTTCCCTCCTTGCCCAAGTATTTGCAACCCCTTTTGAGTTTTTTCCTCAACATTCCCTCTCTAACCTTTTCTCCTATACAATCCTTTCCCTTCCCTTGAAGTGATCAGCTGATTTTGAGAGAAAGCATTGGGATATTGCACTTGGATTAGTATTAAGAGGAGCCCAGGCTAGGTTCGAAGGAGCATCAACCTACAAAGTTTGTAATTTTTTATATTTTCATTTGAATAGAAGAATATTTTTCCTGTCCCAAATGATATATTTATGTTTTTCATTTGATTTATGCATAATGGTTTATATCTAACCCTAATATTGATGAGTAGAGATAGAATATTTGTAGCATTGTTTTCCTAAGTGTTATTGCAGGTCATCTTTGGGAGGAGACTTACATCCTGGGAGCTACAAAGCTAGAGGTGGTCTACATCGAACGTTGGACTAAAGGCACTACTTTTGACCTACTTTCCTATCTCTTTTTGTTCATCTATTTAGAGTGTTTGGGGTAGTTTAGGAATTAGATTGTATTTTAAGGGAGATCATATCTCTATTTATATTTTGACCCTGGTATAGTAATAGGGGGATTTTCCCCACTAGCAGAACTGGAGACTCCATTGGGGAGTCTCTCTAGGGCTTTAGAGGGAGGTTTTTTGGCTTTTGTTGGATTCTTTATTGTCTTTTGAGTTTTTATCAAGTTCATTGAGTCTTTTAAGGGTCTTTGATCACCTGCAAGGTGCCTACCATTTTTCCTGCCCAATCATTCTCCCTTTTATTTTTATTTTTTTGAAAAATCCCAGAGGTGCATGCACTCTACTTTGGCTCATCCCACGTACATATGCAGTATGCACAATAGACATCCCGAGTACATATGCAGGCTGCTAGTGAAACATGTCGTGTCTCTGTGTCTTGAAAGTTTTTTTTTTTAAAGAGAGGTCTTTGTCTTTCCTGATAAAAGTTTAGGCTTCACAGGGATTTCTTGGACCTTACATAGTCTCTTCTTTTGGCCTTAGCTTTGGTTAAAGATTCTTTTTCAACTTTTTTTCTTGTTTTTCTTTTGTTTTCCCTAGAGGTTTAGAGGGAACTTGCAAGTTTTAGATCCTCCTTTGGTTTCTTTTTGAATCCCTACATTTATGCAGTTGGCTTAGGGTCTCTGTCAATATTGGTTTTTGTTTTCTCCTTTTTCCTATTTCTTTTTTTGAAAAACAAAAACAAAAAAAATTACTTTAGTTTTTCTTGTTAAATCAATTCAAAAAATCATAAAGAATTTTTTCTTGCATTTAGTTTGGTAACATAGCCTAGGTAGTTTGTTTGCAAAAGAAAAGAGTCTCAGTTTCAAAGTTCATTCTTTCTTTCCTAAAATATAATTAGTTTTGCTTAAGTCAAACGAAAGCACTTTTTAGGAAACTGTCAATTATAAGATCTTGAAACGTTAATTTCAAAAGTTGAATTTTACAAAGATTTTTACAAGCTTTTCTTTGATTTCGAGGTATCGGTTTTCTTTCAAATGCTCTAAAGTTTTCTTCATTTTTTGTCTCTTGAAAACAACATTAGTTCTACAACCACATCCTTTACGTAAATAAAGCCTTAAAATTAACGCTTAACTTAAAATATATTAGACTTTCTGTTTGTAGGGTTCACCAACTAGTTTAGGCTTTTAGGGCCTTGAAATAGGTGTCAAGAGGAAACTCTTAAAGACCATTTAAAACAAACATCGAATTTTGTGATAGGGATTTCCTAAATTCCAACATTGTAAGAGTTAGTCAGGACCCCCCTCTAACACAGGTGATAAACACGAGGTCGCATGAGAAAAGGTAGAGGAGATAACCCCTCCAAAGCCAGACCAAACATAGTGGGGATTGTATATTGAGGGTCTTTCTTGGGAACAATATTGATCGCATTTTCCTACGGAGCTTCTTGGACCTTGAATCCATTTGAGATCCTCAATTTCCTTCCAGACCAATTTATTTCGACACCTTTGAAGGGCTTCAAAATTTTTATCCTTCTCATTACAATCAACCCGACTATCGACTGTACCCACTTGGTGACTGACTGGGAGATGGAAACTTAGTTGCCTATATTTTATGGAATTATGCAGGTGACTGTGGGGATATACCATGGTACCTATGGCAGATGTCAGATCACCCTTTCACAGAGTATACCAAGAGGGTGCTTCCGTGTTCGAGTTGCAATTGCACCGGTTAATTTCTCTAGTGTCGATTAGCGTAATTGTCCTTCCTACTAGTTAGCCGATTGCTTGATTTATATTTAGGAACTTTTAGGGTGTGCTATGTGTTCCATGCTAGTCAAACCTTACTATGTTGGTTGATCATTTCACAAATAGGAAGATAAACAGCTTCGTTGGTCGCGAAGGCTTCAAGGCCTATCGTCGGTTACTTTGGAGCCACCTCCGCCATCGTTGAGGTGAAGACTTGATCAAGAAGGATCGTTCGAAGTGACTAGGCCGCATGAAACTATACTTGAGCCTGCTCCAAGAGAATACTTTCTAGTCTCGGAGGAATGCATCATTTTTTACTTAGAGACTGAGGGTTTCAGGACAACAAATCCTCCGATCACCGACCTATCGACACCGCTTTTAATTTAGATAGTCCCCCCTGAGGTGACTTCTCCTGAAATCTAGTTCATTCGGTGAGCGGTGATGGAAGCAAATGTTGCTACTTCATTGGGGAGTCCTCGTACTGCCATTACGACTACTGATGGAGGGGGCATTGTACCTCCTCCACCACCTCCACCTGTCAGGACCACAGATGTCCCGACACCCACAACTTCGATAAGTGGATCAATTCCTTTAATAGTTCCTACCACTGTTTCATTCACTCATAATGAGACAGACATTCCCTTATCATATGGGATGCCCAACTTTGACACAAATTCAGTTCTTACTTACTCTTCTTTACATACCATGGGTCTGGGGGCAGGGAGCTCTAACGCTCCCTTGCAAGGATCAACCATGGGCACTACTACCCCTTTCAATGCTATTCCTTATGGTGGGGGTCGTATACCTCCTCTGCCCCTTCTCTTGGTGGCGCATTTCAACAACCAATCGAGCCTAACGCTAATTATAGCTTGTTTAGTGGAGGAAGTTTGGGACCTTCATCCTACATGACGTCAATGGGATCTATGTCATTCTCTTTGTTTGGTGCGTTTGGGAAAAAATCTTTTTATTTGTCTTCCTTCTTGACTGGGGGAAACCCCAGCTTTGGTCAACAGAACCTTGTGCAAAGTGTTATTCCTTCATAGGGAGTGGTGACAAGAGTATACTCCACACAAGGTCTTTGGAATCCTTGTCAAGGCTCATTTCCCTCACAGGGGATGCCAGTTGGGGGAAACCCTTTCCATACTCAATGGAACTCGAGGCAAGGTTCAATACCTATGCTGGGAGGATAGGCTAGGGTGATCCCCAACCAAGGTCCTTGGAACGCTTCACAAGGAGCAATCCCTGCGCAATCTATTTCGTCTAACTTTGGGAGTCAGCCGATGATGCAACAATAGACATAATTTCATTTTGTTGGTCAAGGCCATGGTTTATATCAAAACCCTAGCCAACAATCCAACTTTTCCTGACAACTTTGTGCCAGTCAAAATTCGAGGCCCTCTTTTCATGTAAATACTTTGTAACCAAAACTACCCTTTATGGAAACCCTTCATCTTCCAGACTTGTGAGATTACTAAATGACCCGATCAATCATGATCCGTGTTGACCCCCATGCCGACTAAGTTTCCTTCTGGCATTCTTAAATTTGACAGAAATCCTAGTGAAGATCCAGGTGATCACGTGACTACCTTTCACTGGTGGTGTTCATCGAAATCGTTGAAAGATGACTCCGTTCAATTACATCTTTTCCAAAACACTCTTATAGGGGGTGCATCAAAGTGGTATATCAAGCTCGACAGCTTGAAGTACTCTTAATTTAATGACCCAACGATGGTTTTCTTGAACCATTTCTAGTTGCCATTGAGATATGATGCCGACACCGAGTTGTTGGCCAAATTCAAGCAGACTATGGCTGACCATATCTCGGATCATATCAGAGAGTGGTAGTGAAGAAAGAGATTGATTAAGGTCAAGTTCCCTTCTGCATTCTTTCTTGAGTGGTTCTTGAAGTCTTTGGTTCCTTGTGTGTCCAAAGACGTAGCAACATCCAAGGTGTTTTCTAAGGAGGAGGCTATTATAAGAGCCTAGTAGATATAACTGATTTATTCCCAGTATGGAATGATTTACGAGATCTTAGTCAATGTGCCACAGTCTACTCTCGATAAGGCCAAAAAAAATTATGGGCCCCATACTGATGGCATAGTGGGCTCAACACAAAGCAAGTCCAAGGATCTGTTGTCGAATCAGTTACAACAATTACTCATACAACATACTTTGGCCAGCCATAATTTTAGTTCGACTACCCCCGCTACCCAGACATCATATGTACACAAGTGTACATTTGACAACTCCCAAGTCCAACCAACAGACTGAGGGAAAGAAGAAACAGAGAAACAAGAAGGGTAAAGGGGATAAAAGTTTGCTAACAATGTTGGCGAGGGAAAAACTGAGAAGAGGAAGGTAAAGTATCCATGTAAGCTTTGCAAAAATGACCACTTAACTCACTTGTGCCCCAGCTTACAAAAGCCCATAAGCTACTAGCACAGCAACAACCTGCTATGTTGACAAACCCTTTTCCACAAGGGAAAAATCTGGCTTAGGCTTCTACATCCACGAGCGTGAATACAGGTAGTCAGGGACCCCCTGCGCCTACTCCTAACAACCAGACTGGGAAAATGTACACGATGAATGTCGATTCTCATTTATCAACCAAGACTCGTGACTACAGAACATTGAAATTTGTCGAGAAGGGAAAGAAGGCCTCCAACCCATTGACTCCTCTTCAAAATTAGAAGACAGTGGGAGAGACAATGACTTGCATCCCTAAAGGTGAATTTAAGAAGGTTTCCCAGAACCCAAATGCGAGGGACGCTTAGAACTACTCCATCATGGAGGATCTGGCACAAACCCCTTGTGCAATGTCTGCTCTGGAAGTTCTCCAAAGTTTCCCCTCACAGAGAAAATCTTTGTTGTCCGCCTTGGTAGTGAAAAAAACTACTAGCTCAGAAACGATCATTTTTCAATCCAACCGACCTTAAACCTTATCTTCCTCACCATGTCGCCTTTTAGATAGTAGTGGCATACACCATGAAATCGTTGACACAGAACATTTTATGTATGGTGGTTGATAAGGGTGTCTCGACTTACGTGATGTCATTGGCATGTTGGAAGGCCATTGGCTAGCCTGAGTTGTCTCCGTCGCCTACGTTGCTTACGACTTTTGACGACCGATCGTTTAAACCACACAGTATAATTATTTCTTTCCCTGTGTAGTTAGGGGGTAAAAACTGTGTGCATCGAGGTTCAAGTAGTCAATGCACCTCTTGACTACAATATTTTGTTAGGACAGAGTTGGACTTATGTAATGCATGCAGTTGTAGTCACAATTTTTCAGGTCTTATGCTTTCCGCAGGAGGGCCGAATTATAACCATCGAGCATTTGTCCTTCTCTCGTCTTGACCCTTCATCGGGGTCTTCCACGGTCCCAATGATTGATAACCTATATCCTGGCACTATCAAATTAGGTGTTGGATTGTTTCCGTCGTTGATGGGAATTTTTGATTAGCTGCCACCTCCCAATGACGCATGGTTTATATCGGTTGTTCCTGACCAGCCGAGGGCTGCAATTTTTCAAGTGTCGTCTTTTATAATTAGCTAATTTCATGAACCATGGACTTTACCTTCCCCATTGAATTCTATGGAAGGGATAGGGCACCTTGGCATGGCCATGCCCTTATCTGTAGCTGAGGTTATGTACAACGTTGTACAGCAAGCCTCGACCAACCTCGGTTCGACTCCCCCACAAGAGATAGATCTAGTTCTCGAGCCTATTTGGGATCATGAATCTCTCACCACTCAAGACCCTTTAGATTTAGTCTTTCCCTCTGATGAGGCAATTCTAGAGGCAATGAATGGTCCCGACAGACCTTGGGATGATCTACATCATAGATCTTATTTTCTTCCCGAGCTTAGGAGAATAGAGGAAGGAGAGTTTGTTTTGACCATGAATGGAGATAGCCCTTGTCTTATTAACCCTCTGGCTACACACGAAGTATACGTCGAGGGAATTATGGCAAGTATTTCTGCAACAATTCCTATCAATATCTCCAAAACCCTTGGCGTCTTGGAGAATGTCTTTGTCAAAGTGGATTTCTCCCCCGAAGAGATTCAAATTTACACCGATTGATTTTAGGAGTTTTGCGATGTGTTTTTTTGGTCTTACAAGGAGATTCCAGGCATTGACCCATGAATTTTCGAACACGAAATCACGACTTATCCTGATGTCAAACCAGTATGAAAAAATCTTCACCCAGTTAAGCCTCGAAAAGCAATGAAGATTAAGGCTGAAGTAGAGAAACTGCTCAAAGTTGGTTTCATTTACCCCGTACAATCGATGGAATGGGTATCAAACCCGGTTCCTGTCAACAAGAAATAGGGCATGATTCACATTTGTATGGATTTACACGATTTGAATAAAGCTTTCCTGAAAGACAATTTTCCAACCCCGTTTATTGATCAGATATTCAATGAGTGTGCAATTTGTGAATTCTTTTCTTTCATTGACAGTTTTTCAATATAATCAAATTCAAATCAAACCCGAGGACCAACATAAAAAAAAAAAAAATTGTCCTTGGGGTACCTTCACGTATCAAAAGATGCCTTTTGGCTTGAATAATGCTGGAGATACCTTTCAGTGGGCCATGTCGTTCACTTTTCATGACCTCAATGCATAATTAGATGATATAGCATCACATTCTCGCAAGAGATCTGATCATCCTGCCCATTTACGACTGATCTTTAAGTAGTGTCGCTACTATCAGATTCACTTGAATCCAAACAAGTGAGGTTTTTGCATGAAATCAAGTCATTTATTAGGTTTCATCGTGTTGACAAAACAGATCATGGTCGATCCTCTTAAGGTTGAGGCGATACTTCAATTGCCTCCCCCTTTCACAATACCCTAGCTTCAGAGCTTACAGGGGAAAGAAAATTTTCTTCGGTGTTTTGTCGCTAATTATGCCGAGATCACTAAAGGGTTCATGCATATTTTGAAAAAAGGGGTACCATTCTGTTGGGATGAAGGAGCTCAATGCTCCTTTGAAGCATTGAAATGTGTCCTGATGTCTTCCCCTCTGCTCCGACCTCCTGATTATAACAAATATTTCTTGTTGTATTTGGCTGCATTGGAGTCAACCATCGGCATGGTCTTGGTCTAGGAGGATGACATGCTCAAATATCACGTTATCTATTATCTTAGCCAAGGCCTGGTTGGACTAGAACTAAACTACCCTCATGTTGAGAAACTTACTCACATGTAAAAGAAAAGAAAACACATACACATGTAAATATATTTGTAAAAAATGTCTTCCATAAAAAAAAAAATATGTATATATATGTGTGTGTGTCCAAAATGGGGTCATGAATACAAGACTGGGCATGAAAGCCTCAAAATTTACCTGTATACATTGATGGGATTAAGCCCTCAAAATACATATTACAAAAAGTGCCCTCGACACGTAAATAATCCCACGCTATCTAAGGTCTAGGCCTATTGGCCCTACTATAGTGGACAACGATGTTCACAAGACACCAAAATAACTAAACCTAGGTCCGAGGCACCCCTAATACATGTGGCTGCATCACTGGGGGGTGATCCTCGATCTCATCCATAGGAACTGCATGAGTGAGAGAAGTGAGGTTCCTCTCCAATCGTCGTAGGACTCATCGGTGTTGCTGCTACTGTTGGTCCTGCCTCTGGTCGAGGACAATGCCTAGTATTGGTGAAGTCTTCTAGTCGAACAGGTCCCACATATGTACATAACATATTCATAATTTAGTACTCCAACGCCTACATAAAAAGGATATATATAAAAATTAAAAATTTAATAACTTCAAAAAATATGTTACTTATCTCGCCACGCTCCTCTCTAGGGGGCACGGGCATGTCTATATCTCTGAGGAATCTTATCCCTACATAGGGATAGTCCTCTATCATCGGAATCTGACGTGACCACTAGTCGAAGAATTTTTCATCGAAGGACTCTTGGGTCTTTCCTCCACCTTGTCTAGGCATTAATACTTCCCACCTGCACACTACCAGGAAGGAGGCAACATGCCCCCGTACTGTCTCTTTAGGATTGAGACTGGGCAATCTCTCGAAGAAGAAGGAACAAAAACAATACCAAACCCAAAGTTCTTGTTAGTACGCCTACGACACTTTATGATTTGTCTCTTCATGCATACTAGCATGGTAGCACTCTAGTAAAAAATGGTCGCATCCAAGCACTGAATTTCACAGTGCATCTATACACGGGAGGCCTAATGGAGTGCTACAGATCTAGTAATCCACCCGATCATGAGTAAAATAATTCGCAAAGAGAGCCTAGTAATATTGTGAATTGGTCCCTGAGAACCTACTTTCTTGATACCATCCTCACAGTGCATCACGATGTAGTCTTCAATATTGTATGGCCATGAATGAAAAGTCCCCAAGTTAACTGGTTCCCCTCTCCTAGAGAGGCCAGTCAAGAAGTAAATATCCTCCATGGTTGGGGTCAATGATTGACCCTCCAACATGAATTCCTCTGCATATGTATGCCAGTACTCTACCAAGGAATTGAGCAACCTCTGTTGTGCCCTCATTAATGGACATTGAAAGAATTTCCAAAGGCCACATTGTTTTAGCGTAGCAACCGTCGTAGGTTCCTTCTCGACCAAGACATATATCTCCTCATTCTCCCTCTCTCTCCAGTGCACATACATCTTGTCACATACGATGGAGAGGTTTTATTTTCTTGTATTTTATTTTTTCAAATCAAAATGAGGTGTATGCAGGTTGTAGTTGACACAGTCGTGTATGTACTCAGGTTGTTTATTACTCTGTCCGAGTACATACGCGGGATGACTTTGGACAACCCACGTACACGCAGACGTGACCATTTTTCAAAGGCACGCCCCTCCCAAACTAAAAATTAAATGCATATGGGTAAATTGAATTTCAAGAGGGTGGAATTTATACTTACTTGGTCCAAGTAGGATGGTTTTTCATCCATCTTAGCTCCCGTAATTCGCTTTTTTGACGAAGGTTTTTTTTTAACTATTTGTTAATTTCCAAGTTGCAATGGTAAAAATGAGTTGCTTTTTCTATTTATAGACTTTTTTTGCTCTTTTTTCCCTAATTTGGCCCCCTTTTTCACTTTTTCTGGATTGGTGGCTTCCTGTGTTCTCTTTTGAGTTATCTTTCGATCATCCTGATAAACTAGTCCTTATGGTTTAGTAAAAAAAATTTGAGATCGGTTACATTTATGCCATCCCTTCGTAAAAGTCATTTTTTTCAACTTTTTCATATAAGTTAGGTTTTCACTCCCATCTTTCTGCATCTCATTGTCTTTTTCCGCTTTTCCATAGGATCGACCCCACCAAAGTGTGACACGAAACCTTCTCTACTACTTTAGAAGTGTCGTAATTAGGTGGTAGAGCCTACCTCTACATGGATTCCCTAGGTAGATCCTTTGTTGCATTTTGGCATACATACCGTCAGTTTTGACTATAGGCTTGGGAGTCTTTGTTAGTCCCATCGTGATTACATATTGAAGCCTCATTCTTCCTGCTAATCGTCATTATTTTCCTTACCCTAGAGACTCCCTAATGAGCATGCTTTGTTGTCTTTCAAGCTTACTTTAAATTTTGAAAGAAACATCCAACGAGACTATATTTATTCTTTTCGATCTCATCTGGATTAATTGAGAAAAGTAGCCGCCTGGAGTCTTCTTTAAGCCCTTTTCAGACTCTCTAAAATTGAAAATATTTACGAGCGATCTTCTTTTCCCTTCACACTCGCCAAACTCAAAATTGAAGGCACATATGTTTGGCGGTAGTTTACCCCTTTTTTGATTTGGATGGATAATTTTATGAATAAAGGTATGCTCTAGGAACTTCGGTTCGCTAGAAGAGTATTCTTAGGCATCACCTTTTTCAAACTCCCTAAAATTGAAAAGATCGTCGAGTGACCTTGTTCCTTCACACTCGTTAAATTTGTCTAGAAGAACATCTACTTGGCATGAGTTTAACCCTTTTTCCAGCCAATAGATTATTGCCAAAAAAGGTACACCTCGGGAGATTTGTCTTGCCGGGAGAGTTCTCCTCAGTTATATTTTATACTTTTTCGGGCTAAGGAGACTAAACCTAGAAAAAGGTTGTGAGTCCATATTTAATCTCTTTTCAGACTCCTTAAAGTTGAAAATATAGCCGAGTGATCTTGTCTTTTTCACACTCGTTAAAATGGTTTTGAAAATATGTTCCTTCGGTACAAGTTTAACCCTTTTTCGAGCTAATTGGACTAATTGCAAAAAAGGTACTCCCTGAAGTCTCCTTTTTGCGTTTTTTTTCTTTTCAAACTCTCTAAACATGAAAAAACCACCAAGCTTATCTTACCTTCTCTAGGCTCGTAAACATTTACATGGAATGGGTCTTTCAATTGTTGGATTACTAAGAGGGGGAGTGAATCGGTAATAGAGCAATTTAATCCCTTTTAACCATATAATCCAAGTGTTATATAAATTTAGAATTATCATCCAATAAATGCAGAGTAAATAAGCAATGAACAAATGAAAAATCATACACATACACAGTACACCAGTGTTTTACGTGGAAACCCAAAGCGAGAGAAAACCACGAAATGCTTTTTCTTATATGTCTTAAAGAATTACATTCATTGGAAGCACCAAATTCCTTTGTTTTCCAGCTGCAACTGGAAGGAGGCTCCAACCCCCTAGTTTCTTAGGCTACAACCCAAGGGAAGCTCCAACTCCCTAATTCTCTAGCTACAACCAAAAGGAGGCTACAACCCCCTATGTTCTCCGGCTAGAACCGGAAGGTGGCTACAACCACCTCTCCTTGCCTCATCCAACCGCCTTGAAATATAAGTAGAATGATTGAACCACTGTCACACTATCACTGTGAGATATATTGTTGTAAACCTATACCAATCAACCTACACCAATCAACCTGCACCAAACACCCTGTAGCAATAACCTGAACCATGCATCAAACATGCATCAACCTGTAATCAACCTGTATCATAAAAAAGTGCATCAACCATGCACCAACCTGTACCAAACAAGCTGTAATCAACCTGTACCATAAACAAGTGCATCAACCATGCACCAAACTGTACCAAACAACCTATAATCAACTTGTACCATAAATAAGTGCATCAACCATGCACCAACCTGTACCTCAACCTGTACCATGAACAAGTGCATCAACCATGCACCAAACCTATACAAAGAACCTGTAATAACAACCTATCCAAACAACCTATAACACCAACCTGTCTCATCAATATTATCAACCAAATCAGATCTACTCACCAAGAAAACTCTCAAAGATGTGCATCAACCAAGCATAACACAACAACTCATAATCATCACCAAGATCAATATGTGATTCTACTAATATACCAAGACAAATATGCTACATCATCCATAAACCATGTGTCAACAATACTACTAACAAGTGCCTCCAACCATGTAACAAGTATGTACCAATCATGTATCAACTACTCATCAATATGTACCAACATCATCAACTATACACCTCATGTATGTGCCAACTTATCAACTACTTGTCTCAACCATGTACCCAACATGTGCCTCAACCAAAAGCACTCATCAATTTCATCATCCAAATATGATTTGTAACTCTTTAATATACCTGGTGTATATGATCACATACCTACAAACCTTCCTTAACTTTAACAACAAGAGACTAACATTTTCATCAAACTTTACTTTAGTCTCACATGACTAGTTTTGGATTAGTCAACAACCCTAACCTGAAATAATAATAACTATGTACCTGAAATGAATGAAGATATGAAAATAGTACACAATGTTCTTCAGTGTGTTTTATGCAATTCCTCCATGTGTCACTACTTGGAACGTCTCAGAAAAAGATTTATAGAAAAAATGACATACCTTGTTGAATTCTGGCTTATTCTAGAGAGAGAACTTGTAGAGCGTTCCCCGCCTGGAATATTTGTTGTATGTATCTAAAAATTACACAAAGAATACTAAATATTGTACTCTAACCAACACATTTGGACTTACTTAATTTGGATCTTTTATGAATAAGTTATGACATTTTTACCCAAAACACTTGTTTTAGACTAGTTTTAGGACTAGCCACAAACCCTATTTTCCACGGAGTGTAAATCCAAATATACCACTACCCACATGCTGAAATTTGTACCACAACTACTTGGATATGTTTTCTCAATGGCCTATCAATTTCACGGTCTGAATCATTCTATAAAAATAGTTATTGTGAAAATGGTGAGATGACTTGTAAAAAACATACCTTAGAAAGCATCATCAAAAGAATTTATCCTCCCTTGAATTTCGGCCTTCTTTACTTCATATTCTCTCTGAAATTTGGCTTAGATATCCTTTGGTTACCTCAGTCACCTATAGATATTCAATATGCTCAAGTGTGATTAAAATGAGATAGCATTGCCACTTATTTAAACTTTCATGTAGCTTCCTCAAGGGGTTACCTTTTAACCATCTTAAGCCACTTTCCTTATTTTAGGGTTAACCAACTTCTAACCACTTGTACAATTAGTAATTTATCCATTAAATTTATTATTTAAATAATTTATTTTGTATCCACTTTGAATTATAGTACACTCATCACTTCACTTTACCTCAAGAGGTTACCTTCTAACCATCTTAGACCACTTTCTTTATTTTAGGACTAACCCACTTCTAACCACTTGTCAACTTAGTAATTTATCCATTAACTTTATTATTTAAATAATTTATTTTGTATTCACTTTGAATTATAATACAATCATCACTTCACTTTATTATTTACCTTCCAAAAATCTCTTAAACCACTTTGACTACTTTGACCTTTTGGGGCTTCTAGATGACTCATGAGGGTTCTCCAACTTCACATGGCCATAACTCTCTAACCGTGAGGAGTTATGTAATGTTCCAGAAACCATTGGAAATGGAATGACATGGAATATCCATATAGAATAGTATTACTTACAAATATATCAAAACTCATACCATTATCCATAAAAACAACTTGGGTCCATTACCCAAACCTGGGTTCTCCAATTTCACATGGCCATAACTCTCTAACCGTGAGGAGTTATGTGACATTCCAAATACCACCGGAAATGGCATGACATGTAATACCAATATAGAATAGTATTACCTTAAAATATATTAAAACTCATACCATTATACATCAAACAAACTTGGGTCCATTACCCAAACCTTTGTGCTACAGAAATTTGCTACCATACTTTCTCCAAGGGTTGACATCAATCAATAAGGGTTGAAATCAATCTACAATATCACTCTCCAATGGTTGACATCAATGAAACCCAATAATTCATACCAACTGTCCATCAACCTAAGCCAATTATCTGACAATCTCCCCCTTTGGCATTGATGGCAACACCAACATTGATGGAAACACTTAGTCAAGATAACATTCATGCTTATACTCCTCATCAATGTTTCTATCTCTCCCCCTTTGACATCGATGGCCAAGTGTATCTTCCTTTGGGGTTGCTCCCCCTGACTGAACTCCCCTTGGGGCTGATCCCCCTGTCTACATGCATTTTATTTTTCTTTGTGTTTATAAGCCTATGATTACTCTCTCTCCCTTCATATGAATAATATCTCCCCTTTTGACAAAGGGTATCACTCTGAAGTCATATCGCTCATTCTTCCATTGTGAAAATCGTTCCCCTTGGAAACATGACTCTATGGTCTCTCTACAATAATTTACCATTGCGTCTGATAAATCTCTCTCCCTTTGTCATCAATGGAAAAGGTATCTTTCCATCCAGGGTTGCCCCCCCTAACAAAAATCTTCCTAAAACTGATCTCCCAACCTGAATTGTCTTATTTATGGTGCTTCCTCATGTACATCTAAGACATATAAGATAAGCATTCAAAAGAATTCATTTTGGAGTAGAAATTACTCCTAGTCTCTGTCGAATATACTCAAAGGCTTCTCGTGGAAGCGGTTTTCTAAAGGTGTCTGCCACTTGTTTTTTTGTGCCCACATATTCAACTATGATTTTATTCTCTGCAACATGTTCCCGTAGAAAGTGATACTTGATTGGAATGTGCTTCATCTTGGAGTGCATCATCGGGTTATTTGAGATACTGATGGTGCTTGTATTATCACAATAGATTGGAATGGGCTCATCATACTCAACCTATATATTTGACAGAGTTTGTTTCATCCATAGAACTTGTGTAAAACATGTTTCTTTTGAAATATACTCTGCCTCGGCTATAGATAAGGATATTGTTGATTGTTTCTTTCTTAACCATGATACTAAACACTCACCCAAGTAGAAAGTTGCTCCACTGGTGCTTTGTCAATCATCGATGCAACCTGCCCAATCTGCATCTGTGTAGGAAATAAGTGATAGATCCTTTCCTCTTGGATACCATAATCCAAACTCTTTTGTTTCTTTGAGATATCTGAAAATCCTCTTCACTACTAATACATGTGACTCCTTTTGTGTTGCTTGAAATCGTGCCACCTGTCCAATTGACTGCATTACATCTATTATGGATGTTGTCACATATAGTAAGCTACCAATCATTGACCTGTATTTCCTCTGGTCTATAGACTTTGAATAAGCATCTTTTCTCAACTTGCAACTGGTTTTCATAGGAGTGGTAACTGGTTTGCAACATTCCATTCTGAACCTCTTTAACATTTCTCTGATATACGTAGTTTGAGAAATAAAAATTCCTTGGTTGCTTTGACGTATCCGAATACCCAAAAAGAATGATAGTTCTGCAAGTAATGACATTTCAAATTCATTATCCATATCCTTTGCAAATCTCTGGCTTAACCTGTCATTAGTACTTCCAAAACAATATCATCAACATAAATTTCAATTAATAAAATACTACCTTGAGTTATCTTGATGTAGAGGTTGTTGTTTGCACTTCCTTTCCATAGTTCGTAGGGAGTTTTGTCATTGTTGTTTCTGAGCATTACTCTATTTTGAATGTGAACTGTTGTAAGCACTGCATCTGTCCAAAAAAATATCTGTCAATTTGGAATCCATTAGCATTGTTCGAGCCATTTCCTGTGTAATTATCATTCATTATGATCATGTTCCTTTGTCTATGAACTACTCTCTAAACCAATCTATGAATCCATGCTCTCGTCCACTGTCATATATCTGTCCAAACCTACTAAGTGTTCTTACGAATCCATCTCTTTCCATACTGGCCAAGACTCTACTTGCGCAACTGTCCATAATGCTGACCCATTTATCACTATACTATCATGAAGTCTTGATTAATCTATCAAATTGTACTTCTGCTAAATGGTTGCTCTGAATCTGTCTTCTCAAACCCTGGAACATGTTCAAAGGATGGTTCTTTGGCCTGTCACAGCTATCACATAGACTCTCCCTGTCTAATATTCATATTACCTGGGAGTCTCTAAGTCAGATGGCTCAAAAAAATTCTTGCTCTGATGTGTATTCATCATCATCTTCATTGGTAGATTCATCATCATCTTCATTAGTAGATTCATTATCTCTCTGAGCTCTGACTTTTTTCTTTCTGTCTTGTTGATTGCTCAACACACCCTAAAAGTTCTATGACCACTTCCTTTTGGGTACCACCTTGTCTTCTACCTTCGATTGTTTTCACCGTGGTTTGAACCTGATAACCTTCTTATCTGATATGTTTCATATCTGAGTTTCTCTTGAGCATATTAAGAACCATATTGAGAAACACCACGACTGATCAAGGAACCAACGACCTAAATTTCTCCCAACTTACTTGAGAAGTTCGGCATTGGTAAAAGATTAAGGTAGCGGAAATTGTATGGGAAGTCGAAGAAGCAGAGTGCTGACATTCTTTGGCGTCGACCGATAAGAGTATCTCTTTTACGAATATAGCCTCCGAAAATATTTTGCCGAAGGCCGATTCTTTCGACTTCGGCAGAAAAGTGCGATTGTAAGCACCACACATAGATAAAAGAAACACTGTCGACTGTCGAACTCCCGATACAAGTTCAGTATCATTGAGAGGGAACTAATTAATTCCTCCAACGACTCTTGGTATCGATAGCTATGACATCTATTATTTTATCAAAAAACTCTCAGTACAAGTGAAATTCCAAGCATGAATTTTATCCACTAGCCAAATATCTTTCCATGATTACATTTTTTTAATAACCAAAATCGATAATCCCACGGAGGTAGTAATTGATATCATATTTTTACAAAGAAAAACATTAACAAACTCGTGATGTAATAACAATGATTCCAAAAGATCTAATATTTTACGCAAAATATTTAAAGAAGAATACACGTTTGATTCATAGCATGATACTTTTAAACTTTTTCTTTATATACAATCAAAAACCTCCACTAGGCTTGGTTTACATACGAATAGACAACCCTGAGGACTCGGCTAACCTGCCCGGTCGCCATGAGATTAAAAAATTTTACAAAGAAGAAAGACAAATAGGTGTTAAGCCAAACTTCCAGGAACACAGGACGAGAACCCGCTAACTACGTATCTCCTATTCTTTGGTCCTCTCTCAGGTTGTCTTTCGCGCTTTGTGGTGTCTTATGCTCTGTTGTCACCGCCATCCGCTGCGCCTCACGTAACTCCATGATCATGTCTTGTTCTTCCTGAAGTTGTCTCTGCATCCAAACGGTGCTCCCCGCGCGACCTTGCGACAGTGGTATCCTCTGGGTTCTTTCCGTCAACTGATGTCACAGTTCCCTATTCTCTTGGTAAAGCTCGGCTATTACAAATTGAGCCTTCTCTAGTTACTGAGCGAAATTTTTGACGGAAGCACTCGGCTCTTCGGCCCTCCCCTTTCTTCTTATGACTCCTTTGCCAACAGTCCCAACCAACTCCAAACGATCGGTAGGCATTACAGACTCCTCAAGGGTTGTACATGCACTTAGTTCAGATTTGGGGTGGTCCCCCTCTCCTTCCTGATTTTTCTTCTTAGGCCTTCCTCTTCTCCGTGGTTTCGGTCCCGGAGAAGGCGTAGTCTCTAGCTTTTTTCTCCTAGACGTATCTGCAACCACCCCAAGCCCATGTTTGGATGTTGATACTACCTCCGGGTAGATAGTTGTACCTCTCTAAGCCCACAGGAAGGAGTCCCAGGTGCGATGGGGATGAGACCTCGCACTCTGACTGCCTCATGGACCTCATCCCATGTTTGAAGGAGATTCCTTAATTGCAAATCGTAAGAGACTCAAGGCATCCACAAATGAAAAAGGATTACTCAACTAGACGTCAACAAGATGAACTTACCAAACCAGATCCCCAGGGAATATGAGCTTGGCATATAAGAAGGATTGCTCGAAAATATCCTGGATTTATAGGGAAATCAAAGAGTGACACTAGGCTCACCAACATAATGCCTGCGCCTCGCGACATGATGTTTGAAAATTTTTGGCACGCCACAACTAATTGACGGATGCGATCCAGAACATGAAAGCGTCGTCAATTGGGGTTGCAGGAAAGCATGCAGTGTGATCCTTTCGATCCTTTTGAAATTTTGAACCTTCGTTATTTATAAATGACCCTTGGTAGGCTTGGTGGTATGAGTTTCGAAGGCATTTAATGACCTTCTCTGTACGATATCCGACCTCTCGGGAGAAAACACACGCATAATTCTCCCTCGACACCCTTTTTCCCAAAGGTCAAGTAATTACTATGATAATTATACATTCATGTCTATCGTACTTGATTATCCACACTACAGCATGCTGAGGTGCTCATTAATACCAAAGATGAGCGGCGGCTTCACAGGTCACTCGAAGGAAGCGTTTGGGATCATGTAAGTATTAAAAATGACTAAGACTAGCAAGTTGCATAGGTAGGTGTTGATCTTTTGTTTATTTATGTCAGATCATGGGTTGCTTGATCACTAAACTACTTCTGTTTAATTGCAGGAATAACCTTCTCGATCATCGACTAGAGTCTGTCCTGTGATCCCGTTGAAGAATTGAAAGAATCACTGAAGCGACGAAGTATGTTGAGCTCCCGATTTCGGCATCCTGATATTAATCGACCTAAGCGGAATGATCAAGTTGTGCACCGAAAAAGATGCGTCATGGGCCGAAGAATGTGCAAAGGTCACTAATGCAAAGCCTGAGAAAGTGCAATAGTTTGCAGGACATCCAATCAAAGCCAGAGCCATACTTCAGAAGTTGAACTTCAGCCTCGCAAAATATCGGGCGCACGCAGCAGACATCAGGGGAATCTATGTGGCTCCAATGGAATAACGCAGGTTTCCATGGGCCAACACCTGTGAAGAACTCTTTATCAGATGGTCTGATTATGAAAGGGTCCACCCTTTCAAGAAACAACTTGGGTGGACTGTTGAAAGACTATTAGATGATGATGCCACATGGTGATTCTTGATTAGCTCAAATTGTATTTTACCGGTAATTATTGTTAATAATTTATATTATAAATAGGAACATCGACCGATGGTCAAAGGGTCGATGGTTGTTCTAAGAAATCTTTTCTTTTGGTTGTTGATAATTATTTTGAGACTGCTACGAATTAAGAAGTCCTTCTGGACCAGAGATGAGCTATTTTCATCAGATGTATGTGATTGGAGTTGGAGAAGAATTACTTCATTTCCTGTTCCATGAATGTTGTAGTAAATGAGTAAGATAAATTAATTTTGTTGTCAAGTTATCTAGTACAATGTTTTGATGTTCCTTTCTTTAAATGATGAAAGTAAATCATTGTGCTTCTATGTGATGAATGTCTTGGTAGATGAATTATTTTTCTTACCATGACATTGATTATAGTTATGTTTCTTACTCTATGCTAAGTAGTTTACCTCAGCTATGTTATGAATGTCTCGGTAGATGAATTATTTTTCTTACCCTGATCTTGATCATATATGCATCTTATTTCTGTTAAGTAGTTTTCTCAGACAACAGTTGGATGCTCTTTTGGTTAAAGTATTATTACTAAGCCCTTTGGCATAGGATCACTGTCTGCATGTTCGAGTAGCAGGTTATCCCAAGCTCGAACCCTTCCCAATACTTCAAAACTCTTGTCCTATATTCGTCAAGTTGGTTTATACTGGCTTGCATCTCTTGTACCTGCCCCACCTAAGAGAAAATATAGAAAAAATGTCTTACCCCGAAGGAAGAGCATTCACCATAAAACACAAAATCTCATTGATAATTTGGCCAGATTGTAAGATCTGGAGAACCATTCCACTCCAAACGTTGCAGAGTCTAATTGGGCCTTAGTGGCGGGTTTGGTTCCTGCTGTTGAATCAGGGGATTTAAGCCCCATCAACAGAATTGGCGCTAGAAGGAGGGCATGAGAATGAATGGTTGAATATGTAAGTTATATGATATTTTAAACAACCTATAGATTTGTAACAACCCACATGCATGGCTAGTCATCTAACAGACAACCCACCTTTACCGAGTACTCCCGAAGAAGATAACTCACCCCACTCCGAGGAAGGATATATTCACCCGGAAATACCTTACACCCTCCCTCACGATGAAGTGAATCAGTTTAGAAGGATTACCAGAGCCTACGCCCGACAAATCGGTGCGTTTCCCTTCACCCCCATCCTCCCTCAAAGAAAACAACAAAACAGACTAGTAGTCAGCACTCCCGACGAAGTTTTTGTACACTCCGTTGAAGACTTAAAAGACTTCACAAACACCAAAATCCAAGAACCTCTTGACCTCATACTCAAGATGTCAGTCGGCGACATCTCTGAACCTAACGATCTTTCAGAAGAGGAAGAGCCTGACTCTGACTCCGAAGATATGGAAGAGAACAACGGTCGAGAGGAGGAGAGAGAAGTTCCACTTCAAGAAAACCAACCTTGGTTGGCCGGGGACGCCATGGTCGTCCCTGGATGAGTACACAATCTCCCTCGCCACCCAAAAAAGTTGCTCCCCAAGTATGATCCTGAAACCTCAGGATTTCTCGAAGATCATATCAAGAATTTCATACTCGCAATCAGGCTTATGAACATTCAACATGAAGACGAGGTATGCATACTTTCCCCCTACACATTTGAAAACTCGGCTTCCACTTGGTATTTTAACTTGCCAGTAGGATCCATAACCAGCTGGACTAAGTTCCAAAATGATTTCCTTGACAAATTTGCTGAAGAAACTACCACGGGAGCCCTTATGGCCAAATTATTCACAGCCACCATGACCCCAAAGGAAAGGGTCAAAGATTTCAATCAAAGATTCACGACTATCCTAAACAAATTTCAGCCCGTGGAGAAACTGGCTCAAGAGTTGCAAATCGAGGTCTATGCCAATGCGCTTTCAGCCTCTATTTCCATGTTCGTTAAAAGAGCCGCTAAGCAAACCCTCACAGATAATTTTGAAGAGGCCAAGATGATAGAGTTTCATATGAAACGGTGTAAAGAAGGCCAGGCATCTCTAGCGAGAAAAGAAATCCATCCCCCTCCCAGGAGAGGACTCCTCTTGACTAGACCGTCGGGGAAGCCGGCTAGACCAACTCTCAATAAGGGTAATGGAGATATAGAAGACCTGCAACGCATGGTCAAGAAACTATCAAATGAGATTATATATATGAAAATAAATTCGGGTGAGAGAAACCAAGGCCAAAGACCCTATAAGACTTTCTTTAAAAGAAACCAGCCTTTCAAAGCAATTGAACCTCCCCCGGCCAACCTAAACATTGACTTAGGGAATGTCATGTCTGATTATTTCTGTACATACCACCAAGAGAACCACTCAGAAATGGAATGTCCTCAGTGGGTCCACGCCATGAATTTAATGGCCAATCATTTTCTGGGTGAAGTCTCTCTGACCGAACCATCCAGCAGTTCGGCCTTTAACATTGTCGATCAGGAAGAGGTTGACCCACCACAAGACATGACCATGTTGATATGGGATCCCGACATGATCGCGTCTTCGGGTGATCTGTTTAAACCTCAGGCACCACCCACAGAGATATCAATTCTACAGACACGTAGTAAGGGTCATCCTGACCCAAAAGATATTGATGCCACCCATGCCTCACAAAGTAAATTAACTCCCGATCGCTCGAGAATGCCTTTCCCTCCTGGTAAAAAGCCTATAAGTATCCATACTCATGATTCTCCTAAATTATATTACAATGTAGTAGAAGATTTGAAGAAGTTGAAAGCTAATGTATTGGTTATGGACATATGTAGAATCCCTCAGCAGAAATACCTTCTGTTGCAAGATCTAAGTTCGGTAGAAAACTTGACCACCGACGATGGTCAGGAGAAGAATCTCCCCCCTACGGATTTGGCAAGCAAACCAACGATAAACACCTACTTAGAAGGCAGGAAGGAGAGGCCTTTTGTACCACCTTTCCTTTTAACGTTCGAAGTCTTCAATAGGAATCTCCACAACTGTCTGGTAGACTCAGGGGCATCTTCCAATGTCATGCCCTTGGCCGTTTGTAACAAATTAGGTGTTGTCCTTCTAAAAAGTGATAAGCATGTCATACAACTGGACAGGACCCAGGTCAAAGTCATGGGGGAACTCAAAGATGTAATGATCAAGGTAGCCACTCATCCTAATTTCGTGCAGGTGATTGACATCATTGCGGTGGATATCCCTGCGGCATATGGGCTATTATTGAGCCACGATTGGTCAGAAAAACTAAAAAAATACTTTAGCACAGACTGGTCACACCTTTGGATACCGCTGAAGGGATACAAGAACATGATTAGAATCGATAGGGAAAGATATCTGAAACATATGATCACTGACCTGGAAACCCTGAATGAACCAGCCTCTACCAATTTTCCCATACTAGGGAATTATTCTTGTGATTCTCACTTTGGAATTTTTTCTCTTCTCCTGTCCGATGTTTCGCTTACCCAAAGCTCTGAGATGATCTTTCAAGAAGAATTCTTGATGCCGATGGAAGATTCTCCCTTTTGTCAAGACCTAGTGTTAGGTATTCCAGAAGAAAAGATCGAAGAGAGGAACACTGATTGGAATGAAAATCATCGCTTGCAAATTTGGACCCTTTATTTTGATGGATCCAAGTCATAAGAGGGTTCGAGAGTAGGGTGCATCCTCATCGATCAAAAGGGTAAATTCCATTTCTTGTCTTGTAGAATAGAATTTGAGTGCACCAACAACATTGTCGAGTATGGAGCCCTGGTACAAGGGTTAAAGAAAGCCATATATCTTAATGTTAAGGAATTAAAGGTGTTCAGAGACTTGGAAATCATTATTAAACAAGTAAGAAACACTATACACTGCAACTCCCCTCATCTTAAGAAATACCAGCAGGAGGTGCAGAGGCTGATAGAACACTTTGAAGCTTTCAATATCATTGTGATCCCCAGAGCGAAGAACATCCTTGTTGATTCCTTAACCACCGCTGCTTCAAGACTCTCACCTTTAGAAGATTACGAAGCCTCTCGATTCACTGTAGAGTTTCTCAACAAGCCATCGGTACCTAATAATATCTCTAATTGGAAAGTCTTTGAGGGGGACAAACAGATCATAAGCTTCTTGACTAATCAAGACATCTTCAAAGACCTCGCTATTGACGATGAAGAGTTCCAAGAGAAACTAACGGAAACCAGTCCTCGGGAGGGTCAACACGTGGATAAACCAAAGGCTCACACAATTCAAAAAGGGATAGAAAATCTAGAGAATTTGTTTGATCTAAAGGAACGATTCAAAGGACCTAAAAATGCAAAGATTCGTAGCACCTGCCCCCTCCATGAAAATATAAATCTTGGAACCCTAGACAACTCAAAGTATGTAAATCTCAGCAAAACTATATCTAAAGAGGAGAGGAAAGCCTACCTCAAATTATTCAAACAATACCAGGATGTGTTCTCTTGGTCCTATAAAGATTTGAAAACGTATGATACCCGTATCATTCAACACACCATCCCGTTGAAACCTGAAGTCAAACCTTTTCAACAGAAGCTCCAAAAGTACCACCCATCCTTGGAACCCCTAATGTATCAAAAGTTAAGGAAGATTTTAGATGCGAAGATAATTTTCGAAGTTAGACATTTCGCCTGGGTAGCGAACCTTGTTCCAGTAAGAAAAACGTCAGGAGAAATCCGATTATGTGTAGACTTTCAAAATCTCAACAATGCTTCAGAAAAGGACAATTATCCCGTCCCGCCGATGGAGCAACTCCTACAGACTGTGTCGGGCTCGGAAATTTTCTCCCTTCTATATGATTTCTCGGGATACAACCAAGTGTTGGTTTAAGAGGAAGACCAATTAAAAACTACCTTCCGGACCAAATGGGGAAACTTCGCTTATAAACACATGCCTTTTGGCTTGATTAATGCAGGAGAGAACTTTTAAAGGGAAATGGATGTGGTGTTTTAGGGACTTATAGGTAAGTGAGTGGTAGTGTTTTTAGATGATGTAACAATGTATTCGAAGAATAGGGAGGAACACATCCAACACTTAACTCATATTTTTGAAAGATGCCGAAAATACGGTATATCACTCAATCCTAAGAAAACTATCTTTGGTGTTGAAGAAGGTAAGTTGTTAGGTCATATTATATCTCAAGTAGGAATTCACATAGACCCCGAAAGGATTAAATCCATAGCGCAAATCCGGCTACCCCATAACAAGAAGGCTATGCAGTCTTTTTTTGGGAAAATTAATTTTGTAAGGAAATTCACCCTCGACTTCGCCGAAATAATCAAACCCTTACAAAAATGGATTCACAAAGATTCTGAGTTTAAGTGGGATGATGAACGAAAGGACTCTTTCAACAATATCAAAGCTGCCATATCCCGGGCCCCAGTATTGCGAAGTCTTGATTTCAATAGGGACTTTAACCTTTATACTTTCGCCTCTAACCAATCGCTAGCTTCGGTTTTGACTCAAAAGGACAACGACAACAATGAAGACCTGACCAACCTTCAAGGAGATGAGCTCAATTACCCCACCATAGGCAAGCAGGCCTACGCGATCTATAAAGTAGTAAAGCATGTTAGGTCGTACATCCTCAAGAATTACACTAAGGTGATTGTGCCACACCCCACAGTCCGATCCTTGTTTACCCAACAAGAAATGGGAGAAATAAGAGGGAAATGGATGGCGGTAGTCCAGGAATTTGATCTATATATAAAACCCGCCAAGTTAGTAAAAGGAAAAGGTTTGTGCAAGCTCACAGCCAAAGCTCAAGTTCAAGCAAACCAAGATCCAAGGTGGGATAATGAAATAGCACTATGGTGTGGTGAAGCAGCATACATTTCGTCGGGACCAGACTCCTGGTACAAGGATTTGGCTCATCTATTACATCACGGGACTTGTCCCGAAAACCTCAACCCTAGAGAAAGGAGAGCCCTTCGATTAAAATCCGCACAATATTGCCTCATAAATTTGGTACTCTTCCAGATCAACTATAACGGGGTATTACTGAGATGTCTCGAACGCGAAGACGTCCATAAAGTGCTGAAAGAACTCCATGATGGCCCCACCGAGGGACATTTTGCAGGGAACACCACCGCTCATAAGGTTTTGAGAGCTATCTATTATCGGCCCACTTTGTTCAAAGATGCTCATGCTTACGCCAGGAACTGTAAGACTTGTCAAATAAGTGATGGAAAGGAGAGAAGGGCAACAATACCACTTTAGCCTATAACCATCTCTAGACCATTTGAGCAGTGGGGGCTGGATATCATAAGATAAATTACGCCCAATTCTTCGAAATTGCACAAGTATATTCTTACTACCACCGACTATTTCACAAAGTGGGTAGAGGCCATCCCTCTGACCCATGTAAATGAGAAAATAGTCATCCAATTTATAGAATGACAACCAATTAAAAGGTTTGGCATTTCTTTTGTTCTGGTCTTTGATAATGCAACCTACTTCTCATCTACCCTATTGACAGAGTTTCCTCTGGACAAAGGAATCATAATCAAGTACTCTGCAAATTATTACCCTCGGGGAAATGGTGTGGCAGAGTCAACCAATAAGAATCTAGTGAGGATACTAAAGAGGACAGTTGTGGATAACCATAGAAATTGGCATAACCAACTCCATAATGCCCTATGGGCTGATAGGGTCACACCCAAAGAGGCTATAGGGAATTCCCCGTACTTCCTAGTCTACGGACAAGAAGCCATTCTCCAGGATGGGCTTTATCTTCCATCTATCCAATTGGCCCAAGATTCTAACGATGATAAATCCTCGACCATCAAACAAAGAATCAACACTCTGCTCATGCTGGACGAAGATATGGAAAGGGATAAGTCTAAATTTTTATCCCATCAACAGATAGTGAAAAGATGGTTCGATAAGCGTAAGGCTAAAGAAAAGAATTTTGAAGTAGGAGACTTAGTTCTAAAGTGGGATAAGGTAAATGAACCCAAAGGGAAGAATTCCAAGTTTCAAAGCCTATGGCTTGCGCCTTTTTAGGTGGCTGAGAATATCGGGGTAGGTACTTATCATTTGAAAAATCTAAGAGGGGAACGTGACGCCCTCCCGGTAAACGGCCAAGCCCTAAAGCAGTACTTCCAATAATAACAACACAATAAAAGTTATATATATATATATATATATATATATATATATATATATAATACATATATATTTCCAGTTGGCACGAATAAAAGAAGGACTAGAGATATCTGTTTTATGGGACAGAGATTTTGCATTCGCCCAATGAATCGCCATTTGTTGAGTGCTCAACACACCCTAAAAGTTCTGTGACAACTTCCTTTTGGGTACCACCTTGTCTTCTACCTTCAATTGTTTTCACCGTGGTTTGAGCCTGATAACCTTCTTATCTCATATGTTTCAGATCCAAGTTTCTCTTGAGCATATTAAGAACCATCTTGAGAAACACCACGACTGATCAAGGAACCAGCGACCCAGATTTCTCCCGACTTACTTGAGAATTTCGGCATCGGTGAAAGATTAAGGTAGCGAAAATTGTATGGGAAGTCAAAGTAGCCGAGTACCAACATTCTTCGGCATCGACTGATAAGAGTATCTCTTTTATGAATATAGCCTCCTAAAATATTTCGTCGAAGGCCGATTCTATCGGCTTCGGCAGAAAAGTGCGATTGTAAGCACCGCACACAGATAAAAGAAACATTGTCGACCGCCGAACTCCTGAAACAAGTTCGGTATCGGCAAGAGGGAAATAATTAATCACTCCAAAGACTCTCAGTATCGGCAGCTATGACCTTTAGTCTTTTCTCAAAAAACTCTTGGTACAAGTGAAATTCCAAGCATGACTTTTATCCACTAGCCGAATATCTTTCCATGATTAAATTTTTTTAATAACCAAAATCGATAATCCCGTGGAAGTAGTAATTGATATCAAAGTTTTACAAAGAAAAACATTAACAAACTCTCGACGTAATAACAATGATTCCAAAAGATCTAATATTTTACGCAAAAGATTTAAAGAAGAATACACGTTTGATTCACAACATGATACTTTTAAACTTTTTCTTTATATACAATCAAAAACCTCTGCCAGGCTTGGTTTACATACGAAGAGAGACCCTCAATGACTCGACTAACCTGCCCGGTCACCGTGAGATTACAAAATTTTACAAAGAAGAAAGACAAAGAGGTGTTAAGCCACACTTCTAAGAACACAGGGCGAGAACCCGCTAACTACGTATCTCCTATGCTTTGGTCCTCTCTCAGGTTGTCTTTTGTGCTTTGTGGTGTCTTATGCTCCGTTGTCACCACCATTTGTTGCACCTCACATAAATCCACAATTGTGTCTTGTGCTTCCCGAAGTTGTATCTGCAGCCAAACAATGCTCCCCGCACGACCTTGTGGTGACAGTATCCTCTGGGTTTTTTCCACCAACTGACGTCGCAGTTCCCTATTCTCTTGGTAAATCTCGGCTATTGTAAATTGAGCCTGCCTTAGTTGCTGAGCGTAATTTTCGATGGAAGCACCCAACTCTTCGGCCCTCCCCCTTCTTCTTCTGCCTCCTTTGCTAGCAGTCCTGACCAACTCCGAACGATCAATAGGCATTATAGACTCCTCAAGGGTTGGACATGCACTCAGTTCGGCCTTGGGGCGGTCCCCCTCTCCTTCCCCATTTTTCTTCTTAGGCCTTCCTCTTCTCCGCGGTTTCAGCCTCAGAGAAGGCATAGTCTCTAGCGTTTTTCTCTCGGACGTATCTGCGACCACCCCAAGCCCATGTTTGGACGCTGACACTACCTCTGGGTAGATAGTTGTACCTCTCGAAGCCCACATGAAGGAGTCCCAGATGCGTTGGGGCTAATACCTCGCACTCCAACTGCCTCATGGACCTCGTCTCGTGTTTGAAGGAGATCCCATAATCGCAAAGCGTAAGAGACTCAAGGCGTCCGCAGATGGCAAAGGATTACTCAACTGGACGTTGCCAAGACGAACTTACCAAACCAGATCCCTAGGGAATATGAGCTTAGCATATAAGAATGATTTCTCACAAATCTCCTAGATTTATAGGGAAATCAAAGAGAGACACTAGGCTCGCCAACATAATGCCCGCGCCTCGCGACAGGATGTTTGAAAATTTTTGGCACGCCGCAGCTAATCGACAAATGCAATCTAGAACATGAAAGCGCCACCGATCGTGGTTGCAGGAAAGTATGCAGTGCGATCCTTTCGATCCTTTTGAACTTCCAAACCTTCATTATTTATAAATGATGCTTGGAACGCTTGGTGGTACGAGTTCCGAAGGCATTTAATGACCTTCTCTGTATGATATCCGACCTCTCGAGAGCACACACACACATAATTCACCTTCGACGCCCTTTTTCCCAAAGGTCAAGTAATTATTGTGATAATTATACATTCATGTCTATCGTACTTGATTATCCACACTACAACATGTTGAGGTGTTCATTTATACCAAAGAGGAGTGGTAGATTCACAGGTCACTCAAAGGAAGCGTTTGGGATCACGTAAGTATTAAAAACGACTGAGACTAGCAAGATGCACAGGTAAGTGTTGATATTTTGTTTATTAATGTCAAATCATGGGTTGCTTTATCACTAAACTACTTATGTTTAATTGCAGGAAGAACCTTCCCGATCACCGACTAGAGTCTATCCTGTGATCCCGTCGAAGAATTGAAAGAATCACCAAAGAAACGAAGTATGTCGAACTCCTGATTTCGACATCTCGATATTAATCAACCTAAGTGGAATGATCAAGTTGTGCGCTGAACAAGATGTGTCATGGGCCAAAGAATGTGAAAAGGTCACCGATGCAAATCCCGAGAAAGTACAACAGTTCGTAGGACATCCAATCAAATCCAGAACCATACTACAGAAGTTGAACTTCAGCCTCGCAAAATATCAAGCACACGCAACAGACATCAGGGGAATATTTGTGGCTCCAATGGAACAGAACAGGTTTCCATGGGCCAAAACCTGTGAAGAACTGTTTATCAGATGGTCTAATTATGAAAGAATCCACCCTTTTCAAGAAAAAACTTGAGTGGACTGTTGAAAGACTGTTAGATGATGACACCACGTGACGATTCTTGATTAGCTCAAATTGTATTTTACCATTAATTACTGTTAAGACTTTATATTATAAATAGGAACATCGATCGATGTTCAAAGGGTCAATGGTTGTTGTAAGAACTCTTTTCTTTTGGTTGTTGATATTTATTTTGAGACTGCTATGAATTAAAAAGTCCTTCTGGACTATTTTGAGACTGTTATGAATTAAGAAGTCCTTCTGGACCAGAGACGAGCTATTTTCATGAAATGTATGTAATTCGAGTTGGAGAAGAATTACTTCCTTTCATGTTCCATGAATTTTGCAGTAAATGAGTAAGAGAAATTAATTATGTTGTCAAGTTATCTGGTGCAATGTTTTGATGTTCCTTGCTTTAAATGATGAAAGTAAATCATTGTGCTTCTATGTGATGAATGTCTTGGTAGATGAATTATTTTTCTTACCGTGACATTGATTACAGTTGTGTTTCTTTCTCTATGCTAACTAGTTTACCTTAGCTATGTGATGAATGTCTCAATAGATGAATTATTTTGCTTACCCTGATCTTGATCATATATGCGTCTTCTTTCTGTTAAGTAGTTTTCTCAGACATCAGTTGTATGCTCTTTCGGTTAAGCTATTATTACTAAGTCCTTTGGCATAGGATTGTTGTCTGGATGTTCGAGTAGCGGGTTATCCCAGGCTCGACCCCTTCCCAATAGTTAAAACTCTTGTCCTATCTTCCTCAAGTTGGTTTATACTAGCTTGCATCTCTTGTACCTTCCCCACCTAAGAGAAAATACATAAAAAACTATCTTAGCCCGATGGAAGAGAATTCACCAAAAAACACAAAAGCTCATCAATAATTTGGCCAGATTGTAAGATCTGGAGAACCATTCCACTCCAAACATTGTAGAGTCTAATTGGGCCTCAGTGTCGGGTTTGGCTCCTATTGTTGAATCAGGAGATTTAAGCCCCATCAACATGTCTGTGGATTCATCTTTCACTAAAATTCCTAAAAGTACAATCTCTTGAACTTGTTCCTTATTTACCTATCCTTCCTTTCTTTCAATTATTTTCCAAACCTTTCTATATCTGACATCTTTATTTTTCTCTGTAGAATTTTCTTCATCTCATTTTATTGCCAATCTTGCGATCTTTGGTACCCGGTATTTATTCACCTGTTCTTCCTATTTTCTTATCCATACTTTCATATATATGATATCAGTGTTCTCTTTCATGGAAGTATCGATCATGCTTCTAAAATCATTGGCTATGTGTCCATAGTTATGAAATTTGTAACACTCAATGTTATGTGTGACCACATATGCACTTCTTCCATGAACATTTCTTTTATAATCCCTGAAATCTGCAACCTTATGTCCAAAATTAGTACAATAAAAATAGTGACCATAAAAGAAATTTGCATACTTGGGAGTGAATGATCTTCTTTGTGGTGTAGTCCTTCTGAATTTTTTCCTTGACTGATCATGATCATGATTGAAGCTTCTTTGTGGCTTGAACACAGATGGTCTTCTTGAATATGTATCTTTAATAGTTTTCTTAGATTTTGGTTGACCATGATTCATTCCTTTGAGTACTTCTGCATAACTCTTTATATTTTTTTCATTCTTCTTTTCTAGCAACCTAGAGTGCTTCTCTTCATTTTCTGTAACTGGTGTGGATGTTTCTGTCTCTTCAACATTATTTTTAATCTTTACGATTTTACTTCTCAATGTGAAAAGTTCTTCTTCAGGCTTCTCAACGTCTTCTTCTTTCTTTAATATCTTAGACTTTGTGACTTTTTCTATTCTCTTCGCTTCTTCAATATGAATTTTTAATGTGATTATTTCTTCTTCAAGTACTTTCTCTTCTTGACCAAACTGTGACTCAAGCTGTTTTAGATCATTATTTTTTTCCTTAAGATGTTATGTCAATATCTTCTCGCGCATTTCTGCTTCTTCCTTCTGTGCTGCTATGTTGGCTTCCAAACACTGCTTTTGATATTCAATATTTTCTTCGATATTTCTGGCTTCTTCTAGCCGAGTTCTTAATTTCTCAATGACCTATTGGGCTTCTTAAAAAATGTGAAAACTTTCCTTTTGTTTCATCAATTCTTTCTTGTGTGACTTGTTTTCTTCTCTTGGTTCATCTAAAGCACTAATCAATTATGCCTCATAATTGTCTTCTTTTTCAATTTGTTTTTCTGTCTCATTTCCTTCATGGAATTCTATTTCAATATGTCCACGTTTTTCACAATTAAAGCAAAAAAACATACCTCTATTGATTATGTAATCTTCATCTTCTGAATTTGTTTGACATGGTGAACATATGTCTTCTTGATCTCTACCTGCATCTTCTTTGGCATTTTTTGAATCTGTGATGGATGAAGAATATATGTCATGTAACTTATCCCAAAGTTCTTTGGTTGATGAACATTTACCAACCTTTTCTCTTACCATATTAGGTAATCCTTCCCAGATGAAATCCATTGTTATTTTGTTATTCTTCTTAAATTCCTTCTTGGTTGCATTCTTTTCCCTTTTTGAACTATCATATCCTGTAACAATTGATAGCCAAATATAATGTCCCTATGCCTGTAAAAATACTTTCATCCTTATGCTCCACATCTCATACTTAAAACCATTCTGACCATTAAACATTGGTACTCCATTCTCAAAATAATCCATGATCTCCTTCCAGTGGTTAAAATGTTTTCTAAAGGAACCGGCTCTGAAACCAATTGTTGGATTACTGAGAGGGGGGGTGAATCAGTAATAAAGAAATTTAATCCTTTTTAACCATATAATCCAAGTGTTATATCAATGTAGAATTATCATCCAATAAATGCAGAGTAAATAAGCAATGAACAAATAAACAATCATACACATACACAGTAAACCAGTGTTTTACATGGAAATCCAAAGCAGGAGAAAACCATGGAATGTTTTTTCTTATATTTCTTGAAGAATTACATTCATTAGAAGCACCAATTTCCTTTGTTTTCCAGCTGCAACTGGAAGGAGGCTCCAACCCCCTAGTTTCTCAGGCTACAACTTGAGGGAAGCTCCAACTCCCCAATTCTCTGGCTACAACCAGAAGGAGGCTACAACCCCCTATTCTCTCCATCTACAACTCGAAGGTGGCTACAACCACTTGTCCTTGCCTCATCCAACCATCCTAAAATATAAGTAGAACGATTGAACCACTGTCACACTATCACTATGAGATATACTGTTGTAAACCTGTACCAATCAACCTGCACCAATCAACCTATGCTAATAACCTGAAACATGCATCAAACATGCATCAACCTGTACCTCAACCTGTACCATAAACAAGTGCATCAACCATGCGCCAACCTGTACCAAACAACCTGTACCATAAAAAAAGTGCATCAACCATGCACCAACCTGTACCAAACAACCTGTAATCAACCTGTACCATAAACAAGTCCATCAACCATGCACCAACTTGTACCTCAACCTGTACCATGAACAAGTGCATCAATCATGCACCAAACCTGTACAAAACAACCTGTAATAACAACCTATCCAAACAAGATATCACAACAACCTGTCTCATCAATATTATCAACCAAATCATATCTACTCTCCAAGATCAATCACCAAGACAACTCTCAAATATGTTCATCAACCAAGCATAACACAACAACTCATAATCATCACCAAGATAAATATGTGCTTCTAATAATATACCAAGACAAATATGCTACATCATCCATAAACCATGTGTCAACAATATGACTAACAAGTGCCTCCAACCATGTACCAAGTATGTACCAATCATGTATCAATTACTCATCAACTATTACTCATCAAGATGTACCAACATCATCAACTATACACCTCATGTATGTGCCAACTCATTAACTACTTGTCTCAACCATGTACCCAACATGTGCCTCAACCAAAATCCCTCATCAATTTCATCATCCAAATATGATTTGTAACTCTGTAATAACCCTGGTGTATATGATCACATACCTGCAAATCTTCCTTAACTTTAACAACAAGAGACTAGCATTTTCATCAAACTTTACTTTAGTCTCACATGACTAGTTTTGGATTAGTCAACAACCCTAACTTGAAATAATCATAACTATGTACCTATAATGAATAAAGATATGAAAATAGTACACAATGTTCTTCAGTGTGTTTTATGCAATTACTCTAGGTGTGACTACTTGGAACCTCTCAAAAAAGGATTTATAGCAAAAATGCCATACCTTGTTGAATTCTGGCTTATTCTAGAGAGTGAACTTGTAGACTGTTCCCCGCACGGAATATTTGTTGTATGGATATGAAAATTTTACACAGAATACTAAATATTGTAATCTAACAAACACATTTTTTCTTACTTAGTTTGGATCTTTTATGAATAATTTATGATGTTTTTACTCGAAACACTTGTTTTAGAATAGTTTCAGGACTAGCCACAAACCCTATTTTCCACGGAGTGTAACTCCAAAAATACAATGACCCACAAGCTGAAATTCGTACCACGGCTAC
This sequence comes from Picea engelmannii, assembly GCA_009831015.1. Classification (NCBI taxonomy): domain Eukaryota; kingdom Viridiplantae; phylum Streptophyta; class Pinopsida; order Pinales; family Pinaceae; genus Picea; species Picea engelmannii. Next base: position 204,673 of record ML785082.1, on the reverse strand, counting down.
TTGGATATGTTTTCTCAATGGCCTATCAATTTGATGGTATGAATCATTCTAGAAAAAATGTTATTGTGAAAATGGTGAGATGACCTGTAAAAAACATACCTTAGAAAGCATCATCAAAAGAATTTATCCTCCCTTGAATTTCGGCCTTCTTTACTTCACCTTCTCTCTTAAATTCGGCTTAGATATATTTTCGTTACCTCGGTCACCATATTCAATATGCTCAAGTGTGATTAAAATGAGAGAGTCTTTCCTCTTATTTATACTTTATTATAGCTTCCTCAAGGGGTTACCTTTTAACCATCTTAACCCGCTTTCCTTATTTTAGGGTTAACCAACTTCTAACCACTTGTCCAATTAGTAATTTATCCATTAAATTTATTATTTAAATAATTTATTTTGTATCCAATTTGACTTATAGTACGCTCATCACTTCATTTTACCTCAAGGGGTTACCTTCTAACCATCTTAAACCACTTTCCTTATTTTAGGGCTAACCCACTTCTAACCACTTGTCAACTTAGTAATTTCTCCATTAACTTTATTATTTAAATAATTTGTTTTGTATTCATTTTGAATTATAGTACACTCATCAATTCACTTTATTATTTACCTTCTAAAAATATCTTAAACCACTTTGACTACTTTGACCATTTGGGGATTCTAGATGACTCATGAGGGTTCTCCAACTTCACATGGACATAACTCTCTAATCGTGAGGAGTTATGTGACGTTCCACATACCACTGGAAATGGAATGAAATGTACTATCCATATAGAATAGTATTACCTGAAAATATATCAAAATGCATACCATTATCCATCAAACAAACTTGGGTCCATTACCTAAACCTGGGTTCTCCAACTTCACATGGCCATAACTCTCTAACCGTGAGGAGTTATGTGACGTTCCACATACCACCGGAAATGGAATGACATGTAATTCAAATATAGAATAGTATTACCTTAAAATATATTAAAAATCATGCCATTATACATCAAACAAACTTGGGTCCATTACCCAAACCTTTGTGCTACCAGACTTTCTCCAAGGGTTGACATCAATCTACAATATCACTCTCCAATGGTTGACATCAATGAAAACCAACAATCCATACCAACTGTCCATCAACCTAATCCAACTATCTGACATCATTGTGTCATGCTTCATCGCATTGCAGGTCTCATCTTTGTGTCTTTGTCCTAATGCCAGCTCCATGTTGCTCTCAACTGAGCCTTTAAACCATTCCTTATACACAAGCCTTGCAACACTTTTTTCCTTTGCGATCTGATACCTTGACCCATGGAGGAATTTTCCCCGAGTGTCCTTATTTTGCACATGTCTCCTTGCCTTGAGAATCAGTATGTTCGATGTGCTTGGAACCAATTTGCTTGTCTGCGACATTTGTTCCTCCTTTGTAACGTAGCATTATTTTATTCTTTTTCAAGCTCGTTAAAAAATTGAAAACGACAAAAATATCAAATATTCTAAAAAGAGGGGATGAGAAATATACATTCTTTTTTCGGAAGAAAGATAGTCTCCCTTAGACAAAGAACATCCTTTCATTTTTTCACCAAGTATTGGGATCTAGTATGACCTTAGTAAGTTGTTATCGCTACATAGAGTTGTATCCTCCTCCGTTTGGTTACTCTTCCAAATATATGGAGAGTTTGCAGTGCCTCCTAAATCACAAACTTATGTCAATGTTACATTGCCCGAGTTTGATCATCTTTCGTACTTTTGTCCAAGGGAAGTATTATCCAACCTGAGTTGGTCATTCTATAGTTTGTCTCTTGAATTTCATGAGTCAACCATCTCGTGAGTCTAGTCAAGTCTAGATTCAAAATCGATGAATTTTTTCACCTGATCATCGAGATCCTCCAGTCTTTTACCGACAGCTTGTCGAAGACCTTAGAGTAGTGAGTCTTACACTCTTATTTTACTCCTACATGAGTTTTTGAAGATCTTGAAGCCGTTGCTTGAGCAATGAAGCCCTCAGCTCCGACCATAGGATGACGCTTCTTGACGATGCATATTGTATTGTATTTGAATATCATCGAATGATTTTGAGATGTAGACCCACTATGTATTTCTTGTGGCTACACTTTATATAGACCTTTATATGACATGGATATGCAGTGTACTTGATTGGAAGCCATGATTAGTTCATCCCTAGCATGGGTATGCCTACCTCAGAGAAATTATTATTGTTTTGCAGATGGCGACCTCCCGAACTCTAGTCCCGGGCTCACTCGACTTTGTGCATTGCCATTGGTAAAGATATTGTAATGTATTTTGGCCATCAGTTTCTCTTCTGACCTCACACATTAGGGGGAATCTATTATAGACCTAAAATTATCTACCTATGCACACATGGCATTGGTCTTTCTACTTGCATAATTTTCCAAAACATTGCTGAGGAATTTTATTTAAAAAACCAGTTTTTGGAGCATGTACACACTCTGTTGCACTACTTCCCGTGTACATACACTTTTTTCATGCTAGAAAACTTGCATACATACACTAGATGCATACTAAAAAACATGTGTTTACATCCAAAATTTGCAAGGAATTTGGCAGATTTTATGGGCAATCAATGGTTTCCCAACCAATTCACCTGTAGTAGCCCGTCCCCAAACCAAATAACTATCCTTTTTTCATATAAAAGGAGGTATTGGGGTCCCATTCCCACATCAATCATTATAACAATGAAACTCTACCCAAATCCTTTTTCCCTCCTTCCCCAAGTATTTGCAACCCCTTCTGAGTTTTTGCCTCAACATTCCCTCTCTATAATTTTCTCCTATACAATCCCTTCCCTTCCCTTGAAGTGATCAGTTGATTGTGAGAGAAATCATTGGGATAGTGCACTTGGAGTAGTATTAATAGGATCCCAGGCTAGGTTCGCAGGAGCGTCGGCCTACAAAGTTTGTAATTTTCGATCTTTTCATTTGAATAAAAGAATCTTTTTACCGTCCCAAATGATATGTTTATGTTTTTCATTTGATTTATGAATAATGGTTTATATCTAACCCTAACCTTGATGAGTAGAGATAAAATATTTGTAGCATTGCTTGCTTAAGTGTTATTGCAATTCACCTTTGGAAGGAGACTTGCATCCTAGGAGACACAAAGTTGGAGGTGGTCTACATCGAACGTTGGAGTAAAGGTACTACTTTTGACCTACTTTCCTATCTCTTTTTGTTCATCTATTTAGAGTGTTTGGGGTAGTTTAGGAATTATATTGTCTTTTAAGGGAGATCATAGCTCTGCTTATACTTTGACCCTAGTATATTAATAGGGGGATTTTCCCCACTATCACCCTTCAATCTTGTCATTGCATGCTTTACCTTCTTCTCATCATCAATTTTCTCATAGTCAAAGTACTTGTCTAAAGCACTTATGTAGTCAAGAAATTATTCTACATTTAAATTACCTTCATACATTGGGACTTCTATTTTTTCTTTGGTTCCCAGCTTGACAACAACTCTCAGCAATCACTCCTCTTCTTCTTGTTCTCCTATAACTTATTTTGCTTCTACATCTTCACTTCCAACTTCACAGATGTCACCAACTTCGTGTGCTCTTCTTTGTGTTGTCTCCATGGCATCCAACCTTGCACAAAGATGTCTCGTTTCCTCTTCCATGGTTGCATTGACTACAAGTCTCTCCTTGCATCTTCTTTGTGGAATTATTCTAAGTGTTTCCTTTTCTCACAAAGCTTATTCCCCACTCTGATACCACTTGATGCAAACCCCCACCACTCCTAGGGTTCGCATGACCTCCTGGTCTAGGTTCGTTCACTTAAGGGAGATGAATTAGCTCTTGAGATCTTGTTGAACCCTTGAAATACTCAACCATAGGCCTTTTTGATTTTCCCACAAATTTGTGTGCGCAAGGGTCTTATCACATCAGTGGAGAAATATACATCACCTCGGGCCACAACCATGGGCTAATCTATTTAACTAGCAGGAACTCCGACACTTCAGAGCTGTGGGATTCATGAGTTCTAACTACAACACACAACAATCCTCCCGAATGCTGAATTTGTGAATATATGAACAGAGGAGGGGATCAACGGCTCATGCTATGCACCATGATCTATGGTTCACAGAAATTTCAGGACGTCGGGCTTTGCGATTCTTCCCCGTTTAAATGTGCAATGCCTCTGAATATGAGAACTTTGAAGTTATAGATCAAACAGCTGACATCCACCTCCGATCGATGGCCTAAATTTACTATAGGCCCCGGGCTTCGGATATTTTCACATCTTTCACCAACAACCTTTTGGAGTACTGAACTTTGAACATGCAAAGGGTTTTGATCAATGGTCCATGCGTCCTCACCAATGGACAGTCGATATGGAATCTGGCCTTCGAGGATTTTTTATCGAGAACAAATTACACCCCAGATATTTCGGAGTGTCGAACTTCAAATTCTTGCGATTTTTTGACACGTACACATGACGTCAACGGTCGGGATCTACTCGAGGCTTCAGAGCTTCATGGTTTTTTCATTCTCTTGTAACAACACTTCAAATTATTCGGAGCGGAAAATTCCCAAACCACGCTCGATCTGTGGAAACGTGTAATTATAACCGACTTCCAAGATGCACTCCAGGCTTCAAAACTTTTTCCTCCCCCACAACTCACACCTAAAAATTGTCGGAGCAGTGAAGTCGGAAGGACTTAGTAGGTTAACGGTCGTGCTCCTTTCTCAGATATAACGACTGTGAAAGATCTGACTCCTCCTTGAGTGGATCTCGTCCACTCAACCTCGAAATGAAAAGGATTCTTCCTCCAAGGACTTTTACTCGCTATTCTTCCTGATATTTTTCACTCTAAGTGACTTGAACCTTGGTGCATGTATGGCGCTACTCTCCTTGAAACTTGAGACTTGTGAAAATATTGTGCGCACTCCTTGCGCTCGTTCTCCTTGAGACCTTTTCAACACTTCACTAAGTGTTGGCCCTGTGCACACCTTGCATGGGAAATGTGCACTCCTTGCACCGAGATTTCAGAAGAGAAACAATTGAAACTTATAGAACATCAAAGGTCCATTCATTCAACCATGAAATACACACACATGCATATAAACACAGAAAAATAGATAACATAACATTACCCAAATAACTCAGAGATAAGAAAACTCGGACATTGGAAGTAATTCTCCTCTATTATATTCCTTCAACAAAACATTTACAAGAGTTCCAACAACTCTCAACAAAATAACAACAACTCTCTACAACTCTCTTCAACAACAATCAAAATAACCTTAGCAACCTCTTTTGGGCATAGATTACATGTATTTATACATGAGGGGGCTTCTCGAGCCTTCCCTCCAGACTATCTTAGTTCTTTCATAGCACAATTAAGCGTTCTACCACTAAGGCTTATTACAATAAATGAGATATTACAATCTAGATATGAGTCGATGCTCAAACTTTATACAATTATACATGTAATTAAATCAATTACAATCACCTGGAGCTCATACAATGGCTCAATCTCTGAGATCTTATGAGATCTTTAATTACAAAACTTTCAAAATATTAAAGTGACGCACTCTCCTTAGAATCCAAACCAGTTTGAATGTGCACGTTGGATGCTGAGTTGACCTCCACTTGGCCTCATTGAATTCTAATGTCGATTCTCCTGCATCATAAGGAAAGGAATGGCATTGAAAGGAAAGACATGGATTATCAAGGAAAGGTAAGGCAAGGAAAGGCATGGAATGGCATGTGATGGAATGACATGGCAAGGAAAGGAAAGGCAATGTAAAGCACGACATGGCATGGAAAAGAAAGGCATGGCTTGGCAAGGCAAGGCATGGAAAGTGAAGGTAATGCAAGGCATGGCATGTCATGAAATGGAAAGGAAAGGCATGGCAAGGCATGGTATGTCATGGCAAGGCATGGCATGGCATGGCATGTCAAGGCGAGGCAAGGAATGGATTGGCAAGGCAAGGCAAGGCAAGGCATGGAAAGGAAAGGCATGTCATGGCATGGTATGGAATGGAAAGACAAGGAAAGGCATGCCATGTAAAGGAGGGGCATACCGTGGCAAGGCAAGGCATGGCATGGTATGGAAAGGAAAAGCAAAGCATGGCATGGCATGGCATGGAAGGTGAAGACAAGGCAAGGAAAGACAAGGCATGGCATGGAAAGAAAAGGCATGGCATGGCATGGCATGGCATGACAAGATAAGGGATGCAATGGAAAGGCATGGCATGGAAAGTGAAGGCAATGCAAGGCATGGAATGGCATGGCATGACAAGGAAAGACATGGTATGGAATGGCATGGAAAGGCAAGGCATGGCTTGGTAAGGCAAGGCAACGCAAGGCAAGGCATGGAAAGGCAAGGCATGTCATGGCATGGCATGGCAAGTGTTGGGTTATTTTTTCCACTTGGGTGAGCAAAACGAGGTCCCTTAACTATCTAGTTAAGCTAGAAAGACAACACAATAGTTTGTTAGTTGATTAGTAGTTCATATAAATAGAAAATAAGAAATAAACAACAAAGAAATAAAACTAAACTAAGCATGTAACAACTAAAATTAATGCAAGAAAGAGACACAAGGAATAGCTACCAAATGAGACTGATCTTCGAATTGATAACACCTAGGAGAAGTATGGGAACTTATATACAAATATTTCTCTCTTCTAACAATGGTTGAAAATGAAAATACAATGGTGAAGAATTGATAGTTGAACTTCTCAAGAGGAGAGAAGTGCAACACTTGATATGAATGCTCAAAGAGTTCTAGGAGAAATATGGTTTCTCAAAGAAAAAATGAACAACATAACAATACTCAAATTCCTTCTTTTTGTTTGCATACAATGGAACTCTATATATAGGAGGATGGAATTTTTTTTCCAAACTAGTTTCAAATGTGAATGGGAGGTCTTTGAAGGTACCTCCCATCCCTTTCAATGATCCCCGAGCAAAATTTTAGGACGATTTTGGATATGGGTGAGATCTAATCCACCCCATAAGTGGTTGAAGCCTGACCAAAATCATCAATGCGTTGTTTCCACATCCGTGGTTTTTCAACTGTCAGTCACGCGGACTGCACACTGTGCACATTGTGCATCGTGTTAGCCCGTGCGGATGTGCGCCCACTGATTTTCCTAAATACACGTGGAACTTCAGAACCAATTTTGTATAGTTTTATGACTATATTTCCAAATTGAGTGTGATCCTTCCATAATTATTGGTAGTATGTTTTTCTTGTGCTAATTGTTTCTTTATCCATTGTCTATGTTTTTTGTGTAAAAATTTTTGGTGATAACAAAAAGGCAAGGCATGGATTAGCAAGGAAAAGTATGGCTTAGCAAGGCAAGGCAAGGAAATGAAAGGAATGTTTAGGCAAGGCATGGCATGGCATGGAAAGTAAAGGCATGACATGGCAAGGAAAGGCATGGCATAGCATGACATGGAAAGGAAAGACATTCCTTGGCAAGGCAAGGCATGGCAAGTGAAGGAAATGCAAGGCATGGCATGGAATGGAATGGCAAGGCAAGGCATTTCAAGGCATGGAATGGCAAGGAAAGGCATGGCTTGGCAAGGCAAGGCAAGGCATGGCAAGGCAATGGATGTCATGGAATGGCATGGGATGACAAGGAAAGGTAAGGAAATGTAAGGCATGGAAAGACAAGGCATGGGTTGGCAAGGAAAGACGTGGCATGGCATGGAAAGGTATGGCATGTCAAGGCAATGCAAGGCATGGCATGGAATGGTAAGGAATGGAATGGAAAGGAAAGGAAATGCAAGGAATGGAATAGAATGGCATGGAAAGGAAAGACATGGCATGGAAAGGGAAGTGAAGGAAATGCAAGGCATGACATGGCACGAAATGGAAAGGAAAGGCATTGCATGGAAATACATGGCATGGAAAGTGAAGGAAAGGCATGGCATGGCATGGAGAGGCAAGGCGTGACATGGAAAGGAAAAGCATGCCATGGCATGGCATGGCAAGTAAAAGAATGGAATGGAAAGGCAAGGCAAGGAAAGGAAAGGAAAGGCATGGCATGGAAAGGCAAGGTATGGCATGGCAAGGAAAGGTATGGAAAGCATGACAAGGCTATTAATGGCATGGCATGGAAAGGAAAGGCATGGCATGGCAAGGCAAGGTAAGGCATGGAAAGGCATGGCATGGCATGGAATGGAAAGACATGGAATGGCAAGGCAAGAAAATGCAAGGAATAGCATGGAAATGAAAGGCATGGAATGGAAAAGAAAGTGAAGGAAATGTAAGGTGTGAGATGGAAAGGCAAGGCATGGCATGAAAAGGAAAGGAATGACATGACATGGCATGACATGTCATGGCAAGGCAAGACATGGAACGACAAGACAAGGCATTGCAAGGCATGACATGACATAGCAAGGAAAGGCATGGAATGGAATGGCAAGGAAATGCAAGGCGTGGCATGGCATGACATGGAAAGGCAAGACATGATAAGGCATAGCATGGTAAGGAAAGGTATGGCAAGGAAATCCAAGGAAATTTATGGAAAGGAAAGGCATGGCATGGCATGGAATGGAAAGGCAAGTTAAGGCATGGCATCACAAGGAAAGGCATGACATCACAAGGTAAGGAAATAAAAGGCATGGCATGGTAAGGCAAGGTGTGGCTTGGCAAGGCAAGGCATGGAATGGCATGGAAATGAAAGGAAATTCATGGTATGGCATGGCATGGCATAGCAAGGAAAGGCATGGCAAGGCATGGCATGGAAAGGAAAGGTATGCCATGCCATGGCATGTCATGACATCACAAGGTAAGGCATGGCATGGAAAGGCAAGGCATGGAATGGAAAGGAAAGGCATGAAAAGGCATGGCATGGAAAGGCAAGGCACGATAAGGAAAAAACACTTCGTTGGATGGAAATGAAATTTCTAATATAAATTTAAGTCATATGTCCCTAGAAAAAATGTTTTTTATTTCTTGGGATGAGAAATGTTCCTTTTTTTGTGATTCTTGTTTCATTGCAATCCACATTTTGATTTCAAGTTTTCCTTGCATAATGTTATGGGAAGATGATAGTTTTGTGATTTGTTTAAACATACAAATTGAAATGTGGAACTTTGGTATGTGGATACTAGTTCAAAATTATGTTGCGGATACTTTGGCATGTCATGCATGGATCAAGACATGGCATGGAAAGGCAAGGCATGGCATGGAAAGCCAAAGAATGAAAAGGCATGGAATGGCAAGGCAAGGCTTGGCAAGTAAAGGCAAGGAAATTTATGGCATGGAAAGGAAATACAAGGCATGGCATGGCAAGGCAAGGCATGGCATGACATGACATGGCAAGGAAAGACATGACATGGAAAGGAAAGGAAAGGTATGTCATGACAAGGCATGGAATAGAATGGAAAGGCAAGGTAGGGTATGGAAAGGCATGGCATGGTGGCAAGGAAAGGAAAGGCATGGAAAGGAAAAAGCACTTTGTTGGCTGGAAAGGAAATTTCTGATATAAAGTTAAATCATATATCCCTAGAAAAAATGTTTTTTATTTCTTGGGATGAGAAATGTTTCGTTTTTTGTGATTCTTGTTTCATTGCAATCCACATTTTGATTTGAAGTTTTCCTAGCATAATGTTATGAAAAGATATATATTTATAGTTGTATAGGTTAAAATGGGAAGCTACATGTAAATACATGCAAGGAGGGATTATTCTATTTTGGATCATAGTTGTGTTCTAGCAATTTGTAAATGTAACAACCTATATTTTGGCCTTTGAAGGTTAGAACTTTGATTTTTACTTATCTTGGTGATTCATTGCTTAGTATTTATTGGGTTTAGTTAGAACCATATAAACATTTGATATGTATACATCTGAAGCTATTTATGTATTGCGGGATATTATTTATTTTTTTATGTGTTTATGATGATGATAGTTTTGTGATTTGTTTAAACATGCAAATTGAAATGTGGAACTTTTGTATGTGGATACTAGTTCAAAATTATGTTGTGAATGTATAATAGATGTAAGGCATCGTGTGAATAAACACACATTTCTTAATTGAGCATTAATACATATAAGGATTCTCATATGAAATTTGTAATATATATGCATGGATATGAGCTATGTGATATCCAAATGGCTATAGTGTTGAGGTGGCCAAGGCATGGCATGACAAGGCAAGGAAATGCATGACATGACAAGTCAAGGAAAGGCAAGGCATGACAAGGCAAGCCATGGCATGGCAAGGCAAGACAAGGTATGGAATGACATGGAAAGGCATGTCAAGGCATGGAAAGGCAAGGCATGGCATGGCATGTCAATACAAGGCAAGGGAATGCATGGCATGGCAAGGAAAGGCATGACAAGGGATGGCATGGAATGGAAAGGAAAGGCATACCATGGAATGGCATGTCATGGAAAATCATGATATGGAACGACATGAAAAGTGAAGGAAAGTCAAATAATAGAATGAAAAGGCATGGCATGGCATGGCAAGACATGGCATGGAAAGACATGGCATGGAAAGTCAAGGAAAGACATGGTATGGCAAGGCATGGAAAGGCAAGGCAAGGTAAGACAGGGCAAGGAAAGGCAAGGTAAGATAGGGCAAGGCAAGGCAAGGAAAGGCAAGGTAAGGGAACAAAAGGCAAGGATAGGAAAGCAAAGGCAAGGAAAACCTAGGCAAGCAAGGCTATCAAAGGTAAGGCAAGGCAAGGCTAGGAATTGATCACATACTTTGTTGTGGATTCCCCATCCACTTGGCATATTTCACTTTCATGCATGGAGTTGACTACCTTGGAATTCACACATGTGGAGTGGTTCCATGCATGCACATTCTTGGAGGGAACATTCCATGTGGACAGTTGGCATTTGAATTGGTTTTATGCCTATTTTTGGTGGTGTGTCCCCTTCATGAGCATTATTTGGTGTATACTACTACTATTTTTGGATGAGGTCTAATTTCTTTGGAGAGGCTAATGTCCACATGTTGTAGCATGGTCAACCATGGATTGAGGAGAGATATAACTAATTCATTATTATTATATTTATTTGTATTGTCATGGAGTTAGTTTAGTTAGAAAATAATAATGGTTTATTGTATAAGAGAAGAGACTCACTCTATAAAGAATAATTCTCTCTCTACATTATAAAGGGTGGAGAATTTGGGAATTTAAGAGCTCTCCTCCTTGGGATACATTGTAGAACATTTTGGCAAACTTAATGGAGAATTCAAGAGGTATATTTTCATTTGATGTGAGGCTTTATTGTGAACTCATATTTTATGTGTTGATTTTGTATTAAGAAACCATTGTAACATGTTGTGATTGAAATTATAATGAACCATGCTTGATTTTGGATAGAGTAACGTGAGGTTTCAACTCTCTTATTTCTATTGTGATTATGTTAGCCTACATGATTGTTTTTTTTTTTGACAAAAACGTATAGAGGGATTTATATTAAAAAAGGCAAATGCCACAGATCTGTTACATAGGCAGGCTACACAGAGCTAATGCCTGCAAAAGAGGCTTACAATACTTAAAACCAGTAGAACTGCTTCCCATG
>ML785082.1:147587-182285 GCA_009831015.1 Picea engelmannii | reverse complement strand
TTGGACACATCCTCGCCTTCAATGGATAGTCCAGTAAGTTGATGGATGTCCTCTGCGTGAATTGGATATCTTCTATCCAACCACATAATTATGTCATGTACCCTGCTAATGAGAAACTTGGTACATCTCGAAAATTCTCTAGTGGTGTCGAAAACTAGCAAATCCATCAGGTTCATAATAGTAGAGTTAAACAGATTAATGAACTCTTTCTTTGGCATGAACTACATTCCTCCTAACTCGTCTAGAGAGACACTCTAGAAGACATTGATGTTCATTTGCAGGAACAAAACCTGGTCTGTCAGGTCGAGGTCAAGGAGGTTGACTTGTTCGACCTTACCTTTGAAATCTCCCACGATCTTGACTCGGGGGTCACAGGGCTCGTCTGAAACTGTATCCTTAGAAATGACACTTCTACTCCCTGTAGCTCTTGGCATGGTGATTATGAACTATCACACACTTCAACAGGATAAACCGGTATTGTGGATCACAATTGAGGGTCGATGGATTGCATAGGCTTGAGCACAATTCAGAATTCACATAGCGTTAAGTTCTCTCTGGGAAACAATGAGTCCTACAATGAGTTCCCAGAACCTTATACTCAGCCTTAGCTAGCAATTCTTGTAATAAATGCTAAGGCTATTCATCATTAACCCTATAGACATAACTTGGATCTGAGTTGTCCAATGAGACTGGTTAACAGGGTAAATCTATCGGGTGATCTTTTCATTGACTGAGCAAGTTGGTCAAGGACGTGGTCGATTTTAGAGCTTACCATTTAATGGTTGAGAATCCTAGCACGAATACCGATGGCATCTTCGTGTATCATGGATTTATGGTTTAACAGAATTTGGATGGGTTACTGTAGCAGTAATAAAGGCTATGAATGGACTAGGTTTGTGTGGCACATGGACTAGGATTGTGTCCGGATTTTCTCTCCCTCTGACCACAAAATTGGTCCCCATCATATTTAATGATTGTCATTAATATATTTGTGGCTCTTCTGATCCTATGCTACAGAGTAAGAAGTTCTGCATCAAACAACACTTTAGATGGAAAAAATGAAATACATGTCACGGTGCAAGAATGCACTCTTTGACTTTATTAATTAAATTCAAAGAAATTGCAAAAAAACCAAATATAACTACTATACATGCTCCTTTGGACTAGAGAAATAGTCCTTTAGCTCAGTTATGAGACATATAGGGTTTCAAGAGAGCGACATTCACCCATCCTGGCTGAAGTATACCATTCAATTGTGCAAGTCTGACTCCTCCAGAAGGTCGGATCTCCACAACTATAAATGGTCCAAACCATTGCATGCACAAATTTCCTGGATGTTTTTGGTATCGACTGTCATAAATTAGGACCTTATCTCCTTGCGTAAATGCTTTAGTATTAATGTGTCTATCATGCCAAGCTTTATGTCTTGCTTTCTCAACTGATTGATGAAAGTATGCTAAAAACCCAGTCTCTTTAAGTTCTTTCACTTCCATAAGCCTCTACGCAACTGATTCATCCTCCTACATGTGTGTAATATTTGCAATATATAGACTCGGGGCAATGAATTCTGCAGGTACCATAGCCTCTTTGCCGTTGACTAGTTGAAATGGAGTATACATGTGGAGTTTCTTTGTGGTTTTCTTGTAAGCCCATAAAACTATTGGGACTCTGTCATATCAATCCTCCCTATTTGTGAAACAAACCTTCATTAATCCTCTCTCCAGAATCTTGTTAAATGCCTCTACTATTCCATTGGCTTGCGGATGGTAGGGGATACTTTTATGATGTTGGATCAAGAACTCTATTGTAATATTTTCTATTGTACTATTGATAAAATGAACACCCTGATCACTGGTCAAACTCCTAGGACATCAAAACTGAGTGATAATATTTTCAAAAATGAACCTAGCAGCAGTATCAGTTGAGAAATCCTAGACAATTGTTGCCTCCTCCCAACGTGTAAGGTAATCGGTTGCTGTAATAATATACTTAGCCTTTGAATGCTTAGTTGTGGGGTCGATCGACCCAATGAATTCAACCTCCCATTTCTTAAATCCTTGTAGAGCTCGAACTGGATGAAGAGGAAACTCATTTTTTCATGATGACTTTCCCACTCTTTGACAGACGTCGCAATATCTAGCATATTCCTTTTCATCGTTGAAGAGCATGGCCCACCATAATCCATCTTGGAGGACCTTCTGCACAGTGGCCTTTCGCCCCACATGGCCTCCCACAACTCCACCGTGGCACTCCCACAGTATGTCTTGTCTTTCATGATCTAACACACATCTCCTAAGGATGTTATTTAGGTTCAACTTATATAATTTCCCCACAATTAATTGATATTCCACTGCTCTAACCACCATAAGACATTTCTAAGTTGCGTAATACGTTTTTGGGTAGGCCCCTATACTCAAGAAGACTGCTATGTCTTCCAGGTATTCTAGTATGGCCTCAACCCGAAACATGTATGAATCTAGGAGATGATCGTCGAATGCTCTACCACTTTCCCCTAACTCTAATCTAGACAAGTGATCAAGCCCCACGTTGCATCTTCGAGGTTTAATGATCACCTCAAATGAAAATTCCTGGAACAATAACAACCATCGACAAACTCCTCCTTCCAGAACAGGTTTGTTAACTAGATATTTTAACGCAGAATGATCAGTAAAGAACTTAAAATGAGAGCCTAACAAGTAATTTCTAAACTTCTGCAGAGCGTAAATAATAGCTAAACCCTCCCTTTCTATGGTTTTATAGTTGCGCTCAACTTGCGACAACTTCCTACTAGCAAAATAGATAGGATGATCCATGGATCCATCTCTTGGTTGCGCTAATATGGCTCCCAGGGAAATAACTGATTCATCTACGTGCACATGAAATTCGTTTTCCCAGTTTGCAAATATCAAAATAGGTGTTGTGATAAGATTTTTCTTCAAGATGTCGAACACTTTATCACACTCTAGCATCCAATGGAACACTTCTGACTTCTTTAGTAAATTTTCCAGGGGTGTAGTAATGTTTGCATACCTTCTGATAAACCTATGATAGTCCCTTGTTTTCCCCAGTGTGGAGCGCAACTTCTTAGTGCTCATAGGTGGAGGCATGTTCACAATAACTACAACTTTGGATGGGTCTACAAGTACTCCTTCTCAGCATATTTTGTGGCCTAAAAAATTTCCATGTGGCACACAGAAGATACACTTTCTGAGATTCAATGATATCTGCAATTCTCTACATCTATCAAACATCAGATGTAGTAGCACTACATGTTTGTTGAGAAGACTATATATCGTCCAATCATCCATATAAACTTCTATAAACTTGTGGATAAATTATTTGAAAGATGTTATTACAATCCGAGAAAAAACTACAGGGGCGTTCTTTAGGCCGAATGGCATCACATTATATGCAAATTACCCCCATTATGTTATGAATGTGTTCTTATTTTTGTCTTCTACAACAATCCTCACTTGGTGATAGCCCAAAAATACATCTGTAAATGAGTATGATTCGTTCCCCGCAACTTGTTCTAGCACTTCCTCAGTAAAAGGTGTTGGGAAAGGGTCATGCACACAGGCACAGTTAAGGCTTCTGTAGTCTACACAAAACCTAATTTCCTCTATGGCTTTCTTGATCTGGATGACTATTGGGCTAACCCATTCTACTTCTTCTACTGCAAAAAAGAGTCTAGCCTCCAACATCTTGTCTACTTCCCTCTTAACCTTCTCTTTCACTCTGGGGTTAAGGCGATATGGTCTATGCCTTATAGGCTTTGATCCTGGTTTAAGTTCAATTTTCATCTCTCCCATAGCTCCTTTAATCCCTTTTAGCTTTGAAAATGTCTTTGGGAACAAGTCCTCATACTCTCGCAACAGACTATGTATTTATTGGCTAGTTTTCTCATCCCAGTAATCTCCCACCATAGTTATCTTAGCTTGCTCTATAGTTCCTATATTGAATTTACGCAACTTCAATGGATAATTATAAGAACCATCAATCTAGCTGGGTATAATGTTTTGGATTTCTCTACTTCCTTCTGTTTCCTTAATGGCTAAGTTTCTTAATTCTTCTAAATCATCTAGGTTTTCCAAATCCTTCTCAATTTTATAGCATTCTATAAGTCTCTTGTTCGAGTCTAGGTGAAGGTTAGACTTAAGTTCTTGGTTATTCTTTGCACATACCACTAAGTCTATTTTCTTTTCACCAGCATTGGTAAAAAGGAATTCTTTAATTTTTTGTAGGACTACTTTAAGCTCAGGGTACTTACTTGTAAATGAGAAGTCCTTGCAAAATTAATATGATAATGTTTTCCAGATGTTGGTCTATCTTCATGTTTCTTCATGCAAGTACCAGGCTTTCAAAATCAAACCTAGTGTTGTTCATGAGATTAATCTTAAGGCTCAAAGAGTAATGTCAGGCATCAGGATGTTTTATGAAAATGTTTTAAATGAGTTATTTTCCTACCTTTAGTTATATATTAAATGATCCTTAAACGAAACTAATAATAGGATAGTACAGAGGTCGTATTTCATTTTCTGAGTCACAATTATAATATCAAATGGTGTGGGAGAAACATACAAAACCATTAAACAAATCTAGGCATCAATGGCAGATGATTCTCACCTTATTTGCAGTTGAAGAAAGTAAAAAGTGCACCCTTCAACAGGATATGAGATGCAACAATTCAAATAGCTTGCAGGTCTTCTATTACTTACAATAAATACAGAGGAAAAAATGATTACTTAATGAATTGTTGACATAATATGATTACAATAGTTGTGATACTAAATTGCAATCAATCGCTTATCACAAAATTACATAAGGAAATTTGGATATATGAAAATACAGAAGAAACACATAACTCAAACTGAACAAAAATTGGAATCTATGTCTGCACTTGTATTAATACTAAAAAAGGAGAGTTTTCTCTATTACATCCAGCAAAAAGCAGCCTGAATAGATCTAAAATCTATCTATTTATACAAAAATTATCACAACTCAAAAACCATTGGAATTCATGCAATATATCCTAAAAACATAATGTAATTCGAATGAAACGACAACAGGATGATATTGTTTGAGCTGGCGCTTTCATCTATCTCTTCATCTGCTCGTAGACGCACTCATTTTCCTTCTTTGAATTGGGCACACATGTCCATTGAGGCCACCATAATCATTTGTTTACTATCCTCATCATCTGATTCCACTGCTATCTGTTCTTCGGATATGTTTACTGGAAAAATAATATCAGTTGAAAATATGGAGGGAGTGATAATGTGACAGGTAGCTCAGCGTTGCCTCGTTATGTGATGGCTAAAAATTATGAGAAAGAGTAAATGCTCACGAATAGGATGACGTGGGGAAAAGTGTAAGTGGGGAGGTAAACAGGGTAACCGATGTGGAAGGTGTGACAGGCTAGAGGGTGAATGAGATAAATGACGTGGATGACAAGTGTTTCTCTAGCGTCCCTTTATTTTTATCTATTTTGGGGGGACGCAAGGGGGTGGTTTGAATTAACCCTCTTTTCTTCCCGCAATGCACCTGGTGATGCCACGTAGCTCTTTTATTATACCACAGTTTCAATTATGGGACCGCCTAGGAATTCTATCATTCGAGCATGTTGCGTCCCCATAATGAAATGTGGCCATTGATCTGGTCGTGATCTACGATATTAGTGCACCTTCTAAATTTAGTGCCACCGCTAAGGTTTATCCGCCTACCAACTTTAGGATCATTCTAGGCGCGCTTGGAGATGGTGCTACTTTGGTGCTAAACAAGAACACTTCCTAGAGGATGATCTGACGTGGTGGTCTGATGTCACTATGCTAATGTGTCATGAAAATATAAGTGACATGTGTCAGTGCCAACTAGATGCCAGGTGTCATGACTGATGAGAGCACCACATGTCTGAACTGATGAGTGCCACGTACTTTGGCACTTCATGAGCCTCGGTCTTGCCATTATCTTATGCAATTCTGACGGTGATATGTGTCTGAGTTTAGTTGTAAATGAGTCATCTTCTTACTTGTTGGAGTCCTATGGACATTTGATGATTTCTCGTTCTAGAATCTCAAAAACCTGTGTCCAAGTAATAACAGTGTCTGTGGCTCGTGTCATGGTGTCTGACATCTGCATTTGGGTTTGAAACTTCATCCGTTGCATCAGAATTCTTCGTCATTTTCCTTGGTGCCATGATTTATAATGAAACAAAGTGAAGTTACCTATTGCAGAGAAAATCCATGAGTCTTTCAAACAGATAGAACTTGCTAATTGCGGAAGGTAAAAATGAATTCGAAATTGAAGTTCTTTATTTAAACAGATTTATTAATTTTCGTATAGCTTCACTGACAAAAATTTATTATCGTTAATGGAAATGTCTACCTGGAGATTCACAATCCGTGTTTGAATCATTATCCTTAATTATTCGTAAATGCCATCAACCACTTTGACGGTTCGCATTCGGGAGTTTTGGATGTGACAGAGTGGGAAACTCCTGAATCTCGAATGCGCGAAAAATATTAATCTCTGAATAATCGTCTTTAAAATCTTAATTAATCATGTTTTAAAAAGGTGTGTTAACTTCAAGTGTTTCGGGAGTTCAGAATTCAGGAACTTTTAATGTATCTCGAGAGGGAATTCCTGAAACCCGAAACTGGGAAGCAATTAATTATCCAATAATCAATTTTAAGTCTTAATTAATCATATTCAATTTTAAGCATTTCAGAAATTCGGACTTCAGAGATTTTAGGATACGATACAGGATAAACGTCTGAACTCCGAATTGCGAATTCATTAATTATCTCTTGACCATAATTAACTTAATTAATTAAAGTTTAACACCTTGGAATTTTTATATTTCGGTGATTCGTGAATTCATTCTTTGTTAAATTCCCGAAGGATCATCTTCCGTAGTGATGTGTTATATGACGTGTCGAGAAAAGGGAGGTGCCACATGTTACATGGAATCATATGAATCTTCAAACGAAAATGTCAGAAATGGGTGCCACGTGTCAACTCATGGAAGACTCAAAAGATACACATGTCTTACAACTTGCGTTTTTAAAAGGTTTAGGAAAAGTCGAGAGTAGATACTTTCGGGTTTCAGAGTTTTTTATTGTTAAGACTTATCGAAACGTCTGAAGCGTGAAGCTCCAAAGAGACCTTTAGTGATTTGTCTCTTTAAAATTCAAGCAGTGCCTGAACTCCGAAGGTATTAGGGTCATTCGATCAAAAAGGGAAAACTCATCAACAGCGGATATCATGTGTGCCTTATTACTAATTAACCATAAATGAATTTGATTTAAAATTCAAAAGTTATTTTCTAAGTTACCATTTTCTTTAGGAAAGATTATATTTTCATGCGGTGAAGAATATAAAGCTCAAAAGTTCAGAATGGTATGTGTTCCAACATAGGCTCCATCTGGGGATCACGTCTCCCTGTGAGACGTGGAATAATAATAGACCGAATGCCTTTATTGGGCAAATGGAGTCATTATTGCATTTCTGGAATACACCTTTAGGAGTTAATCATACAAAGAAAAAATGAACTTCAACCGAACCTCAGAAAACCTTTAAAACACCTAATCATTGATCTCAAGTTAGACTATTTAAAATTTCCCTTTTTTAAAACTAAGTTTGGATTTGCTTAAGATAATCAAAGCAACTTTAACTGAAATATCAGATTTTGATCGATTTCGTTCCCATCAAGGTTAATTATATGTGACAGATTATTTAGGGAATCCCTCGTTGGTTCAGAATGTAAATATTACCAAAAAGAGAACTAGATGTCAAAGTATGTCATGTAGATATGTATGACAACCATACAGATATCATAGACATTGCTTCACTCCCAGCGAGCCTGTTCAATACCCTAGTGAAGTTATCTACTTCTCCCATTGAATTTTGTTTCACCACTTCAATTAGCACTTGTGAATTTTTTTGAGATGAGGGCAATCATTACATGAATTTCCTTTCATCATATCTTTCTGGACAAAATGGGGGCAATCAAATTTCAAATTTCCTTTCATCATTTGTCTCAGACTAGATGGGGGCAATCAGATTATGAATTTCCTTTCACCATCTGTCTTATATTTTAATATTTTGAAGTGGGGGAAACCAATCTATATGTATCATACAAGGGATGATATATCCTTAAAAAAAATTAAAAGGAAGGTCTGTCATAATTTTTTAAGCACGCTATGAAACTAATTTTCTTCCAATATTCAATACACCTTCTCCCATAGGGAAGATTTTATAGGGATTTTGAATTTCAGGGATCAACCTTGAGCGAATTAGTTAGTTTAAAACCAGATAGAAGAGCTAAAGTTATCATGATTAGCTAGACATACTTTCTTTCAGTTAAAATCAGAGGAACATAAATATTTTCTCCTAATCTCGTTTTGAAGATATGTTTTTAAGTTTTCAAAGTCAAGGTGAAATTCTTTCTTTCTATGAAGATCCATGAAAAGTAATGAAAATCAGGATAGAATAAAAGCTCAGGGATTGGAAAATAAAATAGAATGATGAATTCAGAGGGGCAAACACAAAATAATCTCATTCCAAATTAAGTTTGTTTATTGATTCTCGAACTTCTTTTCAAGCCCTTTTTATCCTTATTTTCTTTCTTCTTTTATTTTATTTTTTATTTCATTTTCATTTTATTCAGAGAAGGCTTCATGCTTAATCTGTAATATTTATAATTTTTTGATATTTGATCGGGTGACAATATCTATATGAGTGAAACCTCCTTTACATCCAATAAGATTTCTTTAAAATTTTAGCTTGGACTAGCAATATAGGAGTTCATACCTTAGATTTTGTTTGTATTTTCAATCAAGCAAATAATTAATTTGTCAACTGTTTTGAGAGAAAGAAAACATTTTTAAAACTGATTGTTTTATTCTGATACATCCTGATCTCTCAACTGACAGTAAGTATTCTGCACGGGAACAAAAATGGGAAATGTCAAAAAATTCCAAAGAATAGAAATGACATGTGGTATAGATGCTTTTATCTTTTTCTTTCATGATATCAAGTAAACTTGGATTATTTACAACAAAAAGTAAAATTTGGATAGTTTACAAAAGGAAAATAAAACTACAAATTGAAACAGAAAACAATGTCAATCTAAACTGGTATGTACAATGGGAATCTGAAATATGCCTATTGCATAAAATGTTTTGGGTAATGCCTGTTGATAGGAGCGTCAAGAATTTTTCCATTGAGGTTTTCTAGTAAGAAGGAATTTTTCCCCTCAGCAAATGCAATCCTGAATGGTCTAAGCCAGAGATGGTCGAACTTGCCATGTTTTCTTGCATACTCTTTTCTATCATCCCACTTTAAAACTAGATCGCCGAGAAGAAACTCTCTGTATTTAGCTTTTTTATCGAAGAGGGCCTTCATATTATCTTGGTACTTTTGAAGTTTGTCATCTACCTCGGCCCTATTTTGTTGGACTTCGATTATTTGATTTATCCTTCTTGTAACGTCATTTGTCTCTTCATTTTCATCTTTCTATAGCTTCATCACAAGAAGAGCGAGATTGATAGGAAGGACAATGTCAGTACCATAAACCATTTGAAAACGGGACATACCTATTGATTTCTTGGTGCTGATTCGATTCACCCATAGAGCATATTTGAGGTGGACGTGCTAAGCCTCTTTGTTTTCTATCAACACTTTTTTTATTATAGTAATCAAGCTCTTGTTGGACGATTCGGCCAACCCATTCCCCTGATGATAATAGGTTGTAGAATGTCCTAACACAATGTTGTGTTTTTGGCATAAATTGACCATTTCCATAGATTTGAAAGCTTGGGCGTTGTCAGTGGCTATTTTTCGAGGGAAACCAAATCTCGATAGGATATTCTCTTCCAAGAAGTTTATTACTACCGAATCCATAGCATTCTGAGTTGGAATGGCTTCGACCCACTTCATGAAGTAATCTGTAGCGGTTAAAATCCATTTATGTTGGGCACTTGACTTCCGGTGGATTTCTTCGATGAAATCTAGACCCCATTGTTGAAAGGGAGCTTCTTCTTTGACCGAGATTAAAGGTAGTGTAGGGAGCTTTTGCTTACAAGAGAACAGTTGGCAAGAGTTGCAGGCTCTGACCTTGGCATTCACGTCAGTAAATAACTTTGGAGAATAATATCCTGCTCTTAAAATCTTGTAGGTCGTTTCCCTCCAGGCATCGTGTCCTCCACACACTCCTTCATGAAATTCATTTATGAAACCTTCTATTTTAGGTTCTGTTAAGAAACATAACAAGAAACCTAGAGGATCCTTCCAATATAGCTGACCATAAATAATACAATATTTAATTGTGAGTAGCTTCAAAGTTCTTGCCTTGGATGGAGTCATGTAATTCAGACACTTAAGGGTAAGGAGGTATGAAACAATATTGCAATACCAAGCAGAGGAAGAAAACTTATCTTCAATCTGAATCATAGGTGTTTGATCATCAATCTCCTCTATATCTGGGAGATATCTGTGTGATTCCAGGTGATTTATCCTAAGCACCCTGAAATTTGATTCGGCTAATAGTTTTGTTGGACCTTGACCTTTGACTAGTTTGGCCGGCTTTACATCTAGATCAAACTCCTGAATTTTAGCTAACCACCGACCTCTCTTTCCATTATTTTCTAGTTGAACCAAGATCTCTTTGACAACACTTGTTGGAACGTAAGTGATTATTTTGGAATGCAACACATATGTCCTGAAATATTTAAGAGATTTCACCATTGCGTAAGCTTGTTTTTCAAGTATATCGTACCTTAACTATGCATCCTTGAGGCTTTTGCTGAAGAAAGCTATTGGTTGCTTGAATCCTTCCTTGTTCTTTTGTAGGAGTACCACTACAACAATATGTTCAGAAGCGAACGAAAAGATCAGGAATTCCTTTGTATAGTCTGGACTTGCTAACACCGGTGCTTCCCCTATAGATTTATTGACACGCTCGAATGATGCTTTAGCTTCAACGATCCATTTCACTTTTTTGTCTTTCTTCAACATATCTGTAATAATTTTAATTATTTCAGCAAAATTGGGAATGAATCTTCTCAAAAAGTTTATCTTTCCTTAAAAAGATTGAATTTATTTTATGTTCCTAGGAATATTAATTATGTCTATAGCCTCAACTCGTTTCGGGTCAACCTTGATTCCTTTTTTGACACTATATGACCCAATATCTTACCTTCTTGCATAGAGAAATGTGATTTCTTAGGATTAAGAGACAAACTGAACTTTCTGCATTTTTCGAAGGTTTTCTTGAGGTGTAGCAGATGTTCTGCATTAGAGTTAGAAAAAATCGTTAAATCTTCAAGATAAATAAAGATGAATTTGTCTCTCTCACCGATGAATGTGATGTCCATCGCTCTCTGGAAAGTAGCGCTTGCATTCATCAAACCAAATGGAATTTTATCGTACATAAAAGTTTCCCACAGAGTGGTAAATGCGGTCTTTTCTCTGTGATATTCATGGACAACGATTTGATTGTATCTGGAAAAAACATCAATCATGGACATCCTATTAGCACAAACTACCTTTTCTAGAACATGATCCATTTTTGGGAGTGGGTAGTTGTCTTTGAGGGATGACCGATTTAGGTTTCTGAAATCTACACAGAGCCTTATTTCGCCATTTTTCTTTCTGACCTAAATTCGCTACCCATTTGGAATACCTGAGTGGAACGATAATTTTTTCATCGAGAATTTTATTGACTTCCATTTCTATCACTGGCAGGAGGATCGGGTTTATCTGCCTAAGTTTCTTCCTAAAATTTTTGATGTCGTGTTTTAAAGGAATCTTATGTTCAATGACAGATGTATCGTAAGTTTTTATATCATCATAAGACCAAGAAAAAACATCCTTGTACTGTCTAAGAAATTCGGCATACTTACCTTTCATTTGGGCTGGGAGGTACTTTGATATGTTGACCATCTTCGAATCTTCGTTAGTTCCTACATCACAGTCTTCAACTTCTTTGGGTTGGGGACGTAAGGTAGACTTTAAAGGTATGTCATCCTGGTCAAACAATCGTTCTAAGGGGATCAGGCCTCTGGGAATCTGATTATTCTTAAGCACGAGCATACGGTGGTTTGCGATCTTGTCTTGGAATTTTTTTGGGTTCTCCCCTTCTTGCATAATCCAAGTAGGATCATTCTAGTTTTCCTGATCTATGTGAGTTTCAGAAAAATCATCAATCATCTCCAGGAACTGTTTAATTTGTTTGTCGTCTTCAAACACTTGTCAGTGTTGTACATTGTTCAGGATCAAGGGTCTATGTTTCATATCAATGTGATACTTCAGTTTCAATATAGTGGGCGCTATGAAGGTCACAACATCTTTGGCTAAAGAGTTGGCTTGCTAGTTTTCCATTCTAGGGATAGAGTCAATATTAAAAGATGAGAAGAAATTCTCTATCAAATCCCAGGCACAATTTATGTATGACCTCATCCTTGGATGCTTATCTTGATACTATTGTTTTATTTTTTTCAAAATGATCTTTGCATCACCATAAACTATTAGATGTTCGATTTTTAACTTTTTGGCGACTTCCAATCCTAAGACTAGAGATTCATATTCACAGACATTATTCGTATAATCAATCTCCCACTGTAATCTATATGATAAGGGAATAATGTACTCATATCCTGGTGCTACAAATAACAATCCATCCCCTACTCCTTCGCAGGATGAAGCGCCATCAAAAAACATCTTCCACATTCCTTCTCTACTATTTACATTTTTAGTTGTTTTTTTCTACTTTTTTATTTTCTTCTTTTGTAGATTCTTCGAAATCATCATCTATAGATAAAATACAATTTCCTAAGTCCTGATCGACAACATAGACTGGGTAATTATTGGGGTTTTGGGGGTCACTTAAAATATACGCCAATCTAGTCTCTTTGTACATTCGAGTGAATTGTCCACCGAAAATCGGGATTGTAGCGTAAGTCATGTCCAGTTGAACTGATCCTCCTAATTTGGCACCCCAAGACCTGGATAGAAGAATTTCGTACTTAGCAGGGACGTCAACAACAACCACATCCATAAGGATACTTTTTACATGGATCTGAGCAAGATTTACTACCATATGTTTAATCATGCCTAGACACTTAACCTTTCTAGAATCAAATGAGTACAAGTCTTGATAAGGTCTAGTTATTTCAAGGCCTAGCTTCTCCATGATAATTTTAGGCATTAAATTAAGAGAGGCCCCAAAATCTAACATA
This sequence comes from Picea engelmannii, assembly GCA_009831015.1. NCBI lineage: Eukaryota > Viridiplantae > Streptophyta > Pinopsida > Pinales > Pinaceae > Picea > Picea engelmannii. The sequence continues at coordinate 169,047 of ML785082.1, read as the reverse complement.
CAGTTGTGGAGTAACTGGTCCTGCATCGTTAGTGTAATATAAAATGGAGCAACATAATCCTTGGTGTTTTCGATGTGTGGACCAAACATGATCATAGGTCTTTCATCTTGTAGATTAATAACATTTGCGTGACATTCAGCATTAGAAAAATTTATCACTTTAGCAATTTTCTTTTTATAAATCGGTTTTTTTGCAAGCTCGACCAAAGGCACGAGGATTTTAATTTTATTAAGTTCGTTTTCTAAACTGAAACTTCTGAATTTTTTTTTTATTTCTCTGGTTGGAAGTTCTGCTCCTATATTTTACAGTTTTTTAGTTTGCGTTGTTCTCATTTCAACTAGTTTTGTTCGGGAAACTTGTGTTTCAGTTGGTGGTTTAGTAACTACTGCCTCATACATTTTATTTTGTGACAAAATATTTTTCGGTGGAACATTCATAGGATTTTTTTTCTCTGGTCCTTAAATCGTACTTCTATTGGAGTTCAACCATTATTGAGTCAGTGAGCCCTTGATAGGCAGAGTCTCCCAGATTATTAATACTTTATTCATTATTAAACAAGGATTCTAGATCTAAAGACTTCTCATAATCTTGTTTGGTTAAATGCGGCTCGAGATCATCATCACTAAGGTTGTTCGGATCTTCTTCTAACCCCTCATAATTTTGCATGTCATCCCTCTGCATAAAATTATCAGTTTTAAACGGGGCTTGGATCTTTTGATCTTCATTTTTTATTTGTCTTTGTTGCATCTGGGGGTTAGGGTTTCTCTTGAACTGATTCCTAAAGTAGGTATCAGGTTTGGCTTGATCTAATTCCATCCTGGATATTTTGTTTGATAAATCTTTAATTATCTTGGCCATCTCATCCATTTTATCTTCTGCGGACTTCCCAGATGCATATGGTCTTGCATGTTCTTTGAAATGCCTAGGTTCTCTAGTTCCCATCTCAACTTTGGTTTTTAATTTTGCTGGATGCCATCATATTAGATTTGATTTCTATGGCATCATATTGTATTCCTACTAGAGTGGCATATCTTCTTTCTCTTAAGAGGAGGGAAAATTCAAGTTCAAAATCCCCTGCAAAAGTTACCTTTGCCGCAGGTTGAGAGGGTTTGACTTCAGCTAGGATTTTGTTGTACAGTTTGTTGAAACTCTGAGTAAATTCAAGAATTGATTCAGAATTTTTTTTTCTTAAAGCCTCGAATTCAGTCAAACAATAGAGATGGTCCTTCTTCTCTCCCCACTGTCTTCGGAAGGCATTTTCTAGATCATCATATGACTGTATGGAACCTACCAGGAGTCCTCAGAACGAGGTTCTCACTTTCCTTCGAAGGTTTTTACTAATGGCCTTGAGTAAAAATCTTCGTGTTTGATGCCAAGGATATCAACAAACTGATCAAAAAAGGCTATGTGTTCTGTTGAGGTTAAATCTCCTTCTCCCATGCATTTTGGTAGGTTTTTCATATAATTTTCAGGAAAATCATGAAGGACAGCAGGGAGGACCAAGGGAGCTTACCTAGCAACTACCTTGGAAAAAAATCTAGGAGGCAGAGCCTATCCTTGACAATGTCCACCTGCTCCTCCTCCTTCAGCGCCACCAACACCAGCCCTTGGAAGTCTAGGAGACGAACTTCAGGAGCTATAAAGGGGATTTTCAAAAACTTCGAGGGAATCAAGTGGTGACCTTTCGACTACTTCGGGATGTGACAAAGGAATTTCTGTAAAAAGGCCATTGGGAGATGGAAAATCTAAAAGAGGAGGAAAAAGGAAATGTGGACTGGTTTCCTCATACTTACAAGATGTATATATAGGAGAACCAATAGGGGGTGAATCAGGTTATAAAATATATTCTTCAGAGTTTCAGGAAACTGAATAATTAAATTTGGGAGAGGGTATACCCGACAGAGTGTCAACGATGACAGGTATTGAATGGGATTCTTTATTCTCGTTGGCAAAAGTATCTATCAAATCAATCTCGAATTTTATCTCAAGAACAATTACCTTTGGAGCTTTGAATTTAGCCTCGGGTTCACTAGTTGAGGTCTCTACAGAATGAATTTGTTTAAAACTCTCTTTAGGGTTTAGTTCTTCAATTGGAATGTTAGCATTAACTTGTGTAACTTTGGGTTGATAAACTTTACCTGTTGATGCAACATTCTATTTGAGGTATCCCTTTGGTTTTAACAACTTTTCGAGATCTGACACTGGTGTGGTCTGCTTATCGTCTGGATTTTTTCTGGTATTCTTTCGACCGAATGCCAGTTTTGTCTACGATGGAGTCTCCAAGTGAAATATAAAAACAAGCCTTACTTGTGTATTAGATATTTGTTCACCATCAAAGATAGAAATTTATCTTTTCGTTTTCCCATGGAAAACAACTTCGTTTATTTTTCCCCAGAAACGATGCCAAAAAGATGTTGTTCCTGAGATTAATCTTACGGCTCAAAGAGTAATGTCAGGCATCAAGATGTTTTATGAAAATGTTTTAAATGAGTGATTTTCTTACCTTTAGTTATATCAAAAATGATCCTTAAATGAAATTAATAATAGGACAGTGCAACGGTTGTATTTCGTTGTCTGAGTCAAAATTATAATATCAAATGGTGTGGGAGAAAATTACAAAACCATTAAACAAAGATAGGCATCAATGGAAGATGAGTCTCACCTTGTTTGCAGTAGAAGAAAGTAAAGAGTGCACCCTTGAATAGGATATGAGATGAAGTAATTCAAATAACTTGCAGGCCTTGTATTACTTATAGTAAAAACAGAGGACAAATTGCTTACTTAACAAATTGTTGATATAATATGTTTACAGTAGTTGTGATACTAAATTGCAATCAATCTCTTATCAAGGAATTACATAAGGAAATTGGAGATATGAAAATACAAAAGAAACACATAACTCAAACTGAACAAAAATTGGAATCTTTGTCTGCACTTGTATTAATACTCAAAAAGGAGAGTTTTCTCTATTACATCCAACAAGAAACAACTTGGAATAGATCTGAAATCACAAAAATTATCACAACTCAAAAATCGTTGGACTTCATACAATATCTCCTAAAAATATAATGTAATTCGAATGAAATGACAACAGGCTGATATTGTTTGAGATGGCGCTTTCATCTGCTCGCAGACGCACTCATTTTCCTTTGTTCTTTGAATTGGGCACACATGTCCATTGAGGCCACCATAATCATTTGTTTATTGTCCTTGTCATTTGATTCCACTGCCATTTTTTCTTCAGATGCGTTTACTGGAAAATGAATATCGGTTGAAAATATGGAGGGAGTGATAATGTGACAGGTAGCTCAGCATTGGCTCGTTATGAAATGTCTAACAGTTATGAGAAAGAGTGCTCACAAATAGGATGGCGTGGGGACAAGTGTAGGTGGGGAGGTAAACAAGGTAATCGATGTGGAAGGTGTGATAGGATGGAGGGTGAACGATATACATGACGTGGATGACATGTGTTGATCCAACGTCCCTTTATGTTTCTATATTTTTCAGGGGCACGAGGGGGTGGTTTGAAGTAACCCACTTCTCATCCCACAATGCACTTGGTGATGCCACCTAGCTCTTTTACTATACCATGGTTTCAATTGCGAGACGGCTCAGGAATTTTATTGTTCGAGCATGTTGTGTCCCCACAATGAAACGTGTCCGTTGATCTGGTCGTGACCCGCCTTCCAACTTTAGGATCATTCTAAGCATGCTTGGAGATGGCCCTACTTTGGCACTGAAAAATAACACTTCCCGGAGGATGATATGACATGGTGGTCTGAAGTCACTATGTTGACGTGTCATGAAAATAGAAGTGACACATGTTGGCACTAGTTGGATACTAGGTGTCATGACTGATGAGAGTGCCACATGTCTGAATTGATGACTGCCACATACTTTGGCACTTCATGAGCCTCATTCGTGGTGCTATCTTGTGCAGTTTTGACTATGCTATGTGTCTGAGTTTAGTTGTAAAGGAGTCATATTCTTCCTCACCGGAGTCCTCTGGACAGTTGATGATTTCTCGTTCCAGAATCTTGAAAACCTGTGTCCAAGTATTAACAGTGTATGTGGCATGCGGCATGGTGTCTGATAGAATGTTCGCATTTGGGTTTGCAACCTTGCCTGTCGCATTAGACTTCTTCGTCATTTTTCTTGGTGCCATGATTTCTAATGAAACAGATTAAAGTTACCTGTTGTAGAGAAAATCCGTGAGTCTTTCAAACAGATAGAACTTGCTAATTGCGGAAGGTAAAAATGAATTCGAAATTGAAGTTCTTTATTCAAACATATTTATTGATTTTCGTATAGCTTCACTGACAAAAATTTATTATCGTTAATGGAAATGTCTACCTAGAAATTCAAAATCTGTGTTTGAATCATTATCCTTAATTATTCATAAATTCCATCAACCACTTTGACGGTTCGCATTCAGGAGTTTTGGATGTGACAGAGTGGGAAACTCTCGAATCCCGAATTCATGAAAAATATTAATCTATGAATAATCGTCTTTAAAATCTTAATTAATCATTTTTTAAAAAGGTGTGTTAATTTCAAGTGTTTCGGGAGTTCGGACTTCGAGAACTTTTAATGTATCTCGAGAGGGAATTCCCGAAACACAAAACTGTGAAGCGATTAATTATCTAGTAATTGATTTTAAGTCTTAATTAATCATATTCAATTTTAAGTATTTCTGGGCTGCTGATCTAAACTCATCCATTTGGGTTGATAATATAAACCCTTTTCCAGTTCATACTTTCCTTCTTTTCACTCTTTGAGTATTCTTCTCAGAGAGATTAGTCCTTATTATAGTTTCTGGAGATTCTTCGGTTCTTAGGACTAGGTATAGGGAATTACACAACTTTTCTGTCAACTGGTCATTCCCGAGAACATTAGAAAATAACTAAAACCAAAGGTCAAGTACATTTTTTGACTGCTCAGGTTGCCTTCTCGGGACTATGGGGTTTCGAGGTGCAAGGGGTGAAGTAGGGAATTGTGTGATCTTAGGATAACCAATAGGATGAGGGGGTTTTTCTTGCATCTCAGGGCTAGGGATACTATGGAATACTTCTATTGCATTTTCAAAGAATAGATTTTGTTTCATAGGGTCATACATGTCCTCCTTAGGTGTTGTTTTCTGGATCTAAGGTAAATTATCGTCATCTGCGCCAGTCTTTTCCCCTCCTTGAGTAACAATATTAAGGTTGGGTAGTTGTCCTTTAATGAATCTATTTATCTCTGAACTGATAATATTAGTTCCTCATTGACGTACCTGATCTTCCCATTTTGCAATTAGTTCTGGGAAGTCTTTAGCTGCATTCCCATTAGTTCTGTAGTGATATCACCATGGTCGCCTTGGGTGAGGACAATCTCTAGGAATGTGGCCTTGCTCATCACATTTGTAGTATCTAGTTGGTCCTCTTCCCCCGGTTCTTCCTCATCTGAAGTCTCCTCTAGCTCCACCTCCTTGACCTCTTCCCGATCTTCTGTCCGCAAGTGCATCCAACGCTCTACATTGATTTGTAGCATGTGTGGTAGATGCACAAAACTCACAATGCACAGTATTCGGTACTGTTGAATACTTCTAGATAAAGGGGCATTGTCTTGGCCCATGCCCATGGATTCGGAAAATCTCGTAATACTCAATTGATGGCGATGCTTGATTACCTGGAAAAGCATGATATGGGATTGGGGTATGGAATGGTAAATTCACGGATACTTGTGAAACTCCTCCTATGGGTCCTGGTGAGGGTCCCATTGGATTCTAAGGGGGTCCCATTCCCCTCATTCGTTCACTAGATGTCCTTCTGTGTAACATCTGGTACACTATACTTGTAGACGTCTTGGTCTAGGTATCATCAATTCTTGGATCTTATCTGTAAGCATTGATATTTTTCCTTGTAGTTTCACCAAATTTGCATCTGATGGGGATCTAGTTACTCTCAGGCTCCTCGGATATCCTGCCATGGCTTCAATCTTCATTGATTATTCCAAGGAATCTATCATAGTGGCTATCCGTTGTTGCGTTAATAGAATCTGTGTTAGAGGTAGCAATCCATGGATATACCATTCTCTTTGATGTTATTCATGAATTGGATGCGCTAACCTGGCTATAGCATCTTTAAATTTTTGGCTATATTCCCAGGCCGATTCACCTTCCCTTTGTTGAAAAATATGCAACTTAGACAAAGCTTGTTGTTCTAACTGAGGTAGCTTAAACTCCGCTATGAACTTTGTCCATACCTAGTCAAGTGTGAACGCTTGACCTTGCACTCTTGGTACTCCTGGATCAATGGCCTTTATGTACCATTTGAGAGCATGGCCTCTCAAAGTAGTATGGAACTCAACCAACTTATTCGCATCCAGAGTCCCTCTCAACCTTCAAATTGCTTCACATAGGAATGAATGTTTCTCAACATTCTCGTCTCCCTTACCCCAAAATTATGGGTATCAAGCAATCAAACCTCTTGCGTTACAAACCATTTCTAATATTATTGTTCCTACCAAGATAAAACCTAACGGTCATGGTTGTTATCTACCAGGGGATCCCAATATCCTCCCAGTATTTGCACTTCTCGGTTGTGACTGACTAGCTGACTATAATGGAAAATGAATAACATAAGAAGGTAGTATAGAATTTACCACTTGTCTAGAAGACACTTGGGGTATGGGTGATTCGAGGTTGGTGCCACTGGATTTAGAGTGGGTTTCTTTGATCTGGTGGGTCTCATTCTCATCCTCTAGAGCGATCTCTTCAGTCGAATTCCCGATCTTTCCTAGCATCGGGGATGAATCTTCTCTTTCTTCTTCAAGATCCATGTCGGCTTCCTTTTCCCGTGCTTCTACATCTTCTTCTTCTTATCCACCATCTTGGGGACTTCTTTCTCTTTGTTCTTCTCTCTCGTTCAATCTTTGACTGGACAATCTTTCTTTTCTTATCATCTTCTGCAACTCTTCCATCTATCCTTCCTCGACTTCTTCTGGTCTGAATTATTTCTGCAACTTATCAGCCTATTTTACTGCTTTCTTTATCTTACCACACCACCACTTCCCAACTATGGCGGCTCTTTTCAAGGCTCTCTCATCCCTTGAGTCCATTTCTTGTTTCTCCCCCATTTTTCAAAGAACCCTCTCCCCTCTCTCAGGCCATGACTCCACCCCAAAATCACCCCACCCCAAGCAAGGATGTTTATGCTGCCATCTTAGTCGGGGACATAGTCAACATCCCCTCCTCCATCAAGAAAACCTTAATCCACAAGGGTATTTATCTCAACAGTCTTCCCCTTTCATCTTTCTTGAAATCCACTTCTGCCCCTGAAAAATATTGATGATTCTCAACTGCAAACTCGATAATGTATCCTTCTAAAGTTGTATCGACCCATAAATCTATCACTCACGTTACCGGACGATCCAGATGATGAAGAGTTGTGATCTTTTTTGTATCCCAAGCGTAGGTCTTCTTGACTCGTTCTTGGAATTTCAGAGCTTCTTCGAGCCTATCTATCCAGTGGAAAATTTATTCCAGGAACTTAACCCAGAATATCTCATATTGGTCACTCGATCTTTCTGAGTAAAAGACAACCTCCTTTGTATATTTCACAGATTTCCCTCGCAGCTCTGCTTCTTTCCTTATGAAGGCGTCACAACTTTTATCCCACCACTGATGAATATCGGATCTGTGAATCCATGGAAGCATTCTCCCTACAATTTCCCTTTTAATGCAGGTCCCAACAATGAAACCATTTTGTTGGCGCGGAATTGTTCAGACCAGGGTCCTTCTCAGGTTACCAACAAAAGGCACCGAGTAGTATAGAGCGCTAGCATTTTCATCTCCTCTAAAGAGAAGAAGTCTCACCCAAAGCGCAACCAATACAAGAAGATAGGGAAGGGAAAGGAGAATACTTAGGTGGGTTTCCAGAATCTTCAAAGTTCACCATGATCTTGCGCAAGACAGAATAATCCCATAACAGATATGAACTTATTCATAACTGGGAATAAAGAAAATCAAGTTGTGGAAGCATTTGTAAACAGAGACAACACATTGATCTTATCAAACATAAATAAGTAAGGTACATAGACTATTCATAAGAAAAACATAGAATGACACATTATATTTCAAAATTTTAGGTCCTTCCATATATATTATCAAAAGAGCTTCTCAGATACAATCTCATAGACACAATCAAGACTCTGTTATAAGCTTTTGGCTCTGGACTCATGTCTCAGAGGCCTATATACCCTTTTCCCCCAAAGCCTATACAAGTTACAATCACATAACCTTATATTTGTTTGCGCCCTCTATACCATCTATGACAAAACCCAACAACCAACCAATTACACCCAACCCTTTTACAATCATATGCATCTCATACATATAGGATGAGTGGGATCTTCTCGATTTAGACTCTGCATGCTTTCTTTTTCTTGTTCTGTTGTAACTGCTTTTTTCTTGCTGGTGTTGCATTGTCCCTTTTCGCGACCGTTTTTTGTTTCTTTGCTCGCTCCGTTGTCCAGCTTCTTTGTGGCTTGTGCAACTCTTGTTTGACCAAAATTTGGTTTGTAGTCCTCCTTGCACAACTTCTTACCAAAAAAGGGCCCAACGTGGATTTGGGTTTGGGCATGCTTTGTAGCTCCGAAGACTACACAATGAAAAAATGTTATAAGTTTTTTCCACAATGAATTAAAAGACTTACAAAATGATACATTGTAATTTAACATAAGACAACTCACCACATATGGGACCGGCAGTCGTGAGGGTGTTACCCTCCTCTGTGATCCTAATATCTCAATGATTCCACTGTGCATCAATTACAAGGATCAAATCATCAAAATTAAACAAATATGCTTAAAATTAAAATTCATAATACATAAGAAATTATTATCAACACATTATCTCACCGTGAATATCTCAGGCCTCGATGGAGAGTCGTTGGCAGGTGGATCACTCGGTTGTACAACCTACTCCAAGAAAACCTCTACTGTGGTAGCCTTGGTGGATGGGGTCGATGGAAATGGTGGGGGGGGAGGTGGCATACAAGTGCATCCACTGTGGATGGATGTGATGGAAGAGGTGGTGCGGATGGGTGGCATGTGGGTGCATCCACTAAGGATGCACCGAATAAGAAATATGTTGGGGATGGGCGATGATGGACTCCCACAGGTTGTACAAGTGATGAAAACTCCCTTGGCCTAGGGTAAGGTAACCCATGAGAAGAGGCTAGGTGCACAGGGAATGTACTAGTACTATAACTAGTGAATATGTCAACAACCTGCATACATATTAATAACATTGAACTATTAGTACCAAATAGTAAAATTCATCAACATAAATACAACAAATTTGATATTTAAATGATATTTAACTCTACACATGACACCTGTGATGCAGGTGACTTGTCCATACCAGATGGATATTCCTCGACATCGTCTAGTCCCACAATCCATATAAACACAAGAAAATTAAAAATTAGTGGATGTCATAACATAAATAAATGACCATAGTGAATTTATCAAATGCGACACATACCTATGTATGGGGTACACCAAATGTGCAGGTTTCCTCTATTGTTGCATCAGTGGTGGAGACATTCACTAATGCATCCATGGGCGTAGAGAGTCTGTTACATGGATGTAACAACTACAAAACAACATAACGATATAAATACATAGAGTACCATATAAATATATAATGATGAAGAACATAGAAATGGTTAAGATTATAACCTCCTCCGTGAAGCTCTGATGTCGGCTGGTCCCCATAGGCCCCTCACGTGTATGCCTACAACTCGAGCATATGTGAGGTTCAAATGGATGATTTTTATGTCCATGTGCCCTCTCCTCACTCCAATTTGTTGTACATGGTGAAGCTCTAACCCCTCTATCAATGTCACCAACATGAACCTCCTACCGAGATAGCGAAACAAAGGTATTGTGTTGCACTAGGCTCTAAGTCAATGATGATATAGCTAATTGTACCTATTGCAATTTCTCTACAACAGGAGGATGTTGGGCAGGGGGGTCAAGCCTTTTCCTAGGGGGGAAAGGACCTGACATGGGATCATTCCTAGCATGCTCTCGGTCCTATGTGGACCCTTGACCAACCCCCTAGAAGTCACCGATGTCGAATTAGTTGACATGCTGACCCAAAATAAATTCAGCCCACAATTTTCACAAAAACATATAAAGACACCTCCATGTTATTGCAGGGAGGTTTATCAAATGCCATGTACCACCTATCCATTCAGTTTTGACTAATTCATCCACCAGTTAATGCAAATTTATTTCTTGGTCACGGGTGGTTGTTGTTGAGATAGATGATCAATAAAAACAAACATTAGTTGTTGTTTTTATATACCCAAGTATGCAACTTTCTTTCTATCCAATCCAGTGTTGTAATACTCAAACATTCTTTCCCTATATTCAGAAATAAAAGTCAATTGCCCTTGGGCACTTGCAATGGACCTCACAATGACGTCCAAAGAAGTGGCCAAGGACTCTCTGTTTGGTTATCTTGTGCCCGTTAATTTATCTACGAACGTTCTTAAAGTGTCCAACCCCTCATTAATTTCAGGTGTTTAAGCTGGGTGGTTGTGGTGGGTTGGGGTTTTCCTCACCTTGGTCTGTTGGTTGGCAGTTTACATTGTCTCCGAGTTCCATTTTATAATATATGTTAAATTTTAAAAAGACAACTTAATGAATGGACTTATGGAAAAGGTATTACAAACAACAATTTTATTTTATCCCAACAAAATCATTAACATAATTTTGTGTAAAACAAAGAAAAACTGTGTATTATCTTTGCAATGAACTTGAATAAAACATATACAAGATTAGTGAATTGTTGAGAGATTTAAATTCAAGTATTGATTATGTGTAGTGAAACTAGCTAATAAGTGTTCAATATCATTGGGATTTACATCCTTAACTCATGACTAATTGTTTTGTATTTTTTGCAAAGCCAAGAGGAAATGACAAAAAATCAAACATGTCTTTCTTGCAATGGACATGGTGGCAAGATCATGGTTTTTTCTTCTCCTTTATTAGTCTCATTTGCTTGCTTCAATTGGAAAAATCACGAGAGTGGTGTACAAATGAGCACAAAACGCTCTCGCGACCACTTAAAAATCGGGCACATCATGAACGTGCATGTCTTCTCATGAACGTATGTGTTCTCTTACCGACAAACCTACGTGGCATGCTAACTGGATGTTCAGACCTTGCCAAAAATGTAGGATTAGAAACCCCCTCGACACTTTTTCATCCACCAACTTCAGGCACTCATCCATCCATATTTTTAAAATATTTTTTTATTTCTTTGAAAACTTTTAACCATCATAAAATATATGTGAGAAGACTTATTCTATATCCATATTTTTTAAAAATCTTTTCTTCATTCTTTGAAATCTTTTAATCATCATAGAATAACTCAATTTGATAACTTTTAATCTGATATCTTTTAATCATCATAGAATAAATTTGATATAGTATAAGTTAACACTAAAAATTATTACAACTTCAACTAATGTTGGATTAAAACTACAATTATTTAACTATTACATATTTCACAACAATATTAATTTAAAAGAATCTATTGGCATTACAAGTTTTCAGTTTTTAATATTTAATATTTTAAGGTAAAGTTGTTATTCTCTTTTTCTATAGATTTGAACAATTTTTTGTGATTAAGTGCCTATGCTTTTTGATTTACAAATGTTGCTTTTTGATTTACAAATGTTGTAGTTTAAAAGTTTTATGTTTTGGATTTTTTCTTGATATTATTTTTTCAATTTTATCTAAAAAAATTGGTAAGAAATTGTTGTATCTGCACATTTGAGATTAAGTATGTAATAATCATAGAGAGTTTTTCAAAATGCTAAATTTATTTATATTAAATTCTAATAAAAAAATATAAAAATAAAAATAAAACTCTTAAACAACACCTATACAAACAAGTGTTGTGTGGCAGCTTAGTCCCTTCCAAGTAGATTTGGGAATGGAGATGATAGTTGGAAGCTTATAATTATTCATGATGATGATTTTTGGAAACTGGGGAGAGTCAAGGAATATTGTTAAAAAAATAGAAATTAACAGTATGGTAACTAAAGGGTAATTAGAATAGATGTTTAAAAAATACTAAAAAGTATTGTTCAGTTATTTTTTAGAAATGAAATGATAAGAAAATTGTAAATATTAAAAGGTATATTGAAATTACATTGAATAGTAATTTAAGATATAACTTATATCTCACTGTACATTTATTGAAAACGAATCTACCTAGAAATATATGGCAGGAAAAAAGTAATTAGTATGAAATGGAATCTTCCCATAAAGTAATATGAAACGTAACATATGAAGAAGATATTTGATAATATACTCTAACGTAAATCGCGGTTTAATGTGTTTTAATGGGAGATGTTCTCGGGGTATTCGCTTATTATTCAGTAATCAAAGCATAATTAATCTACATTGCCAATCCTTTCGAACTTGTGTGGTGAGTTGTCACTAAGCAAAGAATAATTAATGTGCATTGGGAAGGGCACGAAGGTGGTAGGGATGGAAGGAAGTGATAAATGATTTGAAACTTTTTGTGAATCTGGGTAGAATGAAGCTTGCGAGCTCAAGTGTGGGGTGGAACTGTAGAGCACGAAAGTTTTGGGTGCAATATGTATATCACGGAACACGAGGAATGAGAGTTCGATAGCGCCAAGACGGGAACCCAAGGCCATAAAATTGGCTAAGTATGGAATGGAAGGGTGGTCGAGTGGGCTCCTGTAAATCACGGTTTAATGTGTATTAATGGGAGATGTCCTTGATATTTTCGCTTATTAGTGCCAATTTTTTCGAACATGTGTGTTGAGTTGTCACTAGTAAAAGCAAAATCAATGTGCATTGGGAAGGGCACGAAGGTAGTGTGGATGGAAGGGATAAATAAATGCTTTGAAACATTTGTGAACCTGGGTAGAGTGAAGCTTCGGAGCTAGAGGAATTGTAGAGCACAAAAGTTTTATGTGCAAGATGTACATCGTGGAACTGTAGAGCACAAAAGTGTTCAGTGCAAGATGTACATCATGGAATTGTAGATGAAAGAAGTTTCGGGTGCAAGATTTATAATAGCGCCAAGCAAGGGACCAATGCCCATAAAGTTGGCTAAGTATGAAATTGTAGATCACCGAAGTTTTGGGTGCAAGATTTATATCACAGAACATGGGGAAGGAGAGTTCAATTACGACAACCTGGGAACTGGCATCCATAGAGTTGGCTAGGTATGAACAGCAACGACTGTCGGTCGAACTCCTGGAAATCACTGTTGAATGTGTTTTTTTCTTATTAATGCCAATAAGCGAACCTGTGTCATGAGTTTTCTCTAGTAAAATCATAATGAATGTGCATTGGGAAGGACGGGAATGTGGCAAGGATTGAAGAGAGCAATAAATGGTTTGAAACTTTTGTGAACCCGGGTATAGTGAAGGTTGCAGGCATAAAGTTGTCTAAGTATGGAATTGTAGATCACAGAAGTTTTGGGTGAAATATGTATATCACGGAACACGGGGAATGAAAGTTCAGTTGCGCCAACCTAGGAACTGGCGACCATAGAATTGGATAGGTATGAAAAGCAACGACAGTCGTTCAGACTCCCGTATATCGTAGTTGAATGCGTTTTTTTCTTATTAATGCCAATAAGCGAACATGTGTGTTGATTTGTTGCTAGTAAAACCATAATGAATGTGCATTGGGAAGGGAGGGAATGTGGTGGGGATTGAAGAAAGCGATAAATGGTTTGAAACTTTTTTGAACCCAAGTATAGTGAAGCTTGCGAGTTCCAGGAGTCCGGGGTCAAATCGCAAATCACAGAAGTGTTGGGTGAAAAATGTATATCACAGAAGAGTTGTGTGAAAGATGTATATCACGGAACAAGAGGTATAAGAATTTGATAGTGCTAAGTTGAGACCCCGCGGTGATATAAGTGCCTAAGTGTTGAAAGGGGCAGTGGTCACTTGGGCTCATGATGTGACGATATAGATGGAGATGAGGATTTGGCAGTAGGCTAACTCGGGAACCCACGGTCAATCCAAGAGCTTGAGAAAGTCATGTTCAAGTTTAAAGAGATTTTGTTTATATTTATTTAAAATGTATTCATATTAATGTATCTTAATAGATTATTTGTGGTCCAAATGCAAACCATGTTCCACTTTGTGGAGGAATTGTGGACCACAGAAGTTTTCGGTGCAAGATGTATATCACGGAAGTTTTGGGTGCAAGATTTATAATAGTGCCAACCCGGGGGTCAGTTGGACTCCCGTAAATCGCAGTTGAATGCATTTTTTTTTATTAATGCCAATAAACGAACCTATGTGTTGAGTTGTCCCTATTAAAATCATAATGAATGTGCATTGGGAAGGGCGAGAATGTGGCGGGGATTGAAGAGAGCGATAAATGTTTTGAAACTTTTGTGAACCCTAGTATAGTTAATCTTGTGAGTTCCAGGAGTCCGGGGTCGAATTGAAAATCACATAAGTGTTGGGTGAAAAATGTATATCACAGAAGTGTTGGGTGCAATATGTATATCACAGAACACGGGGCATAAGAATTTGATAACGCTAATTCGGGACCCTGCGGTGAGATAATTGGCTAAGTGTTGAAAGGGACATCGTTCGGTCAGTCTCATGATGTGAAGATATAGATGGAGATGAGGATCTATAAGTCCACTAACCAGGGAACCCGCAACCAATCTAGGAGCTCGAGAAAGTCAAGTTCAAGTTTAAAGAGATTTTGTTTATATTTATTTAAAATGTATTCATATTAATGTATCTTAACAGATTATTTGTGGTTGAAATGTAAAACATGTTCAAATTTGAAGGGTGTTTTGGGCTCGCAAATTTTGGTCAAACCCATAAGCAATAGAGAAAAAATATATGACTTAACATTTTGTATATGGAAGCATATTCTGAAATATAGGAAGCTTCAATATATGCACAATATTAAACATGAACATGACCGCAACATGTACAGGGAAATGAGTTAATTTTAAAAATAAATACAAAATTCATATAACAACACAAAACATTGAAGATCACCATAGAACAACCTCAAATATTTATATTCAGATAAACTGGGTTACAAAATACATTTGAGAATATTTCCCAAAATAGTTGTCTTGGAATTTGTAAAAAAATATATAGTTGAATACATATTCTGTGAAATATGAATGTGTTTTCCATAATGACAGGATTGGGGCTCCCATGAACTACAAAGAAAATATGTACAAGAATGAAGTTTGTAGAAAGAAGAAAGACGACGATGGAAAACAACAAGACCTGGCAAGAAGAAAGAGAAAATTGTCAGTTCTCGGTTAAAGCTTTGTTAGAGTAACTGGATGAAGACATTGACAAAGACAGAAAAATGTGACCAGTATCAACTTACTATGATGGTGTACCATGCCTTGTCGTTTTCTATCTGATGTCTTTTTATGGATTTTCTCAGTGGTTATGGGAACCATGTGAAGCGTCCTTTGCCCTTCATTGGTAATCTGGTCGACATCCTTTTTGAACCACTCTTCGATGTAGCTTCTCATGGGCGCCATGTTGATTTCATGACGGATTTTTATATTGAAGAATTCACTTTCCAAGTACCTTAGATCAATAGAGAGGTTGTGAAATTCTTCTTGAATATCTTGGTTTTTAATCGAATAACCGACTAACCAGTTTTTCACGTCATCTTCACCATATTCAAGAATGCCATAGAAATTTTCAAATGACAGTCTTTTATAGATATGAACTTGATCATCAAATGCTTGCTTGGTTAAAAACAACAAGTCGAATATCAATTTCAGGTCTTGGGCTTCATTGGTTCTGTCAACTAGATCTATCTCAGTTAGCTTCTTGAATAGTGTGTCTCTTCTAGATATGGCCTGGCTACATGCTTGAATGATACCATTCAGTTTTTTTACCTTTTCTTTCCAGCATGCGTTTAGTTGGTCTATTCGATCCAGGGAAGGAAGATCCTCTTGTCTTCTTCTGAATTATGTCATTCCAGTAACTTTAACACCAAATGGTACAACTGCATCGAGGTAGAAACATTTCTCATTCTTGAGATCTGCTTGCAGATACTCATGAAAAGATTTTGTTATTAATTCCATTCTTCTTTTTATATTATTTTCCACATAGCCTCGGGATGATGTGAGAAGGATTGCTAATCCTTTTAACTTTGTCACAGGTGCGGTGGGACTGATCATTGCCAAAGGAGTAGCAATTAGTGGAAGAGGCATTAGAGCTCCCTCCAATTATTTGATTCTCTCCTTTAACATGACGTTTTCTAATTCAAGGCTGCTAATAGAGTTGTCTAGAGAATCTCCAGTTGATCAGTGTATCCGGGAGATCTAGGAAGGGCACATGTTCCGTAGGTGGATCTCTAAATGATATTTCCATTTCTTATTCTTTACATCTCTCTTTTCAAGCAACTTTTTGGATTCGTTGTCAAAAACAACACTCTGAAATGTAAAAGAATCTTCTTCGTCCATTGTATCGGTGCCAATTATTTCCATATCAGGATTATGTGGAGCAGTGCTCTCTAGCTAGTTGTATTTGGGGAATATTTTTTCAATGTCAATTTCTAGTTCCATATCTTCAATCGAGATATCATGGATATCAATTTCTCCCCTCGGTCCCTCCTGTTCTTGGACTATTGTTTTCCGTTTTTTGCTCACAGGCAGTTTGTGAGAAATTTCAATTTTGTCGGAGGGAGGGCTATTATCTCCTCCTCTGCCTGAAGAACTGTGTGTGACTTTCTTTCTTGGGTAGGCCATTGGAGTATTGCTCCGAGATGTTGTGGTCTTGGGTGTGGCGGTTGGGGATTGGGAACTTTTTTCAACCAGGCCTTTTTGTTTCTGCTTGTACAAATCATTGGTAGTGAGTTTTGTCTCAAGGTTGTCGGTGTCATGAGAAGGACTTCCTGAGGTGTTATATTCTTCTTCATTCAGAGTACTGTCAGTGAAAGAACTATTGAAACCAACATCCAATAGGTGTTCTACAAAAATACCATCAGGGTCGAACCCTTTTAATTTTTCATCACATTTCAAATTGAAGTTGTGGAAGTGGCCCGCGGAACCATCAATCTTGTTCATATTCCTGACCATGAAATCCCCGACTTTCCAAGGTAGACAGATGAATTGAATTTTTATTTTTTCATGGGAAAAGTTCAACCAATAGGTGTACTTCCTTGCTATTTTAGAAAAAAACTTTGTACCAGATATGTGACATGGAAGGAAGCAAGGATTTCGTTTGGACCCAAAAATCCTTATAACATTATAGTTCTCCATTTCTTCTGGTGTGCCCTTCCTATCCAATAACTTGCTCGCCTTGTCAGACAACCGGGGAAAATACTTTCCAAATATCAATTCTTTAAAAGCTGAAACAAAATCATTAAAGACTTCATAAAAATGTTGGGAAGCGTCGTGTCTCCATAATATCTGGTACGAGAAGGTTACTGGGTCAAATTCATAGTTTACCTTCTTACACATAGATAGTCCAGTGAATGGACAACAATTCACCACCGCAAAAATTAAATAAGATGACATAAAGAATCTATTTTGCCTTGTGTATTGAAATAACTGGGAAGAGATTTCAATGGAAATCAACTTGCCCCAATGGAATATGGCTTGTTCCTTGACCGTAAAATATAAAATATACAAAATCATCTGAGAGATGTTGATTGTACTTTATTGTCCTATTATCCTCGTGAAAATCCATGCAATTTTCCGGAAAGGATTTTTAAATGCACTAACTTGTAATCTGGTCATGTCCCCGCAAGCAACCACTGGGTTCTCTAAAAACTTTAGCAAGAGGTCCAATTCATTACCATGCTTCTTTAATAACTCTTTGCAATTATCACCCTTGAAAGTAGGCATTGGGTCGAGAAGTCTTAACATCTTTCGAAATACTTGAGGCGATAGGGAGACTCGGGAATGGTTCCGCAACTGGATGATCCGCTCATTCGGAATATAGTTTTTGGTGTAGTAGGTGACCAACTCCTTACAATCAAAAAATTTGGGGACATAACCTACTCCTGCAATTCCAGATGTCCAGGTGAATTTCTTCTGGGCATAAGGGGACGAGTAGTAGTCATAAGCTCTAGACCACTAAAAATTCTGGTCCTCACACCTGAAAATATTCAAGGTATCTCCATAGAAATGTTGTCGAGCTGCAGCCATAAGGTAATGAGAACGTTCCTTTTCTCTTGATAGTATTTAAAATGAATGTTGGAGAATGATAATATAATCTCTCGTAAATCTTGATTCAATACATTTTAATGGGATATTTCCTCGCCCTTTTCGCCTATTAATGTCAATCTTTTCGATGTGTTTGGTGAGTTGTCATTAATAAAGGCATAATTAATGTGCATTGGGAAGCATGCAAAGGTGGTGGGGATGGACGGGAGAGAAAACTTCTTCGAAATGTTTGTGAACCTGGGAACCCGCGAATCTGTGACAATGGGAGGTGAAGAATTGACTAAGCATGGAAAGGTGGGGTACAATGCCTTAAAAAATCTAAAGTAAATAACAATTTTTCCAAGATCAAGATCCACACATAAAAAATAAAATCAAATGCCATAATATTGACCTCTTCCAATTCGATAATAGGGAGGTTTAGTTGATGGATCCAAATATCGCTCACTTCAGGCGATTAGGGTGCACATGGGGTGCCTGTGAGAAAAGCTAATTTTTCTATGAAGATTTGTTTATATTGCTACATGTGGCAGTAACTGTGTGATAGTATTTAGAATGAACACTGGAGGATGGTAATATAATCTCCCGTAAATCTTTTTTTAATGCATTATAATGGGAGATGTCCTCGAGATTTTTGCTCATTAATTCCAATCTTTTCAAACATGTGTGGTGAATTGTCACTAATAAAGGCGTAATCAATTTGCATTGGGAAAGTGTGCGAAGGTGGAAGGGAAATCGACTAAGTATGAAAAGGCGAGGCGGTCATACGGACGCAGACAGACTCATCGTAGATAGAGTGAATCTTGCGAGTTCGAGGAGTCCGGGGTCGAATTGTAGATAATAGAAGTTTTGGGTGCAAGATGTATATCACGAAACAGGGGGCATGAGAGTTCGATAGCGCGAATATGGGAATTGGCGGCCAGAAACATTAACTATGGGAAAAACATTGTCAGCTATGTAATATACCTGGACCTCGACAAAATCAAGTTTAAGTTAGAAGATATGCAAGCATACTCTCAAATATGCCAAGCTATAATATATGCACAATACTAATGAGGGGCACCATGTCAACACCTTTGTAGATGACAGTGGGGTAGCACAATATTTCATTCTTGCTACGATGATGCCTTAAAAAAACTAAAATTACCAACAATTGTTTGCCAATTCAAGATTGACAGAAAGAAATTAATCAGATTCCATAATATTCTCCCATTAATGCATTTTAATGGGAGATGTCCTTGAGATTTTTGCTTATTAATGCCAATGTTTTCGAACATCTGTGGTGATTTGTCACTAGTAAAATCATAGTTAATGTGCATTGGGAAGGGGCGAAGGTGGCGGGGATGGAGGGGAGTGAAAAATGCTTTGATATTTTTGTGAACCTAGGAGTCCGTGAACCCGCGAAACTTTGAAGAAGTGACTAAGTATGGAAAGGAGGGTCAGTCATACTGAGTCATAGTAGGTAGAGTGAGGCTTGTGAATTCGAGTAGTTTGTGGTCGGATTGTAGATCACCCAAGTTTTGGGTGTAAGATGTATACTTCGAACATGGGATATGAGAGTTCGATAACGCCTACCTGGGAACCTGCGGCCATAAAATCAGCTAAGTAAGAAAACGAACGGCAATCGATCGGACTCGTGATGTCAAGATATAGATGGATATATAATCTTACAGTCCGCCACCCGGGAACCTATGAGCATAAAGATGAGAACAAGTATAGAAGAGGAAAAAGAAAGGGAGAAAATAAATTTACTCCGCACATAAGAACACTTTGTTTGATAATTATCAAGTGATAGAAACACATCAACTATGGGAAAAAAATTCTCAGCCATGAAATATAGCTGGATCTCAACAGACCCTGGTTGAAGTCCAAAGAGATGTTGTTTATATCTATTCAAAAAGCTCGTAGGTAGAGTGAGGCTTGCGAAGTTGAGGAGCTCGGGGTTGAATTGTAGATCACCAAAGTTTTGGCTGCAAGATGTATACTCTGAACACGAGGCATGAGAGTTCGATAGGGCCTAGCCAGGAACCCGCGGGCATAAAATTGGCTAAGTATGGAAATGAACAGCAGTGGATCAAAATTGCTATGTGAATATATAGATGGATATATAATTTCTTAGTCCTCAACCCAGGGAGCCCGTGGGCATAGACATGTGACTAGGTATAGAAGCAGAAACGGATAATAGAGGGGAAGAAGAAAAGGGAAAAATGGGAAAGTATAGAAAAGGAAAAAGAAAGGGAGAAAATAACTTTATGCATCACACAACAACACTTGTTCTTAAGTATGGAAAGGCAGGGCAGTTAGATGGAGTTATCGTAGGAAGAGTGAGGCTTGCGAGTTCGAGGAGTCTGGGGTCGAATTGTAGATCACCGAATTTTTGGGTGCAAGATGTATACCTAAACACGGGTCATGAGAGTTCGATAGCGCCTACGCAGGAACCCATGACCATAAAATTGGTGAAGTATGGAAACGAATGGTGGTCGGTTGGACGCATGATGTGAATATAAAGATGGATACATAATTTCTCACTCTGCCACCCCTGGAACCCGTGAGCATAAATATGGGACTAAGTATAGAACCAGAAACGAATAATAGAGGGAAAGAAGAAAAGGGAAGAATGGGTAAGTATAGAAGAGGAAAAATAAAGGGAGCAAAGAACGGTATGCCTCACAGAACAACACTTAGTCTGATAATTATCAAGCGATAGAAACACATCAACTATCGGAAAAACATTTTTAGCCATGGAATATAGCTTGAGCTAAACAGACCCTGGTTCAAGATAAAGGAGACGTTGTTTATATCTATATCAACAAGCAATAGACAAAATACATGACTTTGCACAGTTATATGAAAGCATTCAGATGGAGTCACCGTAGGTAGAGACAGGCTTGGGAGTTCAAGGAGTCTGGGGTTGAATTGTAGATCACTAAATTTTTGGGTGCAAGATGTATACCCCAAACACGAGGCATGAGAGTTCGGTGGCACCTATGCTGGAACCCGCGGCCATAAAATTGGATAAGTATGAAAATGAACGGCGGTCGGTCGGACTCGTGATGCGAAGATATAGATGGGCATATGTTAAGCCCTAATATTGGCGCATTACCCTTTAATTGGGGCATATTAGATTAGTAATGCTATTTTATTTATGTCGTCTTTAGGCCATTAGTTGTAATTTAGATTAGTAATGTTATTTTATTTATGTCGGCTTTAGGCCATTATTTGTAATTATACCTCCTAGTC
>ML785082.1:109179-124510 GCA_009831015.1 Picea engelmannii | reverse complement strand
ATGTAGTTTTCCAATTCTTTTGTTCTGGCATTATTTTGTAGCATGTCAATATTGAAGTCTCCTACAATGACAATGGTTTCGTTCAGATGCAAATGATCTAATGCATTGGAAAGAACATTTAGTATGTTGGATAATGTTGCATGCAGAGCAACATAGAGATTCAGTATTGCAATTTTTGATGCATGGAGAATTACTTTTGCGAGCACCATCTCAACATTGTTTTCTTCGAAATGCATATGCTCCAAAATTGTTACATGTTTTTTCACTAATATCATCACCCCATGTGTAATGTAACTCGATATGCAATTGTGATTTGGAAATTGCTTGTTTTGCATGCATAATGTCATGTATGTTTCCTGTAAGCAAAGAATATTGGATTGCATTGTGTCATAATCATTGAGTATATCATCCATGTGTCCATGTAGGTTGCATGTGTTAAGTGATAGAATTGATACAGATGAGTTTGTTTGTATGGATTGGTAATCATACTGTAGATGCCACTTTGCGGTAGTCCTAAGGCGTTGCATCTCAATATTAGCTTTGTGTTTGACTTTGAAGTTATCTTTTGTAAGAGCACTTAGTAAATACAAGGAGTCTATACTTTTGAAACGGGACAATGTTGTGTATACAAGTCCATGTATTCGAATTCCAGCAGGGTGAAATGCAACACTATCAAGTGTTAGTCATTGTGATCTGTGGATTGTGCGTGCACATGCAAGTTTAATTGGAAACTGTTTTTGAATCTTCAGTCGACCTATCTTTGCCGATGTCGATATTGGTTTTGATATTCGTAAGATATGTGTCCAATTGCATGCGATGTTTTAATTATATAGATAAGCCAACTTGTTTTCTTGTCGGTGGCCTATATGTGGCTCATGGAACTTAATCCATAGGACATCAATTTTTTTTTTTTCTAGTATAGCCTTTGAGTATTCCATCTGCACCATTCACCAAGCCATCCTGTGAATCATAGTTGCAGGCATGTATTTCAACCAAAATGTCTAATTTGAGGACAAGTTGCAAAGGCAAAGTGGTTGTATGTTCATGACGTGGTACATTTCCATGGTTGTCTTCTCCGAGGTCAATTGGATTGATGATGATATCATTGCCAGGCATGAGTGATAGCATGTACTTGTTATGCATTGCAACATCCCTATTCATGTAGAGCAGGTAAGGGAAGGTTGGGTCTGTTGGTGCAGGTCGTGTGCACCTTGAATTGATATATGTTAAGTCATCATGTGTTTGGTTGTTTGTCCTCATTCTATTCATAATTGCAATAAATGTTTCATTTGTCTGGCACATTGTAGTATGTAATTCAAAGCATTTTTTATTGTCTTTCTAGAATTCATGTCATTGTTTTCATATTGATCATAGTTTGTTCAAATATCAAAGAATATTGGATGGGTTGTTCCTGGTAAAGATCCCCACAGAATATAATGTCAACGTTTCCAAAGTATTTGGTGTGCACATGTTTTATTTTTCTTAGTCGGTTGTCAATGGAATACAAGAAGCAACTTCCAATCAAATATGCCTCATCTATGAAGACAAGTTGCAGTTTGTCATAAAGCTTAGACAAGGTATCTAACATTTCCTTGCTGAGTGGAAGAAATTGTGACTTGTTAAAAGGCATCAAAAATGTAGAGTTGATTGTTGTTCCACCTGCATTATATGTAGCTTTTCCTGTGTATGCAATTATTATCCTCTTTGGTTTCATAGGATTAGAGGTATTTTTTGAATTATATATTCGTATAAGCATTTGGAATAGTGCTTTTGATGTGAATGTCTTTCCTGTTCCCACCCCACCTGTAAGGAACAAGTGCATAGGAGTGTGCATGTTCAAGTGTTTTTTAATCGCAATGTCCTTTAGAATTGTTTGTTGTTATCAATTCAATAGATGTCTGACTTTGCGGTATTCATTGTTTTCAATAAGGAAAGGATGTTTTGTGACTTGAAAACCAATATTGAAACTTTTTTCGATGCCACCTGCTCGAGGACGAGGCAAATCTGCTTATAATTCATAAGGCTCACAAAGAGTTCTAGTTGTTTTATGGTTTGTGAATGTCTCATCAAGATTGTCAGGGTTTTCTAGTTCATTAACTGCACTTACTAGATCACCCCATGTTGGATTAACATTGTATGTAAATCTAGATTCATTGGTTTGTACTATAGTGTCAGAGGAAATATACGCAGCTTCCCATGTAGGGAAGTTATGTTTTAATGTGTTTTCATTTTGATCAAATGGAATGTATAACAATAGTTTTTCTCTACAATAGTTTTCATAGTCAATATGTTTGTTGTATTTGACAAAGTGTATTACAGAGGGTTTTTTTATTTTTGATATGGGTGCACCATTTTTTTTGTAATGCGATATGAACTCTGCTAAGAAGATATGCTTAATAGGAGATGGACACTGGAGGTAATAATCAATAATAGAGAAACATAGCACATCCTCTGAATTGCCAGGCTCTTGTTCTAGCAAAGACAGTGGTTTAAGCACCAATGTGCGTTTCTCAAGTGGAGATGTGTTTATGAAGACACATTTCCTTGAACTACAATTGAGGGGAAGGGAAAGTGCAATGTGGACTGCTTGTTGAGAAGAGATTTGTTGACGATTAAGTAATGTATTTCCAAGCGTAAGTATCATTTGAATAGCATCAATATGACTTCTTTCATATTCTTTGCATATTCTTCTGAATGCACTTGTCATAGATTTGTCAACCTTTTTCATATACGAGGTACAATACGATGCTGCAACATATGCATTGTGGACATACTGCACAGATTTTGTATTTGCATTCCACATAACTGGCATGTCCTTGGAGAAACTATTGTTCCAAATATGGGAAATTTTTCGTTTAAGGAAAAATATTGGTTGTTTAAGTGTACATTGTATGTCTTGGATGTACTCATCTTCTGTTAGATTTAGCTCTGTCAAGAAGTCGTCGAAGCTCATTAACTCATCAAAGTCTCGTTTTTCTAGAAATGAGAACAAAGATTTAGATTTCTCGATGAAAACATTGCCTTCTAATATAATTGGCTATATGATTCTTTTTGTTCTCATTGACGGCACAGGGAAGTTGTATCTGCAATGTGAATTTTTTCATTTTTTACTTCTTTTTGTATGATATTGTCTATGAACTTTGGCAAGTTCTGGATCCAAATGATCTGTGTTTCATGTTATGTATTTGTCCACAAACTGCTCGATCTATGAGTTGTTGTCATTTCCATAGACCGGTGCACCCTCTATCCACAACAGTGTGTGGTCATGCTCACTCCCCCTATTCCGGAACTCAGACACAAAAAAGTATTCTGATATTTTTCTGAAAAACGTTTCATCATGGCATATTGATTGCCTCAAAGCATTTTTTCTATTTCTATAGTAGCGAATACATGTGACTGGGTCTTTTCTTGTGAGGTAGTCAATGTCATCATTTTCCAGTGTATCAGTTTGTTTTTTCCTTTTCCTGTTCCTATACAATGCAGACATCGTAGCCACCAACGGATCCCAACAATGTTCTGCACTTGTAAATGTGATGAAAAATGTTGTCAGTCCCAATTGTCAGATCATTGCAAAAATAGTTTTCTTGTTTTGTTGCAAATAGTCAGGAGAGATGCGAATGTTTTTGAAATCTATGTATCCAATAACAGATTTCAAGATTTTTTCTAGGTTTTCTTTGTACTTGACATCTTTGGCCAATAAATTTCTTCCTTGTAGCTGGCCTTTTCTTATTCACACCCACATGAAAGACAACACTTTCTCAATTATTATGTGCATTGTTTTGAAAAACAAATTTTTTATGTGACAGGAGAAGTCACCACTTGAATGTAGCAGCTCCCATTGAACTATTTTATGGTAGCTGAATCGTTAGGTAATGTCAGTGGGACGTGGATCTCCATAGAACAGTGTTGGGAACTTCATTTCCTCAGCAAATTTGTCCTTGAATATTCCAAGTGGACGTTGCCCCTCAACAAGTGCAATTTTGACAATCTTGTCTTGCAAGTCACGAATGTGTTGTGAGTCAGTGAATCCATGTATCAATGTTTCAGCAGGTCTTTCATTCTCTGATTCATCGCTTGTATCAAATTCACTAGCAGTCTTGAGAGTCTTTGCAGAGTTGTCATCCGCTTCTCCAATAATATTGTTCCAGTTCTCATTTATAGAAATGTTTTGTGCTTTGTACAAGGCCCTGGAACATAATTCTTTTGATTCTTTCATGACAACATGCACACACACTTTACATTTCTAGTATTCACTCTTGTATTGCAAGCATCTTTTGAGAGCTACAATAATTTTCATTGTATCGCTAATGAATTGTGGAAAGGCTTTTTGCACAACATCTAATTGGATAGACACATTAATAATTGATCTTGTTAAGCCCATTTGGGGTCGTTTATAGCCCCATGGTCTGATTTGTGCAAATGCAATTTGCAGAGACACAAGTCTTTCTTCAAGTTATATAAGTGACCTTACATCTGGTAGTGGTGTATTACATCTTATTTGGTCAGGCGTTGCAAAGTGTGGCAATTTTCCATTTTCAAGTGATCGTTTGCATGGAAGACAAATATTGCCACTGGAAAATGTTTTATCATTTATTGTCAAGCCGAGGTATTTTTCTTTCAAATCAGGCATGAAAGACTTAGTGTTTTTTGATAAATTCAAATGATTGCAAATTGCACATGCAATGGAAGGAGTGTCTTTAATTTGTTTCATATAGATCTGTTTTTCATCTTTCTTTCGTAGGGAAGTATGCGTAGAAAGTGTTTGTTGGTTTTCATTGGTAGTAGTGCATGGTGTTGGATCTACCCCATGAAATGTGATTTTTTCCTCTCGGTCAGTACCATGACCATTGTGGGATATGTGGTCGTACCTCTTTCTCTCACATGTCTATTTTTTCAAGATGTGGTAGGTTAACTTATGCTTTCCACTGGAAACTAGTTTCACTTGTTGACAAGCAATGTTGGAGGTGGAATCGACATTTCTTATGAGCATTGCATCCTCACCATCTCAATGATGCAAATTGTTATGTTATTTGTCATTCTACATGTGATGTTTGTGCTCAGAAGAAAATGCAAAAATGTGATTGTGTTGTGCACGAACAAATTTTTTTAGGTTGTGATATGTCAGTTTCTGTCTAGAAGGAAGTGTAGCAATGCATTTTTTTCTCTCACGTATGACCTTTTTCAAGTTGTGATAAGTTAGTCATCTGGATGACCTCATGACAATTAGGATGAGTTTCATTCTGATTAAATAACATGCAACACTTATGCAGATTCGATGCGGTTTGGGTGGCATTGAGACTGGATCCCGAATTGGTAGTATTTCTTACACTACCAATGTATATTTTTCTCTCACGTATGACCTTTTTCAAATTGTGATAAGTTAGTATAGGTTTCTTGTTCAAGCTCTGGATGACCTCATGACAAGTGGGATGAGTTTCAGTCTGATAAAATAACATGTGATGCTTATGCAGATTCGATGCAGTTTGGGTAGCATTGACACTGAACCCTGAACTGGTAGTATTTGTTATACTACCAATGTATATTCTCTCACGTATGACCTTTTTCAAGCTGCGATAAGTCAGGCTATGTTTTTTTTTTAAGCTCTGTATGGCCTCATTACAACTGGGACGAGTTTCATTCTCATTAAATAGCATGTGATGCGTATGCAGATTCGATGTGGTTTGGGTGGCATGGAAAGTGGATCCTAAACTAGTAGTATTTATCATCAAAGGTTGATAATGGATATGTGGCGTATCTTGTTTCAATGAGATTATGTCAATTGTTCGATCGTAGTTGGAATCAAAACATTAGGAATGGACAGTACCATCCAACAAGGCCGACCAGACCTAGATATTTACTCTGAATATGATAGATAGCCATTGTAAACAGAATATACCACTCTCTATGTTTCCTTTCTCATATGGCAGTGCCATGTTTACAAGGTATTGTTGCCAACTTCCAATTGTCAGCATACTTTCTAGGGGATATGGTGAAAGGTGTTGATGCAAGCAACTAAAATCCTGTTGGTTGTCGCCTAAAATTGCATTGCAAAAGGATTGTATAGTGTAAAGCCACAACGAATGCACATTGAAATATGTTTCTACCAAATATCATATTGCATCGAACAGACTATGTCCACAACTAGATGCAACAATTGTCGTTATATGCAAGCCATGGGAGTGTATACAATGCATAATTCGTTTCCAATGTGATTCAAGGTCTTTGAAAATGAGGGACAAGTAAATATGAGGTCCTCCAAGATTGCATACGGATAATTTTCTATAGAGTAGTGGTTCATAATGACCAATGACAGGATTGGCATCATGGGACAAGATGCAATATGGATCGCTAGATGCAGTTTTGTTGAATAGTCGATATCTTGTTTTTCTTGTCAAGGACCATATTCCAATAGATATATTCAGCCACTTGGACAGCCACCATATACAAAATGTATCTCCCCAATGTCTCCTCTCATGTGCAGGAAGAATTGCAGATACAGAAAACCGCATCTTTGAAAAATACGTAGTGACATCATGTATTCCATGCAAATGGAAAAGAAAATCAGATGCCAATTTGTATTGATATGACTCCAATGCCTCAACGTCGTCATTTTTTAAACATCCCAAGAAATAATCTATCAATCCATTGCGCAAGTCGGTCGAGGAATAAGGGAAATGCAATAGAACTTGAAATGCATCGAAGAGGCAATCTCCTACAGTATACAAGAATGCATCTAATCTAAAAATCCCATTGCTATGCAATACCTGGTCAATGATCTCATGTACAATGGAGTCTGTATCTATTTCATAGGACTCAACATCTATTACTTGCTCCATCTCTTAAGATGTGATTTTCAAGATGTTTCTTAGCTATATTCAGTTTATATGCAAACAAAGAAAAAAGAAAAAAGAAAAAACTATAAGTGTGGAACTGCATACCAATTTCGTTGTGTATCCTTCAACCTTCTTCCTGTCAAATTCAATCCCCTAGTCGCCACAGCATATGAAAAACAAACAAACATACAATGAACAGTAAACTAAATAGAAGAGACAACGCAAATGAAATAACACTATAAATTTGCTCAACACAAAGACCGAGTATTCAAGGCATATCATTTTTTAACCTATTCCACAGGTGCATCCTATAAGCGTTTTAGTGGAAGAAGATGCTTTGCAAGACATAAAGGACAACAAAAACCAACAGGTGGACAGAGTTTTTGATTCAGAGAATAAAAGCATGCCCTGTCACAAGGCTCTGGTACATGTTTTCCCTCTGTGACAACTCTGAATTCATTTTCTAAACCCCTTTGCATTGCTATTTTCGAAAGAGCTATGGCATGATATCCGTGACGTGGAAGTTGGCGTATGTGATTAGAAGGGAACAACTTGGAAAAAATGCACCAAACACATGGTTTCCAGGAACAGAAAATATGAGAAGAGCATTCAATTTTCTTTTTTATATTTCACTGTGGTTGCAACAGATGTGGGTTATGTGTCCAACATCGACATTCAAATGGGAACAAGACGTTTTGGAAGGGAACAGAATGGGAAAAATGCACCAAACGTATGGTTTTCAGGACCAGGAAAAATGAGAAGTTTTCTTTTTTATATGTCATTGTGGATGCGACAAAGGTGGGTTATGTATAGAACACTGACGTTCAAGAATATGGACAAAATTTTGGTCATAGCAGCCACACAGAAAGATGTTCTATAAGAGGACTTTAAGCCAGGGATTCCTAATATTGAAAATTCATGCTTGCAAACTACAAATAGAAAACATCAAACAAGGAATAGCAACGAAACCATGGCACCGAAACTTACCCGTGAACAAAGAACGACAGAAGTGCAACTCCAAACTCTACAAACTGCAACAACAGGTCCAACCGCGGATGCAGGACCCCAACCTTGCAAAGTTGAAGCAAACAAGAGTAAGCAACAAACAACAAACCAGTAAACACGCACCAAGAGGTCCAACTACAGCTGCAGAACCTCAACTTTGCAAAGTTGAATCAAACAACAACAGGCAGCATCGAACGAACCAACGAACAAGCATCAACCATTGAACCAGTAATGTCGGTGAAGAACAATATTGCCCAAATTCACTGCAGACAACATTGTATCCAAAAATCGGAAGAAATTGTATTGTAACATGTTTGTTGAGTAAACATTTAAGGTTGTGAGGCTTGTTGGGTAAACACTTAAGGTTGTCAGAACCGTCAAAGGGCATCGCGTTGTGCAAACATTTAACAAAGAATGTAGTGTGGCAGGCTTGTTTACGTACGCAATAATGAAAATGACTCTCTAAGTACACAACAATAAAGAAAAATAAATAAATAATAATAATAATAACAATAGTTTGAACAATGGAGACTATGCACAAAAATTTTACTCACAGGACAAAACAATATGAAGTCAACTAATAAAAAACTGACTATCCATGCTCAAAACTTTGGATATTTAAACATTTCAATATGAATAGTACAAATTCAAAAAGATATGTCTACATACAAAGCATTGGGAATAGCAAAACTAGCAATAAGACATCAAATCTATTATCCAATGAGATCATGACATATAAGGGTTTTTTTATTAAATAAAAAATATTGTTTTTAGTTATGTAGTTCGAACAATAGAGATTATGCAAAAATGTGTAGTCAAACGACAAACTAATATAAAGTCAACGAATTATAGATCGCTATAAACTTTGGATATCCAAACATTTCAGTATGAATAGTACAAATTCAAAAAGACCTTAGATGATAAAAACTTTGGATATGACAACATATAAATCACTGAGAATAACAAAGCTAGCAATAAGACCTCAAATCTATTATCCAATGCAATCATGACATATAAAAGTTTTTTTATCATATAAAAAATAATGTTTTTAATTATGTAGTTCAAACATAGACTAATAACTTCTTTTAAACCTTTACAAGATTATTCATGATGAATATCAATCAATGTGGAATTCTTTATTCATTTAAAATGCACTATTAACTTAAATTTTGTAAGATACTTTATTCATTCAAAATGCACTATTAAAGTCAACTTTTGCAATAACATTAACCTCAATTTTCAAAGAGATCTCTGAAAATAATATTTAATATTTTGTAGGTAGTGTTATTTGGTGTGAGATTTTTATTCATTCAAAATGTATTATTAACCTATTTGCGTTAGCGTTTATTTAAAGGGTATGGTATGAATTAACCATCAATAAAAATGTTTGCACATATTTAAAACAAAAAACCTGATGGTGTGTAGTTTATTTGGACATAGTTAGAAAAACACATGGACACTGGAAAAATTTACATCTAAAATTATACATCCTCCATAAAAATATAATTAAATCGAATACGCTAAATTATTTAACTCATTCCAGATTGTCGTACAAGCCTTCTGATTTCCTATGCTGTCCCGACGGATACAGAAAACGAATCAATTATGCACATAGCATAGACTGGCAAGCGCTGCTCCAACGTACGGCTTTGACTGGTGTTCTTGGCTGGAATAGATACATGTCCGGTAGCGAGCTCATCAATCTTATGATAATTAAAAGAAAATTATGATAATTAAAAGAAAAGCTCATTTCATGGAATATTATGAGCTATTACAGATTTGCAGGCACAACTATCAATTTAGCAAGTATATAAACATACAATAGCAGTCTACCCTCGCTCCCCATAGTTTATCTTCAATTTTAATGATCTATAAAATATACTTTGTGGGAAGCTTTCCCCTCGCCTACACAGATAGATAGTTTAGGGATTTCTAAAGGCAACGAGGCAACCTCAACTTTGGATAAGCAAACAGCGGAGCTTGCCTTGGCATCGTGGTTGCACATGCTTCCTTCATATCCAGCTCTGATGGATCKCCTTCAACTYTCCAATCAAAAGKATGCAACAACTGARCCARTGCAWACTCAAYCGTAAGAATAGCCATGGCAGATCCTGGGCAWCTTCKCCTTCCTGCCCCGAACGGAAGCATTCTGAAGTCTGATTGACCTCCTGACAAATCCATAGYATGTTCTTCCACCCGCAGAAATCTCTCCGGCTTGAATTCCGAAGCATCTTCCCCCCACACAATGGGGTCCCTTCCTATAGCCCACAAGTTTATGAGCACCATTGTTTTCTTAGGTATATAGTACCCGCCCACTGTGACAGCCTCTACAGATGCATGGGGAATGGCGAGCGGCAACGATGGGTATAACCGTAGCGTCTCTTTCACCACACATTGGAGGTATACCATGCTTGCCAGCTTCGACTCCTTTACTTTACCATGTTGACCAACTACAGATTCAATTTCTTCCTGCAATCTCTGAATTGCATGGGGATGTCTGAGCAGTTCACTCATTGCCCATTCTAACGCATCTGCCGATGTCTCCATTCCGGCGGCGAACAATTGCTGCAGAAATACAAAGACAGTAACCAAAATGTTAGGCTGTTCAAATCTTTCAAGCTTGAGAATTGGAATAGGATGGCAATGGGTGAAGTCAGAAAGACATACAAATATAAGTGCCTTGATGGTTTCCCGTTTGAGTTTTGTATCCGTGGTATTGGTCTCAGCTACCTTAAGGAGTACATCGACGAAGTCTTTAACATGAGGCATTGTCTCTTCCTGGCCATTCGAGGCCCTGGCCATGCGATGATCGACATGGTCGTTTATAATTTTCTCAGCGAATGCATCGAATCTTCTGTTGGCCTTCTTCAGGGACCGTTTGATACCTTGCAAATCAAGCCAATCCAAACAAGGAATGAAGTCTCCGATATTGAAACTTCCTGCCGCAGTGGACACCTCTAGCACCAGATCCGTGAATCCTTTGCCGTCGGCACCCAAGTCATCGTCAGAAAAAAAATTCCCCACCAGTATTCGCCAGGGCAGCAGATATGGCCTTGGTCACATTCACTGGAATTCTGCCGCTGTCACTGTCCTCCCAAATTGAGCTGATCATTGCAGACACTTCTTCCTCTCGCACGTGCTTGAAGGACTCGATTCTTTTAGCAGTGAGCAGTTCTAACACGCATATTTTTCTCATTTTCCTCCAGTGATCTCCATAAGGAGCGAAGGCAATATCTTTGAAGTTATAGAAGAAATATTTGCCTACCGATGTTGGAGGTCGGCTGGCAAATATCAAATCATGAGTTTTAAGAAACTGTTTGGCCATCTCAGATGAAGAAACGACCACAGTAGGAACGGAGCCGAAGCGCAGAAACAAAATGGGGCCATATTTGTCCGCGAGACGTTTAAGAGCACGGTGAACAGGGAGTCTCAATTGGTGTAGATTGCCGATGATGGGCCACGGATAGGGTCCTGGAGGCAATCTTTCATTCCTTCGACTCTGATGCAATATCCAGCAGGAGAAGAAGCAGAACATGAGAGTTGCTATTGAAACAATGACCGCTGTCGCAGCACCTCCTCTACCCGCGATTAATGTTGCAGGCAGGGGCGAATTCTGAAGCAAGTTAACAAAACCCATATCGAACATGCCTCTTGTATGTGTGCACAGCACGGGTTGAAAGACAAGTAATACATGCACTTTATTTAAAGCCGTCGTCAAGTTTTCAAGTTTTGGAAGGTGAGTTTATCCCCATAAAATGGAAAAGCTATTAATGTTGAAGTTAGGGGCAGGGGTAATGCGGATGGGACTAGGTTAACTCGGCAGCAATTTTTTCAATCGAGTGTGCATGTTTTTGGGTGGTGTGATTTTAAATTTTTAGTCAATCCAGAATTCTGGTAGATTTTCTGATTATTTGGGTTGGTTTAAAATGGGGCAAAATTTTTGAGATAAAATTTTGAAATACAGTTTGAATTTTGATATTAAACTTAAATTATTATTGAAAAGCAATCTTTTCTCTGATTGTTTTTTCCAGCATGTCTTTCCACAGTAGTTAATCCAGAAATCGATTTCCTGATTATCTGGATTGGTTTAAAATGGGACAAAATCCTTAAAATAAAATTTTGAAATACAGTCTGAACTTTAATAATACTAAACTTAAGCTACCCCTGAAAATCTAACCAAATTCAAATCCATTTTTTACCTTGAAAAAACAGCTCTGTTTACTCCCAAGTTAACCTACTCAGGATAGGTGTCAAGCCCGATGACCGTAAATTCAAATTTGACCTAAAGTTTATCCCATGCCATGATTATCCTATGATTATCATGAAGTTCTAGTCTATATACACCATACAATATCTGTACATAGATGGTAGTAATGACCGTAGTCGAGACGGAGACCGCAAGGTCCTTAGCCTCCACCTAAATGGAATCGTACGCGCTCCCCTGCCGACCAAGTTCAGATGATTGCGACAACATAGCGGGGAAGGCAGGACAA
Organism: Picea engelmannii; assembly: GCA_009831015.1. NCBI lineage: Eukaryota > Viridiplantae > Streptophyta > Pinopsida > Pinales > Pinaceae > Picea > Picea engelmannii. The sequence continues at coordinate 112,179 of ML785082.1, read as the reverse complement.
AAGCTAATCGGGGCCCAATGGAGTATTAATAGGTGATGTGATACCTTTCCACCAGTGATCTTTAATACAGTTCAGAAATTATTCTTCGAAGCAAAGGTTTTCAATAAGTATTGTACAATTTTATTTTATTTTTAAATTCATGTTTTATGAGTATAGTATTCTTTTTTCCATGGAAAAAATTTTCTCAATTTTATATAGTGTATAAAATCTTTTACATATCGAAACCACAGTCAGCGATCAAATAGCAGTCGGTCAGTCAAAAACATCGATACCGATTCTACCCAGACAATTCAAGCCGAAGCGATGATTCTGATGTTGTACAAGAATCGCTGGTTAGCAGTCAGTCCATTCAGCAAAGAGAAATCAATACAGATGACAAAAAAGGCTATGCTGTCCCGAAAAAAAACATTCAGCTCATAGATGCTAAGCTATCAGTAAGCAGAAACACGATGACAGCGGGGATACAAGGAGAAAACATCAACCAAAGACTGCGGCCAAACATAGAGTGGAATGAGAGAGCAAAACAAAAGGGAGATGACCAAGATCTCATCAGATGATGCGGATATGGGAGATCGGACTCACGATCCCCTTATCACTATGGAAGATAGAAAGTCTTCCAAAATCCTCCCTTAACGCTTTCTTTGAAAGAGCATCGGCTTCCCTGTTGTAGACTCTGGGAACATGCTGGAATCTAAGAAAGGGGAAGCCTTTGGCGAGAACCAGAGTCTTTTGTTTCCAGGATTCAACATGAATCGCATGGAGCTGGGATTTTTTTGAGATCCAGTCAATGATGACCTTTGAGTCTCCGCAGATGAGCAAGTGAGTGATGTTCCAACAGGAAGCCAAAGAGAGAGAGACCCAAAGCCCCATGAGCTCCGCTTTAGTGTTTGTCCCCAGCCCACAGTTGAGGATCCATTTTGTGATTCTCTCCGGGTGAGCTCTGAAGAAACCTCCTGCCCCACAGCAGGATCCATTGGCTTGGGCTGCTCCATCAAAGCAAGCCAAGGTGTATCCAATTGGCAGTCTAAGATCGATCTCTTTAATATGAATAAGCTTTAAAGTAGACGACTGCCAGGAAAAAGTTGTTAGGACCCTGTTGAAAACAGCCAGAGTTGAAGGAGACCTGTTCTCGAACAATGCTCTGTTTCGCTCAATCCACAAGTGCCAGCTGATGTGGGCCGCCAAGCAAATCGGCGAGGATTTGAATGAATGCCAGGAATTAAAGCAATCTGTGACAGTGTCTCCACTCCAGGAGAAAGAAAGATTGAACTGTGATAACAATCTACTCCAGACTTCCTTTGAGAAATTGCAGTGGATCAATAAATGGTGTATGTCCTCCGGAGCGTGTCGACAGAGGAAGCAGATGCTAGGACCTTCCCATCCTTTCCGACGAAGGGAGTCCCAGGTCAAAATCCGGTCAATGCCCGCCAGCCAGACAAAAAGTTTGTATTTAAGGGGAATTTTCCATTTCCATAACTGAAGACGCCAAGACAGATCAGGAATAAGATTTTTTAAAGACAATAGAGCAGCGAAAATATTTTTTACCGATGGGAGACCTGAGGCATCGCCCCCTGCCCACACCAGGGTATCGGGCTCTTCATTCAGGGTAATACCAACACACTTGAGATCTGCAATATATTGATTCCAAACAATAGCCTTGCGCCCGATAAATGACAGATCCCCAACACCCATCCAATTATCCGGAAGGGAGGAATATTCAGACGGTAACTTGATCTGTGAAAGATAAACTAAATTTTGTGAGAGTAGATCAGAGCATATGTCCAGGGGTAAGAGCGATCGGTCATCCAACCCTGTAATCATGTCCCTACCGATTTTGATCTCGGTGCCAGAACCCGGCTGCCACCTTAGCCAATGGAGAATGATGGGCGCAGAGTCAACAAGGCCCTTCCAGAAGGGGGAGGCCCACTTTAGAGATAGCGAAGGTTTACGAAGCCAATTAGAAAGTTTCAGGGGACCAAGGTACTTTCCCACTATTATACGATTCCAAATACTTTCATGAGTAAGAGCTCTCCAAAAGGTACTAGCCAAGAGAGCTGTATTGAAGGTGTGTAAATTTTTTAAGCCCCAGCCTCCAGCCTTTTTAGGCCTTGCTAAAAGCTCCCAGCTGCAGAGGTGGAAGCTATGTTTAGTCCCGAGTCCATTCCACAGAAAGTTGGAGGTAAGTTGCCTGAGGGTGTCGATGATCTTTAATGGAATCCTCTCCAGGGACATCCAGTAAACCGCCAATCCTTCTAAAACAGATTTTACCAGAATGAGACGGCCTCCAAGTGAAAGCCATTTGTAGCACCAGCCTCCTATTTTTCTTTCAAAAATTTTTATAAGCCACTGCCAATCTTCGGGGGAAAAGGCTCCAATCTTCAGCTGAAATCCGAGATAACTCAAACCTGCACTAAGATCAACAAAATTGTAAGGGATGAACTGTTTGTAAGATTGTAGTTCCTGCTCCGTGAGTCCCCAGTGGTGGACAGATGATTTTGAGAGGTTTATAGAAAGACCAGAGACCGTACAAAAACGAGAGAGCAGATCCTGAATAACAGACCACTCAGGTAGGTCAGCTTTAGTCATAAGAAGGAGATCGTCAACAAAAATTAGATGGAGAATCCTTATGAACTTAGTAACAATGATGCCAGATATTTTGTGTTCAGAGAAGCTCTTTTTGAGAAGGATGCTGAGGGTATCCATGATTAATATGAAGAGATAGGGGGAGATGGGACAACCCTGTCGGAGGCCCCTCTCACTTTTAAAGAAACTCGTGGGCTCTCCATTGATGATAACAGCGAAGTTGGCACTAGAAACACGCCAGGATCCAATTTGTCAACTTAATACCGAAGCCCACCGCATGTAGCACCATCCTAAGGAAAACCCAGTCAATGCTGTCAAAAGCTTTGTTGATGTCGAGCTTCATTACCAGCGCTTTTTGATTCTTCTGCTTGATACTGTGAATGCACTCATGGGCGGTTCCGATAGCTTCTTATATTC
>ML785082.1:45869-109129 GCA_009831015.1 Picea engelmannii | reverse complement strand
GCCTTTTAAGAAACCGAGCTGCTCTGCCGATAAACTCCTGCCAAGAAGGGGCTTGATCCGGTTTGAGATTACTTTGGAAATTAACTTGTAGATGAGATTACAGAGGGATATCGGGCGAAAGTCATTAAAAGTGAGTGAATTAGCGGATTTCGGAATCAGGACCAGGAAAGTTGCATTAAGGCCACCAGAAATTTTGCCCCTAATCCGAGAGTCTTCCACCATTCGAAGGAGATCCTCGCCAACAAGATCAAAGAAGAAAATGAAGAATTCAGTAGTCCAGCCATCCGGCCCCGGACTTCGCTCTCTTTTGAAATGTAACAGAATGTCTTTTAACTCAGCAAGTGAAACGGGTTCATAAAGATCAGTTGCTTCAGCAGAGGAGATAAATTGAGGGAAGAGACCAGCAATCTCGGCCTTTTCGTGAAGAAATTGGTCACTGGATACTTTGTAGAGATGTTTGAAGTGATGGATAGCTTCAGACTTTAACTCTTCTTGTCCCCGAATGGTCCCAAGTCCAGTTCTGTTACTTTTAATAGTCCAAATCGACTTTTTACTTCTGTTGTAACTGGCCGTCCTGTGAAAGAACCTGGTATTGGAGTCTTCGCTTTGTAACCACGTCGCGCGGCTACGCAACCTCCAAGCTTCTTCCTCCTGCCTCAGGATGTAAGCTCTATCTTTTTCTAGCACTGTTAGTCTAGCTGAGTCGTCCACTGAAAGAGGCGATAATGAAGATGAATTGAGGAGTATAGTATTCTTACTATTAGAATTGGGATTGTTTTCACTTTTCAATATTTTTTTTAAATTATATTTTATGAATATTAATATTAATATTAAAATTTGGTTTATGTTCACTTTTTTACATTTAATGTGTTGGATTTCACATTTGATAAAAAATTTAACTTTATAAAATATCAAAACAATGTATTTAAAATTTATTAGCAATATTAATTATAAATATATGTTTTAATGAAAATATTGAAAAAATAATAATTATCAAGATATGAAAATATTGAAAAAAATATATTTATAAAGATATGGTTCAATGAAAATCTTGAAAAGAAAATAGTAGATATTCTATAACTCATAACTCCAAAGAAAGGAAATTGTGTTGTATTTTTTTTCTTTTTCATTTTTATATATTTCATTTTTTTTTGTTTACATATTCCATTTCTCTTTTGCAATTATTTTGTTGAATTGGTTGTGTTTGCATGTTATTAGTAATGTTGTGATTATAATGTTGGTATCTAATATTATTATTGTTTGAGAATAGTCATTGAATTCATGGCATCCCCATTAGTACACTAAATACTTTTTTCTTTAACAATAACTTGGAGATTTATATTAAAAGAAGACTTAAAAAATGGTGTAGAATAATTACATCCAGGTTGAGTCAATTTGGCTTTTAAGCAAAATTGTGAGCTCCTTATTTGTCAAATAAATAAAATACTTATGTCCACAAATATGTTATCTCTATATTTCTTACATAAGTTCTAACAAAATGTTGTCATAACAAAATATAGAAATATTGCATAATTATGTTGGATTACAACTAAACTTCTTGTCACTATTGTATGTGCTACTAAAGGAGATTTTTTCTTCTTTACTACCATTGCCTAAGATTACTTTGTTGTTTATGAGGTCCTTGTTATTCCTTCCACTCATGATTTGGCTTGATCTAGGGGTTCTAATTTTTCGTGTATATAATCTTCTTCAGCCTAATCCGTTTAGCTCATCTTAGGGGGATCTGCATCCTTATTCAGATTTTAGTGAAAAGCATGTTCCTCTTCCACTGAACCTTGTTTTGCTAGTCCTTGTTGAGATGGAGGCTACCCACGTTTGGTTTTTCCATCGGAGGGTCCAATTCAGGTGGATCTTCCTTTGTAATCAATCAATGTTATTCCTTGGCTCCAACACGCCAGGTGGATTTGCGTTGTTGCTTCTTAACTTGCTTTGGCCCTTTTTGTCAATTTGTATTTAAATGCCTTGTTTCAAAGCAAGATTTACAATGGAAATAAACATGTCCATAATCGATATTTTGGGTCTAGGAGTAGTTTTCACATTTCAGAATTATTTCTATCGAAAACTCTTTGCTGAAGTCTATTTCCAAACATATGCAGGTATATGTAGTGTTGCTTCATTTCTTTGTTTTAGAATTTTTTTAATAGTATCTTCCAAGGGATTTTCCAATGTCTCAAAGAGAGTCTAAACGCCAAAAATGCAAGGGAATATTTGGAACTCCAACCCACACAAGAGTCGAGGAAAGGGAATATGTCAATGGGTCAAAGGATGGAGTCCATGGCTTCATACATAATCTTGAATTTCCCCATAACTACAGTCTACATTTTGAAACAAAATCCCTGCCTTTAGTAGGATCAAATTCAACAATGAAAAAACCCTTTGTACGGGGACAGATAAAAGCCTCCTCTTTTAACTGAGGTTTCTAGGATTCTGAAATCCATTTGTGTAGATCCACTAGACAAGGCCATAGACTATTGAAACGAAACACAATACCATTAGTACTGTAGAAGGCCCCTTTCACTACACCATCTTTCACTATAGGAATAATTATGGTTGGAGCCTCCTGAACCATAAGACATAGTGAACGTGAGAAATTCTTTAGAATATTGTTGTATGAAGCTTTACTCGGGATGTCGTTAGAAGGTAGAGGATCTACATACATTATCCATATTGGATCCCACAGACTATCCAAGTGATCCAGATTGGACCGTTATATTATTTTCCATCTATCTCAATGCTTTTCAGAGTGGAAAAAAATGGAAGAATAAGCTTGAAAGGTCATTTTAGTGGCAAGTCCTAGTTTGGAAAATTGGGGTCTGGAACCTTCCAAATCCATTTTGAGGCATTGAACAATGTTTTTTTGGGTTCTAGTTTCTAAAACTAATGCACGCCCCCTTGACAGTGTTCTACACTCTCGGAAATTTCGATCAGTGCAAATCGTGCATCAATCGGAGTTCGTATGCAAACATTATGCCTCCCACAAGTTGACATATTGTGTTGACCACCATGGTACAAGAGGATGTCACGTCATACCCCATTCCTCATGCATATGGGGCTATAAATGTGAGGAATTTCATGAAGATTCTAGAAGATTCAAAACCCTACCATAATTAAGGATTCAGGAAGTAAAAAACCTACCCCTAGATGGATATCAGGCTATGTTAAATACTGGGCCACTAGGAGGATAAGGGGTTCCATTCTTTTGCATTGTATCTTGTTCCATAGTTGAGAAAAATATCCAAGAGTGGTATTTTGTGAGAATAACAAAGGAGGAGAGAATTTGTAGCAACCATATAGGCCACAGGTCAAAGGCAACTCCACAGAGAGTGCCTCTTTCTTTGTACTTGCATTATTTCTATAATGGAGAAAAGTGAGCAGAGGTGGAGCAGAGCAGCCTCACCTTCTAGTTGGATTTTCTCTCGTATTGGGTTTCTCAGGTCGTATCATGTGTTTATCTGTGGATGGTGTGTGTATTTATTTATATTCTCTATTTTTCACATTTGAACTGCTTCATAAGTTTTTTTTAAGAAGAAAACCAATAATCAAGAGCTTGATACCTAAAGGAAAAATAACCTTAATAGTAAAGATTTTAGTATTTTATTAGATTTGATGTGACAAACTATTCCATTGGAATATCCACGACAGTTTATAGATCCCCAATACTTGCTTCCACATGAGTATCAAGTGCATCAGAGGAGAAAGACACTGCTAAAACAAAATGAGTTGTTGTCATGTGAGAATAGATTCAACGGGGAGGGAAGGGTCATTCAGAACAACTACCACTACAAAGGAAAGAATATAATTGTTTCATAGAGAGGTAAGATCAACCATTCGAGGTTGAATCAGGGTTGAGAGATAGTTTGGGCATGGCTAGGGAAAAACCCTAGTCATTTCCGCCTATTCCTGTCACATGAATTCCATTCTCACCAAATTAAAAGAATAAATAATAAAAAATGCGCACCAAATAGTTAATGGAAACAATCCATATAGTCAAAATTTGAATTTTCTCTATTAATCTTAGTGAAAATATCAAACTTGTATATTCTTGATTAAGTTTAGATTTACACAAAATGAACCTTGTCAACATATCAAATCCTAAATTCAGATTTTTGTATCATTAAATCCTCACTCTTTTCTCTAGATTGATCACTAATCTTCATTTCTTGATTCTATACATATTTATCTTTCACACTAGCATAGAAGTGACGAAAATCCTATTTATAATGGCTTGGTTGATAAGATAGGGTTGGTCCAGCCAAAGGTAACCCCCATGCACTGTGGTGGGGAGGAAAAAAACACATGATTGAATGACCTGGGCCCAATCGAAATGTACACATTTAAGGGGGGAGAGAATTCCAGATTTCTTGAGGGGTATCTCCCACTCTTGCATCACCACTATGTCAATTTCATCTTCTCATTGGATGACCTGTGTGTATTTGTCAACCTGAAGTTTAGGGAACTGATGGGGATCCTAGACGTTATAGTCGACACACTTGAGCAAGGACACCTTTTCAAATGTATGGCCTTTGAATGGGATTTTGCAGGGTAACACTAGATCAAGAATTGGTTATTCCTTCATGGCCTTAGCCTTTGGTCGTGCATGAGGTTTGCTCGACAAGGCCATATTAGAGATGTTGAGAATGAGGTTGGAATGTTTAATATGGGGTGAAGGAGCATGTAAGGAATGTAGAGAAGAGGTAAGGAACTGAAATATCATGCTCCTTCTTTAAAGGAGGAAGCCAAAATGATGCCTGGGTTGTCATGCATGTGAAGTTATTGTCCTTTCGTTTCCTTGAGTTGGTCGGTACCATGTCCCATTCTAGTCGTTAGATTGGTCATGTTGGATGCTAATCAACCATGGTCACATTAATTTCGAGCTTTTTCCCAGTTCCTGCAATTAAATCCAGCTTTATTTTTAATCGTATGAATTGTCCTCCTCTCAGCGGTATTAATGAGCCTATATTCCCAAAATGGGAGGAAGTTGACATGGAAGAACTACCTATCACATCAACTGTTATGCTCACAAATATGTTGCCATCGACAATCTAAATTAATCATATCTTAGATGACTTGACAAATGCACGAGTTTTAATCTCCATGGGCGTCGTGCATATTCATGTGCACCCCGACGATATTTCAAATGTGGCTCAAGTGGACGCAACAACCCATGGTGGGTTTCCATGTTTTCTCACGTAGGTGCAACTAGTCAACTTCTGCCATGGGTGGTACGAAACTATTTTAGGCCAGTTTTGCTCTGTTAAGATCCATTGATTAACCAGTTCCTCTACAGTGATGCCCAATTCACCTGTTGGATCAATGGATTTGGGGAAAAGAAGCATAGGGAACATCTCTTTATGAGGTATGGACAGAGTATCCATGTCCCTTTTCGGTGTAAGTGGTCTCTTTGTCTTCTCGGTGGAGAAGAAAAAATTTTGTGATATAGGGTGCTTCCTTGCTAATATGCACCGGGCATTCATATACCGACTACACGTTGTGTTGTTGCTTAGTTGTCCATCGTCTTTCGCAAGGAAAAGTGTATCAACAAAAGTCTATATCTGCTCATAACATTTCTTGCATGGATGCCTCCACAACTACCCATTCATGATAAAGTTTCTAATGCGTGACCCACCATCGCGCAAGAATTCCCACAAGTACTATGTCAAGTGTGCAATCCCTGTGATGTTCGAAAATGTGTTGAATCCATGCAATAAATGTGTCGAATAGTTTCGAGCCATCGTACCAATAGGATCCAAATTCTTCCTCATGCACTTTTGTGGAGATATGCATGCACCTCCTTGTTGAGACCTCATACAGCTTCTACTGCCACCTTTCCATGGCATCCTTAGAATATGTGTTGTAAGACTTGACACTTCTCCACCTTAATTCTCCATTCGCGGTGGGGTTGATGTAATCCTCCTTGCACCCTGTGATCTTATAGATGTTTTCAATAGTTGGGATTTGTGCATCCTCATCCAATGGCTCATTATATATGTCTCCTTCATATGGATCCAAAGGTGTGATCACGCGCAGGGTATTAGTTTCAAAGGGAATCTGCCTCTTCTTCAAATTCAACACTACATTATTGTCAAAGGCCCAGTCAATTCCCAACAGTGTAGGGTATGGGTTAGAGACATCCATAATCTCTATGAATTCAAAGTCAACCCTTTTTTTTACCCATTCTATATTTACTTCCATCATCTCTAGTTGGCCTATGGAATAGATCTTGTATTGATTTTCCAACTGCAACTGGACGGGAGACCAGATCAATTATGGTTTACCCATCACCTCCCAAGACTTATTTGGTATAATATTCACATTGGAACCAAGATATAACATCTCTCCATCCATGTCATAGCCACCAAGCTTTGTTGTCATCTTGAATTCGCACCCCATGCACTTTTTCTTACTAATTTGGCGTAGATCTCTTTCTAGTAGGGGAGATAATATAGTACTCTCCATTAGCACGTTCCCCACACACGTGGCTAGCATCTACGCCAACTTATTTTTAGCATCAGGAACATTGAGCAATCTCAAAAAACAATGTAATAAATCACTTACTTGATCCTCTGTGTCCATCTCACATCCTAAGTCACGCAATTCTTCTTCGTGCGTTGCGCGCTTCAACTCTTCAAGATGACGCTCCTTATTTGTTCTTTTCTTGGCACATCACAACTCCTCCTTCCTACATGCTTCTTCCATCAACCTGTTGAAAATCCTCACGCATGCGAGCTTCTTCCAAAGACCGTTGTGTCATGCGCTACAACTCTTCCCGGGCGTGAGCCTCTTCTAGCGACCTATGTGTCACCCTTTGTACTTCTTCTTGCATTTGTGCCTCCTCCAACGATATGTGTGTCGCCCGATGCACTTCTTCACATATCTGAGTCTCCTTGAGTGATCTCTTTGTTGCATGCTACAACTCTTCGCATGCTTTTTCTTCTTCAATATCTCTCTATGCATCGCGCAAGAACTACTTTTTTTGGGTAACATCAAAAAAAGACTATTCTCTTTTTTCGAGTAACATCAAAAAAAGACTGTTCTCTTTTTTTGGGTAACATCAAAAAAAGACTGTTCTCTTTTTTTGGGTAACATCAAAAAAAGATTGTTCTCCATGCAAGAACTACTTTTCTTCAATATCTCTCTATGCATCGCGCAGGAACTACTTTTATCTCCTTGGGTAATATGCAATCATAAACATAGAGATACAATAATACACAATTTTCTATTAATGAGCGAAAATGTACAAAGACTGTAAAAATATAGAGTGAAAGACTCGCTAGAATGGTGGCAGCTTATCTCTGAGAAGAGATGTGTCCTCTACTCGCATTCGTATGAAAATGATTGTTACAATGAGGCTCCAAGGCCTTTTTAACATAAAGAAAATCCATTACCCTAACCTCAGAAGATGAAAATCCAACGGTTTTGTGGACCCCGATTTGGGTAGTTTGGTATATCAACTTCGCGGGGACGTAATTTTGGCATACGATCTTTGTTTGGGGCGCGTGATAGCTCAGTGGAAAGGTATCATCAAGGAGATTCATTTTGGGGGCTCAATCAGAGATTTTAGTTATGATTGAGGTGCTCGATCCAAAAAAAAACTCATTTAGGCCCTCAAAATGGCCCTAGAAGTTTAGGAACCGAAAAACTACCAAACATAGTAAGTTGTCAGGAAAATGTTTTGAGCCAGTTGGAATAGGTGGGTGGCCACCGATATCCACCTTGATCAACATACAAAACTTGGAAGGAGCGCACAAAAAACTTGGAAGGAGTGCGCACAACTTTGTTTGTGCACGTGCGAGTTAAACCCAAAATTATCCTCTCGGTGTTGCATGTCCTGGATTTGGAATGTTATCCTATCCAATACAATCTTAAACCACTAGTCATAATCCCACATGGTTTCTTCTTGTTGTTACTTAATCTTCTTAATCTCAGTAATACATTGAGATTCGAACTTGGATTTTTATATTCCTTCAGTAAATCCCTTTTGATCTCCATTAGAGACCTCATATGTCCCATTGACGCAGTGGCCTTGTACTTCATGTATCACGTCAAAGATTTGTCCCTGAATTTGGTTTCCAACTGTGCGAGCTTTGTTGCTTCATTTGTGATCTTCTTCACAGACCATATTGCTTCACACATGAACCAATGTTTTTTCGCATCATCTTTACCCATTCTGTGGAATACGGGTAGCCTCAGGGTGCTATCCTGATTCACCATCATCACTATCAAACAAAATCCTTTGTTCTGACTGTTGGTTTTCAAACTCCTTGCTACTAATACCCCTATTGGTGAAGTGGCACCCGCCTTTCCTTCTTCATCACTTGCCTCTTCTCTTATGTATTCTGCTACTCATTCTCTTACTCCAATCGCTTCACTATCTATTGTTTTTTCTTCTTATTTACTAACGTGCAAGGGGGGTGGTTCAAACGGGGGGTAATTCCATATCCTTCTGACATTTCTTGTGAGGGGACCTATATATTTTCCTATTTCAAGCCACGCAAGACCATCTATAATCACCAATTCCTTTCTCCCCCACCACCAGGGGATCCTCCATCTTCCTTCCTTTCTCCCGTGCCTCTACTATGTGCCTCATCTTCTTTTGAGATTTCGACATTCCGTAATATCCAAGGGGTTCAAACTTCATCACCTAGGCCCCTGGGACCACCACTACTACTCTACTATGGGTATCCCCACTAGACACCCTACTCTCGAGATTGTGCATCTTCACAGGCCTATCTGCACCTGTGCTCCACTCTAGCACAACACATTCTTCAACACTTCTTCCCGGTGTGGTCTCTTTTCTCTTCATCTTGGGCCTGACCCCTCGTCACTCACCCCTTTCTCTTTGTTTTTCACCTCTCTTCTCTGCTTTCCTTCTAAGCTCAACACTTCTTGCATATCTCTCAGCTCTCTCTTTTCTATGCTCTTGTGGGTCCAACTCATTCCTCACCTCATCTCAACAATTTTTGGATCCTCTTCAATGGATCCATTTCCTCTCTCATTCCCCCCCATCCTTGTAACCCCCCCAATGCTAAGAGAGTTTAATCAGCCATTATGTCGGGCCCCATGTGCATAGACCCTTTCTCTACGAACAACATCTTTATCCAGAGTGGAATCTCTTCTAACATTCGTTTCCTCGGACCTTCTGTGAAATTTCTTTAAACTTCACTAAAGGAATCAATGTATTCCACAACACATTCAATAATATAGCCATGTTTTACTCGAGCAAACCATAATTCAATGGTCCGAATCCACTTATTTTTCAACACCCTCACTCTATCAAGCATGGCTTGATCCCCAACCACTAGTTCTAAAGGCTACACAGTAGAATTGGTAGTAGTTTTCCTTTTCAACCATTCATACAACAACGGTCTATAAAACTTTGGGTTCCAACAATGGTCTGTAATGAAGATAAGATGTAGTCTATATTGAACATGTTTCTATGTTTCTTTCTAAAAAGAATTGGTTGATTTCTATTATTTTATAAAATGATTCACCCAAATTTTATAAAATAAAATTATTTTACTTTAAAAGTCATCATTTTTTAGAAATTATATAAAATCTTTAAAAATTTGAATATTTTTACATAATTATCACCAAACATTTTATAATCACCATTTTAAAAATTAATAAAATTATCAAAATTTAAATACTTTAAAACAAATATAAATCTTTAAAATTTCCTATATAAAATTACTTAATTCCCCTCACTATAAATTTACTCAAAATTTAGCATCCTCTATCATTAACATGGAAAAACATTTGAAAGAACCATCTTTATGTTTGGATTCTTTTTTTCCAACAGGGAAATTTCCCGATTATATAAATATATATAATTTGTGCTCACAACAAGGAGAATTACAAAGAGAAATACAAAGCACATCCAGGATGTAATGCTTGATGTACTTCCTCCAATGGTGGTCTTTCAACCAGCATGAGGAAGAAGTTCATACTAAGTTAATCAATGCAATGAAAATTATGTCAACAGAATATTAGTAGTGGACTGGGTAGGGGAAGATATGGGTGCTGTGTTCAGATGATATCATGCTTTCATGTCAAAGCCTCCACTGTGGTAGTTGGAATGCGAACTAATCTTAGCATAGGGATATGGATAAAGTTGGTCCCTCATGGCCATCTATCCAGAAATTGTATGTGATTAATCCCACTTTTTTTTTAGCGCTTCCTTTGAGAGATGGTCAGTAGATTTATTATGCTCACGGTGTGTGTGTATGTAGTTGAGCTTCCGAAAAGTTTTCTGCAGATTTTTTATTCTATCTTTCCATGTGACAAGGGAGATAACTTGGAGGTCTCCTCTGTTACTCAGCCAGTCTATAACAATTCTTGAGTCCCCGACAGCCTATAGAGCTTCTATGTGTAATCTAGATGCCAGAAGATGTGTAGCCCAAGCGCCCAAGAGTTATACCTTGGTGTTTGTGCCCGGGCCACAGTTATATGTCCATTTGTAGCAAGAATTCTAGGTGAGTTGTATTATCCCTCCAGCTCCACTTCTCAATCCATTTTTCGAGGCTACCCCATCGAACCAACCTGTAGGAATTTTTTCTAAAGTTGGTTTCTATTTGCTGCTGTGAATTCTTGTTTTTTTGTCATGTGTGTTCATCCAGGAGTAGTATAAGCCAAGTGTTTTGTGTGCAACAACTCTTGTTGATGGAATAGTGTTGTTAAAGATAGTTGAATTTCTTTCCAACCGAACTGTCCAACAAATGAAAGGAGGGAGGCTTGTATGATGGTGTTTAAAGCTGGTCCATGCTTCAAAACAATCTGCTATCTTATAGTCGTCCCAAGAGGAGTGTGATTTGAGAGCTGAGGTTGTGATAGTCCAGACTTGTTTGAAGAACTGGTAGTTAATGAAGAGATGGTCGATCAATTCTGAATCATGTTGGCAAAGATGAAAATAGCCAGGACCCGTCCATCCTTTTTTCAAGAGGATATCCCAAGTATTTATTTTATTTTCTATCAGCAGCCACATGAAAAATTTGATTTTCGGGGGTAAGCACCAGGACCAGTAATGGTTTTTCTAGCCATTGTGGTTGATATACCAGTGAGAATTTGAAATCTCAGCGTAGACATTTTGTGCAGAGATTGAACCAGAGTGGTCTCCCCCAGACCAATAGAGATGATCTTCAGATGTTGTGAAATGAATTCTGAGCTGAGTGAGAGCCTAGTTGTACTTTGTCCATTCATGGGCTACATCAGCAGTGAGTCCAAGAGAGTCATTGGTAATCCATGTATCTAGCAGGGCATCCGATCGGTTGGGAATGCAAATTTGATAAAGGTAGTGGATGTGTTTTGTTTTCAAAATAGAAATCAAATGTGGGGAGAGCGAATAGGAAGCATCCATCCCCAGGATCCGATCTAGACCAATTTCAATCAAGTGCCTTGAGCCTGGATGCCAACAAATATTAGAAATGATGAAAGATTTAGCTTTCAAAAGATTTTTCCAAAAGAGAGAGGTCGTTCTAGGGATTTCAGTCTCCGCCATAAGCCAACTATTGACCGTACAATGGCAAAGATATTTGTCTAAAATAATAGCATGCCAAATGCCCAGTTTGAACAGAACACACCAGAGAGTATTGGCAGCAAGGGCTTGACTAAAAAAGTATGGATTCTGTATCCCCCAGCCACCCTTATTCTTTGGTTTGGCAAGAGTAAGCCAACTGCAGAGAGGTTGGCGTATGTGATCTAGACTATCGGACCAGAGAAAGGTGAACATCATCTTTTAGAGTTTTGTGATAATTGAGGCTGGTATGGCGGCCAGGGCCATCCAGTATACAACTTTCCCTTCAAGAACAGCTTTGAGCAAGGTGAAGCATCCTCTTAGTGAGAGCCATCTTATGCTCTAGTGTCCTATCCTTTTTTCCACTTTGATAAGAAGCCAATTCCAGTCTGTTGGCTTGTATGAATAAGGTTTTAAATGATAGCCCAGGTATGTAATTCCAATGGAGAGCGGTATAAAGGTGTAAGGGAAAATATCTTTGATCTGGTCTAAAATAGGACTGGGAATATTTGCAAAATAGAATAGATATTTGTTCCAATTTATATTCAAGACAGTGGCGCTGCAAAAAGTATGTAGAATTCCCTTTATTTCTATCCAGTCCTGAAGAGTACCCTTTGTCAAGATGAGAATTTCATCCGCAAAAAGGAGGTGTAGGATCTTGATAGTTCTGAAGACTTTTAATCCAAAAATCTTACCATTTGATTGTGTTGATTTGAGAAGCAAGCTCAAAGCTTCCAATGCCAGGATGAAGAGTAATGGAGAGAGAGAGGGAAGCCCTGCCTCAGTCCCCTGCCCATGCGGAAGAAATCAGAGGATTCTCCATTGACCAAGATGCCAAGAGTTGCACTAGAGACACAACTCATAATCCACTTAATCATTTGTTGACTGAAGCCTGTCTGGGTTAGGATCAATCTAAGGAAATCCCAGTCTATGTAGTCAAATGCTTTTTTGAGATCCAGTTTGAGAATGAGCGAATTGAGTTTCTTGGATTTGATACTATGTAGGCATTCCTGGGTTGTGCCTATGGCATCTAGAATTTGTCGACCTTTTAAGAACCCTAACTGTTCCGACGAGAGATAACGCGAGAGGATGGGTTTGATTCTAGATGCTATGATTTTGGAAATGAGTTTATAGCAAAGATTATAGAGTTCTATGGGTTTATAGTCTCCAAAGGAGGACGGGGCAACAGTTTTAGGGATGAGAGTTAGGAAAGTAGAATTGATGGCACTTATCACTTTTCCACGAAGCCTGATGTCTTCTACAAGCGCCAAGAGATCAGGTCCAACCAAGTCAAAAAAGTGCAAGTAAAATTCTACTGTCCAGCCGTCTGGGCCTAGACTCTTGTCCTTTGAGAAGGATTTTAATGCCACTAAGATCTCCTGAAGAGTGCAAGCACTGTTCATAGAAATTAAGTCTGCCTCCGAAACTGTGCGAGCAAAGAGACTTGCCACCAGCACTGAGTTGTGTAGATTAGCTGATGGATTCTGATCAAAGAAGGGTTTGAAGTAATTGACAGCTGCAGATTTTATAGCTTGTTGTCCTTTGTGTGTAATTCCTTCCTCATCATTTATTTCCCAAATATGTTTATTATTCCTGTGAGAGCTAGCTAAATTATGAAAAAAATTGGTGTTGTGATCTCCACATTTTAGCCAAGTGGATCTACTACGTTGTCTCCAGATGGATTCTTGTTTGAGAAGTAAAGAACTCCTTTCTGTTTCAAGAGTTTTAATGGAAAGATTATCTGCTCCTGTGATCCCTATGTTGGTTGTAGTAAGTATAAGATTCTTGATAGAAGATTCTAACTTCAAAAGTTGATCTGCATTTTGTTGTTGGTGAGAACTAGCCCATCTTTTGATTCGACCTTTGAGGCATCTGAGCTTCCATGCTGTGCGACTTTGTATACACTGTTCACTTAAGAAGGTGTTATCCCTCCAGACCTCTACCACGATTGTGATAAAATCGGGTTCAGATAGCCAATCTGCATTGAGCTTAAATGGAAATGCTATTTTGCAGCTGGTTGTTTCCAGGTGTAGCGTTATTGGAGCATGGTCAGAAAAGAAAGGAAAACAGACCCAAGTGCGCAACCTGTCAACTGGGGAAATGAGATGTTCAGATAGAAAAAATCAATCTAGTCTCTTTGAAATGGAGGTTGCCCCTTCTCGACCATTATTCCAAGTAGGAGTCAAGAGGTCAGGCGCAAAGTCCACTAAGTGGTGAGCCGAGAAGAGTGTGTGGAAAAAAAGGGCCAAAGTGTCAAGAGTAGCTGATGGACCCCAGACTTCTCCAAGGGCCATGGTTAGGTTTAGATTTCCACCAATGATCAAGTTTGGAAGATCTAGGAGTCCTCTATTTTCAATCTTCTCCCAAAATTGTTGTTTATCGGAGCAGGGTCCATAGATGTTAAGCGGATTGTAACTCTTGTTGGTGATGTGACTAGTGCTAGCCAAAAGTATGCCTCCGCAGTAGAGATAAGGGAAAAAATCAAAACGGCCAGGATTCCAAGCTACTACTAATCCACCGGAGGTACCAAGTGAGTTGACTATACAGGTGTTCCAGTTGGAGTGGAATTGATTTAGGAAGACTCTGGCCTTTTTGCTGTCCACCAAGGTTTCCTGTAAAAAAATAATGTCAGGAGAAATTTGTGAAAGGAGTGTTCTTAACGAGGCAAATTTTAGGTGCCCCCCCACCCCTCTGATGTTGAGGGAGAGCAAGATCATGGTTTTTCTCTTGCTAGGGATTTCATGCCTCTAAGCGACCCGGCGTCGGAAGTGCGTGATGAATCCCCAGGATGTGATGAAAGAGAGCCCTCTCTGCGTTGAACATTACGAGTTTTAATGGGAGAGTGTTCAAAAGCATACCCTCTGGACCAAGAATAATCTCTGTCCTGTGCAGTAGATGGGGTCTCAGCTGACCCCTAATGAACACCAGCCTCAGAAGAAAGTGAAGTAGGTCCTCTGTAGATGGGAAAAGGTGTGGGTGATAAGATTTCTTTGTAGGAGGGAAGGAGAGTGTTCAAGACATCTCAAAGTGTGTTTTCACCAGGATCGGACTCACTCAGTTCCGGTAGGTAATAGGATCCTTCCTACTCACGTATATGTTCATTAATGTTCACAGCTTGTTGATCAAGGGAGATAGTGTGTAAGGGGAACTGTGTGTGATCACTCTCGCCTCGGTTTGGAATCTTGGGGGGGGGCATGGTGGGTCGAAGGGTGAAAAGAATCCCCAGGTAAAGCAGAGAGCCAAGTGTGAGGAAATCTTGTGTTTACTGTGGTGTGATCAGTGAGAGGTGAATGATCAAGAATAGTGGGAAATGTAGAAATGGAGGTTGGGTAGGTGGTCTGTGCAGATGGTTTGGGAGTGAGTGTAGTGGAGGTCCGAGTATGTAAAGTGGGAGATGTAAGTAGAGAGAAGGACATGGTCGTTCAAAATGGAGTAGTAGTAAAAGGTGTGGTGTTGGTATCAGACAGTAAGGTGTGTGTATGTGTCAGTGAGATGTGGGAGGCATTTGGTTGGCTGGGTAGAGTAGGAGGGGGATGGACAATTCCAGAAGGTGTATTTGATGGCCCCAAGTTGAACTGTAGAGAGTTATTAATAAAATCCAGTTCTAGAAAGGAGAGTGAGGAGTACAGAGTAGGACAAATGTCTTTGAGCTTACCAGATATTGTGTCTAGTCCAAGTGTTGTACCATCATCTGGAAGATCTGGGAGATTTATGTGGCTGTAAACCAGTGGGGAGTCCATATTTGTAGCAAGCTCAAGCATAGTTTCCTCCGAGGTGTCCTCTTCAAGTGTTCATGTGAAAGTCCTTCTCAAATGTCCGGTCTGTCTGCAGAGTGTGAA
This sequence comes from Picea engelmannii, assembly GCA_009831015.1. Taxonomy (NCBI): domain Eukaryota; kingdom Viridiplantae; phylum Streptophyta; class Pinopsida; order Pinales; family Pinaceae; genus Picea; species Picea engelmannii. The sequence continues at coordinate 93,760 of ML785082.1, read as the reverse complement.
TATGAAGGGAATGCTAAGGTATTCAATCTTTTTTTGAGTGATGTGTCCACGCCAGTCTATGTCCAGTGTTTTTGAGAGTCCTTCATGGATATCCATTTCGACTAGCACTCTTGCCATTTTCCTATCTGATCCAGTGAAGATCTTGGAGTCTATGGAGATGTATCGGCCTAGGGAGTTTCCAATAGCCATGAGGGCATTCTCATACCAAAGATGAAGGGGCAGTCCTAGGAGCAATACCCAAAGATGACGAAAACGAAAGTAGTCCTGAGTTGGGTCGAAGCTTATTCTCCACCTTTTTAGCATAAGACTGTTGTCATCTATGGGCTAGAGTTTGTCCAGAATGGTGGTGGTATCTTCAGGTGTTTTGAAGTGAAAATGGAGCCAACCCCGCCTCGAATGTGTGAAAGTAGGAACATATCCTAGGATAGGCTTCCAGGAAGTAGTCAGCTAGGTATCCAAGTTCGTCTTACAGAGGTTTCTGTAAGATATCCTGCCCACTAGGCTGCAGAGAGCCATGGATACAGTCTCTGTCAATCCAATTTTTGTGCCAAGTGTGAGTTTCTTTTTGGTTTTCTTGGAGGTCCAGAGTCTAGCTGCTTTCTTGCCTCCATGTGGTTGTGAGTGAGGTTTATGTGCAGTTCTAGAGTTAGTATTTTGGCCAATAGAGGAGTGATGAGCCTGTGTACCACGAGAGCACAAAGATGGACCAGGTCTGGTGGAATGAGAAAAAGTATGAAAGAGTGGAGCCGAAAGAGGGTTTGGTGAGCTGCAGTCTAGGTTAGGAGGGCGCTGTGTTGAGTGGGGGAGTTTCAAGGCAAGTAGGTTAGGTGATGTAGTAGCCGGGGGAAGAGAATGAGTACTATAAGGAGAAGTTATTAAGTCACTTGGAGCAGTGTGTAAGGATGATGTTGAAATGGTAGAAGAGACCAAGGATGTGCTTGCACTCCTGATGAGGTTGTCCACCGAGGTGTGGAGTTCCTCACTATTCCAAAAGGCATCATCAGTAGCACCTATGAGTGCTTTGATTTCTGCCTCCATCAGGAGGAGTTCTCAAGAAAAGGTGAAGTAGAATGATAGAAAACAAGAGTAGTATAGGGTCTCGTGATAACAGGGTCAGAGCTAAGTTGTCTGGTATGGTTAGAGAGGAAAAAAATGATAGAAAGAGAAATTTCCCAGATAGGTGGGCCCAAGTCAAGGATTAAGGGGGAGGATAAGGTAAGAGCTGATGTCTCTACAAAAACAAGTTCTGTGCTTTAGGCCAAAAGGGTCTCCACAATAGCAAGTACTCTGAGAGGCTCTAGACACCCAAAGTAGCTAAGATAGGTTCTCCTCAGCAAGGCTCCAGATAGGATAAAGTTCAGATAGTCTCCTCAGTAGAGTTCTCTAAGCTCAGAGTTTGGTCAAAAGTGTTGGGAACAGAGACTAAGACTCATTGTCAAGTGAAAGGGAACTATAGGACTCCAGTGAAAATGATTTACCTACTAAGTACTCAGAGGTCTATCAGTACTCAGAGTTCGAAGCAGTACTAATCATTTTCACTGTGGCTAGCACTACGATCCATTAAAAGAACTGTGGTCTCCTCTGAGACTCCAGGCAATGATCCCCAACGAAGCCAGAATAATCAGTGTAGTTGTTCCCCTAAGTGATGTGCTCTAAACTCTACAGAGGTATGTCAGGACTGTTAGTTCACTTACTAAGTACTCAGTAGTCTGTCAGAACTCAGAGTTCGGAGCAGTGCTCGGAATCAAAAAACAAGAGCTTAGGATGTGTGTTATGGATACAGAGTCCAAGTCCTCGAGGGTCTGATAGGATGTCCACCATTAAAGAAAACCAAGATGGCGTGTCCATGTCTCTCGCTCCCGTTCCAACTTCTTTTTGGGATTTGCTAACTTATGTTTGGATTCTTACACTCTATATAAATGTATGAAAGTACGAGGAACGAATTTGTCACATCCTCAGTAAAGGTGTCAAATCAATCATACATGGATTTGTTTTGGTGACAACTTTTCGACCTGAAAACATTAGAAACGACAATCTTTACGTCTGGATTCATACCACTTTATCAAAGTATGAGTAAAAAAAATTTCAAATCAATTGTACTTGTGCACTCTCACGGATTTGTATTGGGAGAGGTATCAATCATTCAAAAGCTATCACTTAGAAGCATTTAGTTTACGTAAATAACACAGAAACCCACAACAATGGTTGAACTATTTACAGTGGGTTGTCGGATTTACAGTATTTGACTTTAATTGTATATTATTGAGGATGTTTTTCTCTGATTATAATTATAGTTATAAATTTCCATTAATTTTCTTATAATCATAGTTATAATTTTTTCATTAATTTCCAATATTCCCGTGTTTTCCATCTTAGTGTACAAATTTATGTTGAATATAGTATATGGATTATTATTTTTTTCATAAAATTAAAAAAAATCACGAATAAGTATAGGTTAATAATAATAATAATAATCTAATTTTAAAGTTACAACTTAATTAGACATCAAATTCATCTATGAGACTCCTTTGTTAAGGATACAAAGGATTCTCTCCGTTCAATGATTTGACTCTTAAAGTTTATGTAGGTGTACATATCCTAGTCATGTGGATTTGAACCTATAATCTCTTAAAAGAAAACATAGATTCTTAACTATTAAGAAATAAGGAGAAATCACATGTTTTTAACCTTTAGAAAATCTCATAACAATTTAGATTACTACAAAATATTATTTTCAATAATACTTCAATATTCTTACTTTTATGAGAGAATTTGTAATGGCCCCATCGGATTAACAAATATAATCACCAAAATTATTCAATAAACAACAAGTGAGAGAAACATTGTTGTCCAAAAATGAAAACTTTGACAGATTTACTTAACCTACAAGAGTAGCAGGAGGTACTTACATGTGGTGAATAAAGCAACATACATGTAGTATGGGAACAAGAGATTGTAGTGATACCTTGATTTGATAACCACAACAAAGAGTGGGGGATGAATCTCCACCCAATTGTAGACCTTGCTACTTTAATGATCCTGGTGGATATCGGTGGCCATCCACCTATTCCACTGGCTTGAAAAACTATTTTCCACCTTGGCATTTTTTTAATAGTTTTCGAGTTCCAAACTTTCGAGGTCGTTTTGAGGCCCTAAACGACCTTTTTTGGGGATTTGAGGCCCAGGTGACTGTCAGAGGCATTGACTTGGGCCAATTGAAATTTTTTCTTCTCGATTAGACCTTTCCAACGGACTTTCGTGCATCTAAAACGAAGATCATATGCAAAAGTTACGACCCCAGGAAGTTGATGTACTAACTTACCCAAACAGGGCCCACATGACTTTTGGCACTTCATCTCCTATGGTTAGGTTTTTGGATTTCTAGGGTTTTTGACATTCCTGTTTATTGTAAAAGGCCTTCAGAGCCTCATTGTAACCATCTTTTTGCGAATGAGCACAACCTTCACATCTCTTCTCAGAGATAAGCCACCACCATTCCAACAAGCTTGTTTTCTGCTGCATTTTACAGTTTCAACTTATTTCCTTATTGAATAGAAAACCAGTTTTACTGTATCTCTGTTATTTTGTGTTAAGCATCTTTTAAAAATCTATATTCATTTCGTTTTTCTCATAAAATCCAGATCAGTGGTATTAGATCAGTCTACTCCTTGTCGTCTTAATGCATGTCCCCAATGAGGTCAGGGTACAAAGAATTGGGTCTCGAGCTTGTTTCTCTTGAGGACAAAAGCTCTTGCATGCCCAAGAACCTCTCATGGTAGGAGAAAAGAAATATGACGAGACATGAGATCCTTTCAAAATTTTGCTTGAGGAAGCTCTCACGCAATAGAGGAACGCGATGATGGATAGTTTCATGCAATTCCTTTGGGGGCTACCAACAAGCGACGCATCTTCTTTGAGCGGAGGCACTTCCCCCTTCAAGGTACAAATCAACTTCGATATTCCTATATTTGAAGGTCAAATAGACACAGATGTTGTAGACAAGTGGTTGAATCTACTAGAAGGGTATTTTTATGTCCATAACTTTTCAAATAGAGAAAAGATTACTTTTGCACTCCTCAAAATCGTTCCCCATATCAAATATTGGTGGAAAAATTTCTGTGAGTGAAAGGAAATAGAGGAACCCTCATTATTTATAGTCATGACCACCTGAGAATCCTTCAAGGATGATATTAAGGAACAATACTACCCCGTCGGAAGTTATGATGACTTGTATACCAAATGGACCACACTGCGCCAAGAAAGAGACTAAGCAGTGCCAGAGTTTGAAAATATATTCCATACCTTACGGACCAAGTTGGGTATCAAATATTTAGAGTGACATCTAGTGCTCAAGTATCGTGATGCTCTGCATAGATAAATCCAGACTGGAATGGAATTTCTGGACATCTCGTCCTTGGGTGCGGCCTACCGATATGCCGTCAAAATCGAGCAGAAGCTCAAACAAAAGACGTGACAATTTGGGCCTAGGAACCCCTCACACCAAAGCCAGGAAAGGGAGGCCCCAACCCACATAACAAAGGACAGAGGAAAGATGGAAAATATTAGGACAACCAGTCCAAGACGCAAGCAAAGAAGGACATCGGAAAGACAAATAAAGATACCGCGAAGTGGTGCGACTTCCATAAGATCCCTTGGCATAACACTGTTGAATGCTACTCAAAGCAGTCGCTGGTGGCCAAAGTGAAATCTTCTGAACCTGATGCAGGTTCTGACTTTGAGTTAGAACCAGAAAGGGGAAGACAGATCATTGACGCAGAACCCAATGCCACCATTGCTACCACCAAGCTCCATCCTGGTGAACCAGATGAGCCAGAAGAAGGAGAGTGCCTCTTCCATTCATAGATGTGGGTAAAATGCACCCCGTTGCACTTCATTATTGATAGTGGTAGCCAAAAGAACCTCATCTCAGTAGAGGTCGTCAAGCATCTGGCCTTGTCGACAATGCCACACCCACAACCCTACACCATTAGATGGCTCCTCCAAGGAAGCGATCTCCATGTCAGCCAACAGTGTCGACTATCATACGACATCAAGCCCTTCAAAGATGAGGCATTGTGTGATGTTTCTCCTCTCGAAGTTTGTAATGTTATTTTGGTCCAACCTTATTTATGGAAATGTCATGTTGTATATGAGTCTAGGCCTCGTAGTGTTATTATTACTTTGAACAGAAAATTGTACAGGATACCCGAGGCAATCCCTCCTTGTGTTATTTCCTTGATCTCTTCCAAGCAATGCAGGAAGGTGATATCTAAGATCGAGAAATTTGTATTCTTCGTGATTCTCTCTCAGAGTGAGCGAAATATCGCAGCCACATCTAGGGCCTCCATGACCGATATCTCCACACAAAATAAGCAAGTGGATAAGGTCGTCGAAGAATACTCAGATATCTTCTCCTCTCCTACCAGGGTACCTCTACACTGTCAGGCCAAGCATCCCATCGATCTGATCCCAGGCGCACCGCTACCCAATGGGCAAGTCTACCACTGCTCTTTGTTAGAAAACGAGGAGATCAAGAGGCAAATCCAAGAATTGCTCCACAAGGGGCACATATGTCCCATCTCATCGCCTTGTGGGAGCCCAATCATGTTGGTGCAGAATAAAGGCGTGACCTGATGACTCTGCATTGATTACCAGGCCCTAAATAAAATCATAGTCCGAAATCGATACCTGATTCCATGAATCGGCGACCTCCTTGATCAGCTCACGGGGGCCAAATACTTCAGTAAGATTGATCTGAAGTCTGGCTACCACCAGGTCCCAATAGAACATACAGATGTATGGAAGACTGCCTTCAAGTCAAAAGAAGGTATTTTTGACTGGTTGGTCATGCCCTTTCGTTTGACAAATGCTCCAAAAACGTTTATGAGGATGACAAAAGATATCCTATGACCTTTCACCAATACGTTTTTAGTGTTGTATATGGATGGCATCCTCATATACAACAAGACTTGGGCGGAACACTTGCAACATATATAACAAGTTTGGCACACACTGCGGTATCACAAACTATATGAAAACTTGGAAAAATGATCCTTTGGCATGGACATGGTCCATTACTTAGGATACATTGTTGATCAACATGGTGTGCATGTGGATCCATCCAAGATCTAGGTCATTCGTGACTGGCTAGCCCCAACCACACTCACTGAACTTCGGAGCTTCTTGGTCCTCACCAATTTCTATCACAGGTTTGTGCTGAGATTCTCTCATATCGCATGGGCACTCATCCAAGTAACCAGGGGTGGCGGTAAGCAAAAATTTGTGTGGGGCCTATCCCAACAACAAGCCTTTGATGACTTGAAGAAGCGTTTGTTCTCATCCCTGGTACTTTCATTACCGAACCTGCAACATCCCTTTGAGATAGAGACAAATGCTTCAGACTATGTTGTGGGCATCGTTCTCACTCAACATGACCACCCTGTGGCATATCATAGTGAGACACTATCAGATGTTGTCTGTAAGTACCCTACTTACAACAAATAAATGTACTCCATTGTGCAAGCCTACCTCCAGTGGAGACATTACATTCTTGGGAAGGAGACAATCATCCACACTGATCACAAGCCACTACAGTCCATGCAAACCCAAGGAAAATTGCAGAATGATCGCATTTAGAGGTGGTCAACATACTTACAACAGTTCCACCTCAACATCAAGTATAAAATAGGAAGTACCAACTGAGTTGTTGACTACCTCAGCCGACCTCCAATCACTACTAGATACCAAGCTCACCAAATCCACTGCCTTCCACCCCCAGGCATACGACCAATATGAGTTCATCAATTAGATGGTTGTACATATCCTGTACATGTACAATTCAAAACACCCCCACACATGGGATGAGAGTCTTCCCTATGTCCAACATAGCTACAACCGAGCCCTGCATAGCTCAACTGGCCATAGCCCCTTTCAGGTGGGGTTGGGATTCCAACCATTGGGGACCATGGATGTTGCACTACCCTTGGCAACCACCTCATCCAACTCATCCCTTGATCCACCAAAAGCTGACAAAGACACCCGGTTCATTGAGCGGAACCAACACATCCACAATAGGTTCGGGATATTCTACAGAAGTCTAATGCCAAGTATAAGCAGTGCCATGATCAACATCAGGTGCCACATAAGTTTCAGGTGGGCAACAAAGTTTCGTTGCATTTGCAGAAAGAACACCTTACAGGGCCCCATCGGAAGCTTCGCCCACTCCGTTATGGGTTGTACACCATCACCAAGGATGTGGGTGACAATTATTTTGAGCTCAACATTCCCCCCTTCCTTGGTCTGCATCCAATCTTCATCGTGGCTCTCCTTCGGCCATATTTCCTACCATTATTGGACCCCTGAGAGATAGCAGAGAAGTTGACACCAAGAGAGCTCAACCATGACTGCATGCAACATGAATCCAATGATCAGATTGTGGACACACAGATCAAGGGCACTCGACAGCAAAGGATCCATCTTTATCGAGTCGCCAAAGCAGGGCAACTCCTGCACCAAGGCAAGTGGCTCACCCGAGGCTAAATTTAGCATAAATTTCCTCATTTGATGGGGGAACTCAACACAATAGATACCATTTCTTCCTAAGGAGGGAGAATTTATCTAAGTGGATATCGGTGTCCACCCGCCTATTCCACTGGGCTCGAAAAATAGTTTTCCACCTTGGTTGTTTTTCGATAGTTTTTCGGGTTCCAAACTTCTGGGGCCATTTTGAGGCCCTAAACGACATTTTTTGGGGATTTGGGGCCCATGTGATTATTGGAAGCACTGACCTAGACTAGTTGAATTTTTTTCTTCTCGATTAGACCTTTCCAACGAGCTATCGTGTGCCTAAAACGAAGATCGTTTGCAAAAGTTACGACCTCGGGAAGTTGATGTACTAACTTACCCAAACGAGGCCCACATGTCTTTTGGCACTTCATCTTCTAGGGTTAAGTTTTTGGATGTCTAGGGTTTTTGACATTCTTGTCTATTGTAAAAAGCCTTCAGAGCCTCATTGTAACCATCTTCTTGTGAATGAGTACAACCGTCACATCTCTTCTCAGAGATAGCCACCACCATTCCAGCAAGCTTGTTTTCCACTGCATTTTATAGTTTCAACTTATTTCCTTATTGAATAGAAAACCAGTTTTACTGTATCTATGTTATTTTGTGTTAAGCATATTTTAATAATCTGTATTCATTTCATTCTGCTCATAAAATCCGGATCATTTAATCCATAGTAGCAAGTCACCCTGAGCCCTCAATCGACTATTATGCCAACGAATCATTAGCCTTTCCCTCTCAGAGATGTGCAAAAGAGAGATATCCCTTTTATGTCTTTCCCACTTTATATAGAATCCTAGAACTTGATCCCTAGGATCCACTTGTATTATTTATTATATTTGTCCGGATTATTTATTTTCAAATACTTTATTATTATTATTATTATTATTATTATTATTATTATTATTATTTACTCATGTATTTATTCATTTAATAATAATAAGATGGGGATGGTCTCTTAGGATAATTATTTTTACTATTTAATAATAATATCAGGATTATCCTTTTTAGGATAATTATTATACTTACTTATTACTATTATTATTTAATAAAATAATAATACTAATAATAATGTGGGGCATGATATACTCCTCTCCTTCAAGGAACTTCATTTAGAAGTTACTTTGATTATGTTACTTGTAGAATTTTATTCAGCTCACCATATCTTCCACAACACCCTCTGTTAGCTCATGTATCTTCCACAACACCTTATGTTACACTATTATAGAGCCATCCATGTGATTGCAACAAGCATCATAAGTCCACATCACAACACCAGGGAAGAACTAGTACTGTCTAGCCATCCTTCTCGAATTTCGGAACCAGGCTTAAATCCTATCGGTCTATCAATGGATATTTTGGTGGTGTATAAGGTTTCTCTGTGCTCGGAAAACCATTTATGCAACCTCCCCCATGTCATGGACAACAAAAATTCGTTATTCCTAGCATGCCCATTGATATTTGGTTTGAAGATAATATTTGATTTGTTATGATCAAAATGAAAGTGAAATAAGCTCATCAAAAGAGAACCATGTCTTAGAACCAACTAACTTGGATTCTCTTCACACATCAATGATCAAACCAAAGGTCAAATATTAAGTTTTATGATTCATACTCCATTCAATGAATGCAACCAATTACCCCAATACCCAACAATATTATTTGATGGATTTTTCATTCTAGATTGCCCTTCAAACGTGTGATTCTATTGCCATTTAGATTGTTGTGATTATGCATCTTGTGAAAAATAAAATAAAATAATAATACTACTAATAATGTGGGGCATGACAAAATCTATATGAAAATTGATATGAATAAGTTAAAATAGTTACCAACATGTAAGTTAATAATATATAATATATTTTAAATGAATAATATATCATGTAAGTATATACTATATAAGGTATATAATATGCATTACATGCCTTAACCCATACACATCATTAATTTAAACCTATAGATAATTCAAATATATTGATTTTTTAGTAAAACTTAAAGAACTTGCCTTGTTCTCTAGTTCGAATGCACTACCATCGCTCTCACTGCAATAAATTATTTTCCTTGAACTTCTATTAGTCATCTTATATGAAAGAAAACCCAAGAATCATTAGATATAGAAATTATGAAATATTTTTTACAAAATAAGATTTCGGTGCGTATAATTAAATTGTATGCACAGGTGTGTTAAACATATGTATATGCACCAGGATATGGCTACTGTGTTGTTATGAAATTGAAAACATTTTATTTACAAATTCTTATATTCATGTTGTTAAAGAAAATTGATAGTGATAGGGTTTGTGATCTAATGAAATGAGTGGTCCCATTACAATGGATACCAAACGCCCCATATACAAGTAAAGAAACTATAAAAATATATTGCTTAAAAAAATTCTCCTTGTGAAATATAGAGAGGGAAACCAAGAGAAATAAGAAAAAATCTAGGGCTTCCAATATCGAACGTAACTATGAAACCCCTTTATGTTTTTGAGAATGCACTAAAAATTGTTTAAATCAAATAGGGGAAACATTGAGATGATCAATAGAATGAAATCACATAACTACAATTTCTCATTTGCAGATTTGTATGTGACGTACGATGATCCCTTACAAGTTTGTCTCCTCAAAAAAATTTACCCACTCCAAAGGCTTTGTTGGTAAATCTCTCTTGCATAAATCTCCCCTCTAAATTTTGGCAAAATAATGAAATAATTATTAGGGTTTTCATTTAGAAATGCATACATTTAGAAAAATGGAATTCCGACTCATCTTTTCATTGTATATTTCGGTGCATTGATGATAAGTGCACACATTTTTATTTTTTTGTAACTTACTTGTTTGATGCACTATGTAGTTTAAAGCACACCAGTGTACTTTTTACATAAAAACACATTGAAAAACAATTTAATTGACAAAATACAGATGCAAACCTATGCAATTAAAGTTTTGTGGAGGAAAAAATGGATGTAACTTTTTAGTGCCTCTCATAATTTAAGATTTCCTTTATTCCAGAAGGCTACATGGACTGCAGGAAGGTGCCAGAAGCATACGAGTCACTTTTTTCAGTAGAGTGAGTGGAGAAGAGAAGAAAGAGATAGAGCTCTCGAGAAGAGAAAGCTATAAAAGGAAGCATTAACATCAAAAATAGAGTTAGAGAGTTAGAAACTCACTTAGAGGATTCATTAAGTTGTATGTTGTGTGTCGAGCTCACTCTGAGCCTTTGTTGTAATGTTGCTATATATAGGTATGAGTCTGTCATATGCTTGAGGTAAAAAAGGATGCACATACTACAGTATATTGTAACCCTGGAGAATTATCTAAGGAGGACTTGAGGCTCTCTTGTTGTTGAATATAATTTTCATAATTTATGCTTGTGTTCTATGGAATGGAAGGAATAATAAAGCTACAACAATTATGATCTATCATGTGTCATTCATGTTTTATTTGGATATGTGTGTGTATTGTTTTACTTAATGTTCAATAGTAAATTGAGGTTAATGGAGTGCATGAATGTTATCCTGAATGGATCCCCATGTATTTATCCTATTATCCCTATCACAAGACCAAATGGTCTCTATGATCTTCATTGTGTCTCAGGTGAGACCTTCTTTGGCCTTGGATGGCGATTGAAATGTTGATGCTTTGCATTTTTTCTTAGTTGACTCTGGAAAAAAATTGGGCCTAAACTCCCTAGCGTTAAGAAGGATGTGTGAAAGCATGAAACGCCACCGACATCCATTCCCACCCAAAACCCAATAGCATGCAAGTTTGATCTTCTTTGTTGAGGTCTCAGAGGTGGTATTTATCGAGGCCTTAGTTATGAATCTCCATGACCTTTTGTCCAATCTCTCAAATTATCTGTTTCCTCCATTTGTTTTCCTCTATGATATCATGACACTCTAAGGATAGGAACATACACCTCTCCTTTGTATTCTTATTCTCTTCATTCTTGAATGTTAGGAACTTGTTCAACATAGACTATGCATTCTCTTCAATATGATCCATTCCCCCCCCCAAAACCCAAGAGCCTACCAGTCTAATATTATCTATCGAGGTCTCAAAAGCAGTATTCGTCGAGGCCTTGATTCTAAATCCCCGTGAGCTTCCATCCAATCCCTTGGATTATATACTACTTCCACTTGTCTTCCTTTGTGAGATCGTGGCACTCTCAATATAGGAGCGTAGACCTCTCCTTGGGCTTCTTCTTCTCTTATTTATTGAATGTTAGGAAGCAATTCAACATAGATCGTGCCTTATCTTCATTAGGGGCCACTTTACCCCAAAACCTGAGATTCTACCAGTATGATCTTCTCTATTGAGGTCTCGAAGGCAGTGTTCATCAAGGCCCAAGTTCTGAATCTCCATGACCTTCCATATAATCTCTCTGATTATTTTTTTCCTCCACGTGTCTTCCTCTTCGATATCATGGCACTTTGATTCGACCAACAAAACCCCCAAAGAATCAACATATCAATATTCAATCAAGGTTGAAGAAGGTCTCACCTGAGATGCAACGAGGACCATAGAGACCATTTGGTCTTGTGATAAGGATGAAAGGATAAATACATGGGGAACCATTTAGGATAACATTCATGCACTCCATTAACCTCAATTTGTTATTGATCATTAAGTAAAACAATACACACGCATATCCAAATAGCACATGAATGACACATGATAGACCATAATTGTTGTAGATTTATTATTCCTTCCATTCCATATAACATAAGCATACAATAAGAAAACTATATTCAACAACAACAGAGCCTCAAGTCCTCCTTAGATAATTCCCCAGGGTTATAATATATTCCACTATGTGCATCCCTTTTTACCTCATGCATATGATAGACTCAGACCTATATCTAGCATCATTACAAATTTACAAAGGCTCTGAGTGAGCTCAACACACAACAGACAACTTAATGAATCCTCTAAGTGAATGTCTAAATCTCTAACTCTATTTCCAATGTAGTTGCTTCCTTTTATAACTTTCTCTTCTTGGGAGCTTTGTCTCTTTCTTCACTGCTCCACTCGCTCTATTGAAAAAACTGACTCGCATGCTTCTAGAACCTACCTATAGTCCATGTAGCCTTCTAGAATCGAGGAAATCTTAACTGTCTTTCCATATCATCTTATTTCAGCTCCGCGTTCCCTTGTGCTACGGGTAGTAATCATTCGAGAATATTTCATGGTGATTCATTTCTTGATTCCAACGTGCATCTTCTTGATTTCCGGTGCTACTGAAAAAACTCGAGCTGATGTGTGCTAGGTAGACTTTAGGATTGGCACGCATTGTCAAAACTTGGTTTGACATGCACTTTTTTTCATTCTCCGCCCATTATCCTAGGCATGCACAAAAATGGAATGGGTGTATACAAAACTTCGAAGGAGCACACACAAAACTTGGAATGAGTGCGCAAAAATTTGTTTGTGCGTACGCACAAGATTAACCCAAAAATTTGGGTTCCAGCAGGCCCCCACCACTATTATTTCGATTTTCCTTGAGCCAACAACTTCATGGAATTACTATTGCAATGGATGTGACAATGCTTTTGAGTGCCTGCACTAACTCCTTAAAGAGGCACTCGAGCTCATTAATGTATCCCTGGAGATCCTACATGATCTTAACAACGACCTCGACTTCAACTATTGTGACCTGAGAAGTTGTCAAGTCGGTTGTATTGATTTTTTCAATGAGAGGGATGATAACAACCTACACGTTGAAGATTTGCGTAAACAATAGAAAGGCCTTATTGACCACAGAAGTGATCATCTCAAACATACTATGCTGCTTAGCCCGAGCTACAATGATCTCCTTCATTTTTGCTGCAATTGATAGCATTGCAGTGGCACGCTCCTTGAAAGGTAAAGAGGCCATATATCTCTTTTGTTGGGTGACCTATTCCTTAACCACTCAAACTTGGTCGTGCATAGTAGTTAGCTCAAGAGGAGATTATAATTGGTCCCACAAATTAAATCTTTGAACAGGAAAATTCCTGGGCATGGTTTCAACCATCTTGGACAGTTTCTTCGACATGGGAAATCTACCTCTGTAGTTTTTTCTCCTGCTGCATTACTTATTGAATTTGCGCATGAAGTTCAAGATTATGAGATTGTAAGACATGAACATGCTCAATGATTTCTTGCAATTTTTGCAGGGGTAGAAGCTCTTGTTGAACCTGTTCATGTTGGTGAACTTGGGAATAGGCATCATTAAGAGTAGTGACTATATTGGTGTGACTATCAAAGATTTCCTCATATTGGCCCTGAGTTTTGGTATGCACGGCCACTTCAAATATGTGTAAGCCCTGTAAATTTGCTCGAGCTACAATTTCCTAACATGCACGAGATTCTTGTTGTAATTGGGATCTTGTAGTAGCATGACTAGATACTTCTTGATCAAATTGAATGTGTAGTTGGGCATGTTCACGGGAGATTGCTTGGTGGAATTCCCTCAATTCATGCATCATAGTAAAGATAAACATAGATAGTAGAGAGATAGTAGAGAAAAACCCTAATAGTGCATTTGTCCTTCCAACATTTGTGAATAAATTTGTATGAAAGTAGTTGTGTTGCAAACTTGAAAGACAAATTTTTAATGTCATGGATTACAACCATGCGCTTTCCCCTGTGTGTGTTGTATTTGGAATAAAATTTCTCTTGTGGTGCATTATTTTACTTGAGACTAGCTGCCGTATCTTCGTTGGAAGTGGGAAGGACAAAAATCCTGTGTATAATGGATTGATCGATAAGATAAGGATGGTTGACCAAAGGTAACCTCCATGCACTCTCATGAGGAAGAAACGAACACACAACTAAAAGCCTAGGCTCGACCGAAATGCAAACATTTAAGGAGGGATAGAATTCCATATTTCTTGAGGGGTCTCGCCCACTCTTGCATCACCACTTTGTCATTTTTGTATTCTCATTGGATGACCTCTTTGTATTTATCAACCTGAAGTTCGGGGAATTGTTGGGGATCCTAGACATTATAGTTAGCACACTTGAGTAAGGACACCTTTCTGAATGTTTGGCCTTTGAATGGGACATCCTAGGGTAGCACTAGATTGGGAGTCAGTTTTTCCTTCGGGCCTTAGATTTTGGTCATGCATGAGGCATGATCGACAAGGCCATATTAGATATGGTGAGAATGAGGTTGGAATGTCTAATATGGGGTGAAGGAGCATGTAAGGAATGTGGAGAAGAGTTAAGGAATTGGAATGTAGTTCTCTTTCTTAAAAGGAGGAATCCAAAATGATGCCTGGGTTATCATGCATGTGAAGTTATTGTCATGCATTTTCCTTTAGTTGGCTGGTACCATGTCCCATCTGGTCGTTAAATTGGTCATGTTGGATGGTGATCAAACATTGTCACATTAATGCTGATATTTTTGCTAGTTCCTGCAATAAACTCCAATTTTACTCTGAATCAGGCAAATTGTCCTCTTGTCAGCGACATTAATGAGCCTATATTCCTGAAATGGGAGGAATTTGATGTGGTAGAACTACTATCACATCGACCGTTATGATCACAAATCTATTGCCGTCGACAAATATTCTAAATTAATGATATCTTAGATGGACCAACACATGTGTGATTTTTAATAACTGGGGGCGTCGTGCATATTCATGTGCATATCGATGATCTTTCAACTATGTCTCATGTGGATGCAGTAACCCCTGGTGGGTTGTCACGTTTTCTCACGTAGATGCAACTAGTCAACTTCCACCAGGGAGGTACAAGACTAGGTTCAACTTGTTCTACTAAGATCTATTGATTAACCCATTCCTCTGCAGTGATTCCCAAGTCATTTGTTAGCTCAATGGGGTTGGGGAAGAGAAATGTAGGGAACATATCTATGTGATGTATGGATAGAGTATCCATATCCCTTTTTGGTGTATGTGGTCACTTGATCTTCTCGGTGGAGAAGCAAGAAGACGGGGATATAGGGTGCTTCTTTAGCAGTACGCACCGAACATTCATATACCGATTATGTGCTGCGATGTTTCTTAGATATCCATCATGTTTCATAAGGGAAAGTGTATCGATGAAAGTAAATATTTGGTCAGAAGCTTTCCTGCACAGATTCCTCGACAACTTCCCATTCACTATAATTTACCTGATGCATGGCCCACCATCGCGCAACAATTCCTACGAGTATTATGTCAAGTGTGTGAGCCATGTGATGTTCAGGAATGTGCCGAATCCATGCAATAAATGTTTCCAACGGTTCTAAGACATTGTACCAATAGGATCCAAATTCTTCCTTGCACACTTATATGGAGATATGCACGCACCTCCTTGTTGAGACCTCATACAAATTATGCTTCCACCTTTCCATGGCATCATCAGAATCTGTGACATAAGACTTGACACTTCTCCAGCTTAATTCTCCATATGTGGTAGGTTTGATGCAATCCTCCTTGGGCCCCATGATCTTATAAATGTTTTGAATATCTCAACTCCATGCATCCTCATCCACTGGCTCATTGTATTTGTCTCCTTCATATGGATCCAGAGGCCTGACCATGTGCAAGGTATCAGTTTCAAAGGACATCTGCCTCTTCATCAAATTCAACACTACATTATTGTCAAAGGCCCATTAAATGCCCAATAGTCTAAGGTATGGGTCAAATTCATCCATAATCTCTATGACTTCAAAGTCAGACTTTGTTTTTACCCCTTCTACATTTAATTCCACCTCCTCCTATTGGCCTATGGGGTAGATATTGTATTTATTTTCCAACCGTAATTGGATGGGATACCAAACCAATTATGATTTACCCATCACCTCCTAGGACTTATTTGGTAGAATATTCATGCAAGAAACTAGATCTAACATGACTCCATCCATGTCATAGCCACCAAGCTCTTTTGTCATATTGAATTCATACCCTGTGTGCTTTTTCTTACTGACTTGGCACATATCTCTTTTTGGTAGGGGAGATGATATAGCCCTCTCCGTAAATGGCTTCCCCAAACAAGTGGATAGAATTTGTGTCAACTTCTTTGAAACATTAGGACCATTGAGCAGTATTAAACAACAACATAAGAAATTTCTTACTTCATCCTCTATGTATATCTCGCATCCTAAGTCGTGCAATTTTTCTTCACATGTTGTGTGATTCAAATCTTCAAGTTGATGCTCCTCAATTTCTCTTTGCTCAACATGTCACAACTCTTCCTTCATGCAAGATTCTTCCATCGACCTCTATGTTGTGTGCTTAAAATCCTCGCACATGTGAGCTTCTTCCAAATATTGTTGTGTCATGTGCTTCATCTCTTCCCAGTCGCGAGCCTCTTCTAGCGACCTCTATGTTTCCAACTATACGTATTCCTATATTCATGCCTCCTCTAGTGACCTTTGTGTCTCTTGCTGCACTTCTTCATGGATTTGAGCCTCCTTGAGTGAACTCTGTGTTGTGCGTTGCAACTATTCACGCATTATTTCTTCTTTAATAACTCTTTGTGCGTCGTGCAAAAACTACTTTTTCTAGGAAACATCAAAATTGGGGGGGGGCTATGTTTCCTTTTTGATATTCCCCTTCGAATTCTGACCTGAGATCTCAACCTGATTGAACTCCCTTCTTGTTTTTTCTCCTCCTTGGGTTACCACCTGAACATCGAGTTCTTCATCTTTCTTCTTATTTTTCCTCATCTTTGCATGCACCATATTGCAATGCATATTCTTTTCTTCGCACTTGTTCACTAAGTCACGACAATCCTCTATGACATGTTCAAGATTATATCAGTATGCACAAAGCACATGTGGTTTGGTACAAAACTTTGATACATGACCAATTTCTCCACAATTGAAAAATATGGGAGGCCTGCCTCCCCCTCCATCGTATCCTCGGCCATGACTGCGCCCATATCCAGCTCTGGGATCTCCTTGGTATCTACCTATTTAGCACTACCATGATAAACATGCTTTTGTTCTTCCTAAACTCGGAATGCATCGCAGGCATTTTCATGCATCAACTCTAGTGACCGACAGTTATTAACATCATGCCCCACATATTTACATAACTCAAAAAATATAGTATGATGTGTATTTTGATACTTCTGCAAATTTGGTCAATGAGGTGGTACATGGCCCCATTGTCAGCAAATCTCACACCATTTCATCTGTCCAATTGGGAATGGACTCAGCGTGCCCATTGCCACATAATTCAAAATTACATGGATTTTGTCCCTGTGATGGACCTTAGTGCGACATGTGGTACACCAAACGTGTTCATGCATGACTTTTGTCTTTTCCATATCTTGCAACTACATCGTCAGGTTGGCTAGTCACGACTACACCTACACTAATCTCTTCAATGTCTCTACCCCTCTCGGCATAACTTCTAGGCACATTTCAATTTCTACCACCTCCGCTTGAGTTGTCACCTTATGTTGAGTAAGCGAGACTCGAATGTGTGGAAGCAACCCCACAATAAACCACTCTCGGTCCTGCATTTCCTATATTTGGAATGCCATCCTATCCAGTAAAATATTAAACCACTGGTCATAATCCCACATGGTTTCTCCTTATTTTTGCTTATTCTCCATGATCTGAGTAATACACTGAGATTTGGACTTAGGATTTTGAAATTCATTCGATAAATCCATTTTGATCTTCGTCAGAGACCTCGTCTGTCCCACCAGTGCAATGGCCTTGTACTTCATGTACCACATTAAGGCTCTTTCGTTGAACGTGATTTCCATCTACGTGATCTTTGTTACTTCGTTTGTGATCCTCTTCACAGACCATATTGCTTCGCATGTGAAATAATTTTGTTTCACGTCATCTTTACCTGTTCTGTGGAACACAGGTAGCCTCAGGGTGTTATCCTAATTCTCCATCATCACTATCAAACCAAATCCTTTGTTCAGACTTCTAGTTGTCAAAATCATTGCTACTGATACCCCTCTTGGTGAAGTGGCACTAGATTCGCCTTCTTCTTCACTTGCCTCTTCTCTTCTATCTTCTTCTACTCATTCTCCTACTCTAATCACTTCACTATATGTTTTTTTTTCTTCTTGATTACAAATGTGCAAGGGGGATGATTCAAGGGGGGGTAAGTCCATCTCCTTCTGACATTTCTTGTGAGGGGACCCAGAGAGTTTCCTACTTGCAGTCACGCAATACCATCTATAATCACCAATTCTTCTCCCACACCACTAGGTGATCCTATGTCTTCCTTCCTTTCTCCCATGCCTCTATTGTGCACCTCATCTTCTTCCAAGGTTACTTCATTCCACAATAGCCAAGGGGTTTGAACTTCACCACTTGGGCCCCTAGGAGCACCACCACTACTACTACCTATATCCCCACTAGACACCCTGCTCTCGACATCGTGCATATTCGCGGGTCTATCTGTTCCTGTGCTCCACTCTGGCTTAAGGAATTCTTCCACACTTCCACATGGTGTGGTCTCTTTTCTCTTTAGCCCGGTCTTGACCCCTTGTCGCCTTCCCCTTTCTCTTTGTTTTTCACCTCTCTGCTCTGCTTTCCTTCTTAGCTCAACTCTTCTTTTATTTTTCGACTCTCTCTCTTCTCTACTCCTATGGGTCCATCCCATTCCTCATATCATCTCAATAATTTTTGGATCCTCTTCAATGGATCCATTTCCTTTCTCATTCCCCCCCATCCTTTCAACCTAACGCAACCCGCACCCTCTGCCTCGGAAAAGGTCTCTACGCTGACCTCGCGGTCTTAAGGATCATTCTAACTTTAACTTTGAGCCGGAGTGGCTCTCTCGGTTATCCATTGGAATATCCCTTAAAACTGACCCACAGGTCTTTTCTGCTCCTCGCAGCCTCTAGGCTCGGTCACTGTTCTCTTCACGACAGAAGAATAGAAAATCGGATTTCGGGGTTTTCAAAATCCCGATGTCATGACCTTTTGGTTCCCGATTTCCCAATCTCCGCTTTCCCGATATGCTCAAATCTTTAAAAAACCCTCTGGGCTAGGCTTGTGGTCCACACGACCTCCTTTCATATGACCTCGATCCTACCACCTTTCGGGATTACGGGGTTTCTGATGTCGAAGTGTATGCGACCTCTTGTTCCCCGGATCCCTGATTCTCCGAATCCCAATATGACTTCACTAGGGAGCTCTTCCACCGCAAAATAAAATCAATGACTGTGATTGTTTGCCAAAATCAACGGCTCCGGATCTCCCTCGGGACTTCATGATTTCAAATGCCAAAATGTCTTTGTATTCGAGACTCCCGATCTCCCGAATGCCGACTTCCCAATATGACTTTTCTTTCGGGACTTTTTCCGAAAGTTGTGATTGTTGCCACGCGTCCTCAAAGATGGATGGTCCTTGTCTGCTCGGGGTTTTCACTGTAGAGATTTCCCGATCCCCCGTTATGACGAGATGACGTCAGCTGGACCCTACAATGGGGCTTTCCTTCTCATCGGGATTTCGGACTTCGCAATTCCGAAATGCAAGAGTTTCCTATCTTCAGGATCCGCGAAACATCGAACCCCGACTTCTTCAGATCTTCCGACACGCGTTCCGAATGGATGGACGGTTCAGATCTGACCTCGGACTTTGCCCAATGCAAAGTCAAAACCACTCACTTATATGAGTCCCAATGACTGAATCCCCGATTGAGTGATCACACGACACATGTCCTTCCTTAGATCCATGGCTGAAATCCTTTCGCTGTTTCGCGACTCAAAAGGGTCTCAGACTCTTGCTCTCCAAATCTCCGATATGACGATGGTTCGCGATTCTACCACCTGTCCCAACAGATGGATGGCTCTGAATTTGTCGGGATTTTCACGATGGATTTACCCGACCTCTTGTCCACAAGATTTATGATTTCCCGAACCCCGACACCTCGATATCCCGATACCTTCGGGACTTTCACTCGACTTGAGAGGGTTAAACCCTGTGCAACTCCTGTTAGATCGAGCGGCTGACGAGTAATTAGGTGAGGATCCAATAGCTCATGACCTCCTGAGCTTGAACTCCGGACGCAACCGTAACCTCCTCGCTTCTTTGTCAGATCAGACGGCTAGCGGGATTTCGCTAATCCTCTACACAAGATTCTGACCCTCTGTTTCTTCCTCCTTGTTGATTTCAACGAAAGGAACCCAGGACTCTTCCACAGATTTTTCCACTTACGCCACAACCTCCAGATGCCTTCTCATCACTCGGTATGCACCAACTCCTTGTGCTGTCTTCAATGGGTTTAAAGGCTTTATCCCTCCTGAGCTCTCTCACAACTTCAAGTCTTAAAGAAGACCCTTGCACGCACTCCTTGCGGCAATCTCCAAACACTTAAAGTGTAAATCGCTCCTCGACCTTGCGCACGCTCTGCAACAACGGTCTCTCAATGGATTCTCAGGGTTTCAACATTGGATTTAAGTTTGGTCTATGCACACCTTGCACAACTTTTGTGCCTGTCTGCACCTCTCTGTGTGAATATGAGAACAACCGCTATCTCTCCTGAGATTTTCAGAGACGAACCTCTGAACCTTTTGTCAACGCACTCCTTGCAGACAATTCAACTGCACTCCTTGCAGGAACTCTTGCTTAGACAGAGAAACGATTGAAACTCATTTCACCTCCCTTTCCTCTCAGATTTCAAACATTTAACAAGAAATCATTCATACATAGCATAAAAGCAACTGTATGACAGAAAGAGTAAAACATTAAGAGCATGACATTTAAAGATGCATACATAGAGAAGATATGAACACCATGAGTCTAAATCACAACTTCTTTGTATTAATTTAGAACTTCTGTACATGGAGTCTGCTACACAGCTCTCTACTCCTCCTTCTATGCTCATAATCATGCTAAGACTAATGTTACAATGCACAATGAGGGGTGTCTATATCCGTTTTCCCTCCTCTCCTAAAACTATCTAATCAGAGAATTTAAAGCTACCTACTAACATAAATGCTTTCTACCTACTATGGACGAGAGCGGATCGCTCAAGGTCCTTTACAATATACAAGTACGCCTCTTCTTAACTATCTCATTTAAGTTTGGCGCATCCAATCTTCAAAAGTTTTAAACAATTTATCATGTGCTCAAAATGTGTTGCGCTTGCCCCACGCTCGCTTGACGTTGGCGATGCTCCTGCATCATACTCCCTCACTTGAAAAATTTCATGGGCTCTTGTCCATGAGCTCTTGCACGGTCTGTCCATGCTTCTGAATCTCTGCTTCATTTTCCCAGCTGGCATCTTCAACTGGATGTCCTTTCCATTTGACCAAGTATTCAAAGTATTTCTTTCTTCTGGTCTTTTTGCCAATTCTCTTGTCCAGTATGCACTCCATCTGCGGCTTATCTGCAACTGGCATCTGCTTTGTCCACTGGATCACTGGCTGCTCATCATTTGTTCCTGCTTCCTCATCTTTGTATGGGTACAAATCTGAGACATTGAATATCAGAGAAATTCCGATCCCATCGGGTAATTCAATCTCATAAGCATTTGCCCGAAATTTCTTCAAGACCCTGCATGGTCCGATTTTCTTCATCTTCAGTTTGTTATATGTTCCTCTCAGGAACCTGTCCTTTCTCAAATGTGCCAGAATTAAGTCACCAACTTCAAATTGAAGTTGTCTTTTGTGTTGATCTTCTCTATGCTTATATTCCTGGCTTGAATTCTGTAAACGCTCCTTCACCTGGCTATGAAGTTCCTTCATCGCTTCTGCGAAATCTTCTGCACTAGCGCTCCTAGTTCCATTTAGTTTTGTATCCCGCAGCTCAGAGATCCCTCTCGGATGTATGCCATAAACAATCTGAAATGGACTCCGCCCTATGCTCCTGTTAACTGAGTCATTATAAGCAAACTTTGCATGTGGTAATACGTTGTCCCACTGGCTGTGGTGTTCTATCACCAGGCTTCTCAGCAAGTCTCACAGACTCCCGTTCACCACTTCTGTTTATCCATCCATCTGAGGATGATAAGCTGAAATAAATGACAAGTTAGTTCCCATCTTCTTCCATAAGGTCCTCCAGAAGTGTCCCACGAACTTAGTGTCTCGATCTGAAACTATACTCCTTGGTAAGCCGTGAAGTCGAATGACTTCTTTGAAAAACAGATTCGCAATATGAGTTGCGTCACTGGGTTTCTGACACGGAATGAAGTGTGCCATTTTGGAAAATCTATCCACCACCACAAATATTGAGTCAAAACCTCTTTGTGTTCTTGGCAAACCCAATATAAAATCCATGTTGACTGCATCCCATGGCCTCTCAGGTATGGGCAATGGTTGATAAAATCCTGCATTCTGTCTCTTTCCTTTTGAATGCTGGCAAATTATGCATCTGTCCACTAATCGCTTGATGCCTGCTCGCATTCTTGGCCAAAAATATGACTCATTCAGCTTTGCGAATGTCTTTTCGTGACCAAAGTGCCCTGCCAATCCTCCACTGTGTTTTTCCTTCAGTAGATTCTCCCTCATGGAGTAGTTTGGAATACAAAGTTGGTTTCCCTTAAACAACAATCCTTCCTAGATCATGTATTCTACCCATTGGATTTTATCTCCGAGAACTAGATTCTCAGTTGCTTCATAGGCCTCCTTAAAATCTGGATCACCTCTATACATGTCCCTGAGGTCATCAAAACCCAATGTCTTGACCTTGAACTTCTGCAACAACAAACACTTCCTGCTCAAAGCATCAACAACTTTGTTAGCAGTACCAGAAATATGTTTAATCACAAAAGTGAAATTTTTCATATATTCAACCCATTTGACATGTCTCTGATTCAACTTTTTCTGTTGAGTCACAAACTGCAGTGCATAAGACAAACTCTTTGGGAATTGAGTAATGCCTCCATTTCTTCAATGCCTGGATGATAGCATAGAACTCCTTGTCATATGTGGAGTACTTCACCTTTTCTTCATTCAGCTTCTCGCTGAAGTATGCTATCGGCCTGTCCTCTTGACTCAAGACTGCCCCTATTGCAAATCCACTTGCATCGCATTTTACTTGAAATGTCTTTTGGAAATTCGGCAACACCAAAATTGGTTGTTCCGTAATCTTCCTCTTCAACAAAGTAAAACTCTTCTCAGCCTCTTCCGTCTAGTGAAAATATTTGTGTCTTTTCTTCACTGTGTCCATCATTGCTGCACTAATTCCACTGAAATTCCTGATGAACTTCCAGTAGAAACTAGATAATCCGTGAAAACTTCTCACCTCAAGTATGTTCCTTGGTGATGGCCAATTCTTGATCACTTCCACCTTATCTGGATCCATCCTCAACTCATTTGCAAAAATAACAAACCCTAAGTAAATGATCTATGTCTTCATGAATGAGGAATTTTTCATATTTAACAACAACTTCTCCTGCTATAGTTTCTGCATTACTGTAGCCAAATGCTTCAGATGCTCTGCCACTGTTTTACTGAAAATCAGTATGTCATCCAGATACACAATGACAAATTTCCCGATGAATTCTTTTAGGACTTCGTTCATCAACCTCATGAAGGTACTCGGTGCATTTGTTAATCCAAACGACATAACAAGCCATTCAGATAACCCTTCGTTAGTCTTGAAGGTTGTTTTCCATTCATCACCTTCTCTCATGCGAATTTGGTGATAACCACTTTTTAAATCAATCTTTCAAAAATACTTTGCTCCACTCAAGCAATCCATCAGATCATCCATCCTGGGCAATGGAAATCTGTACCTGATGGTTATCTTGTTGATCACCCTCGAGTCAGTACACATCCTTCAGCCTCCGTCTTTCTTCAGACGGAGTACTGTCGGAACAACACATGGACTCAAGCTTTCTCTAGCCAACCCTTTGTCCAACAAATCCTAGACTTGTCTTTTGACCTCTTCATTCTCTTGCGACGTCAATCTGTACACGGCTTTGTTTGGCAAACTGGATCCTGGTATGAGATCAATATGATGGCTCACGCTTCTGATCAGTGGAAACGAACGGGGTAATTCATCCACTACTATATCAACGAACTCTTCTAGCAGTTCCTGAACTTCTTCTAGTAGATCATCTATCCGTGTGTTGGTCAAAACAATTGTTGGCTTCCTGACCACAGTGAACTGTGGATCCTCCTTCTTCTTAACCTCTGTAAGAAGTTCCTTCCCACTCATGAGAAGTACAGTGTTGATTACTTCTGGTTTCACCTCCTTATCCTTAATTGGAAGCAACATGTGTGTCCTCCCATTCTTCTCTAGGGTGTATGTGTTCATTCTCCCATCATGAATCACAATTCTGTCATATTTCCATGGTCTACCCAGCAATAGATGACAAACATCCATAAGAATGACATCACATAAGATCTTATCATTATATCCTCCTATCTTAAATTCAACTAAACATTGTTTAGTGACAGTTACCTGGTGTCCCTTCTGTAGCCACGAAACTCTGTATGGGCTTGGATGATCAATTGTCTCCAGCTCCATCTTCTCTACCATCTCTGTAGAAACGAGATTATCCATGCTACCACTGTCTACAATGACCTTGCATACCCTGTCCTTGGTCTTGCAAGCAGTCCTGAAAAGTTTGGTCCTTTGGACTGAACTCTCCACCTCCTTCGCAGGTGTCAAAAGGACTTTTCGCATCATCAGTGATCTTCCGCCTTCAGCGTCTTCTGCCTCAACATCTCGCCTCTATGCCTCGACGATGTGAGTCTCTCCAACCTCTTTCTTTTTATCTGGACATTCATAAGATTTGTGTCCATTCTTTCCACACGTGAAGCATTTTATAACTCCACCTCTTCCTCTTCCTCTTCCTCTAGTACGAGGAAAAGTATTATTATCAGCATAATCTCCTCTCTGCTCAGTATGCTGTCCTTTCTGTTCAGCATATCGCCCTTGCTGTGAGCTTCCACCTCTCTCAGTTCTAGTCTGAGGTTTCTTCTAGTCCTCCTTGGGCTTCTGATATTTGTCCTGGGCAACTGATTTGCCTCTGGGATGACTTCTGCCTCGACCTCTCTGACCCTGTTTTCGGCTCGGATTCTCTTCTGCCTTTAGAGCCATATGATAAGCATCTTCCACCGTTTGGATGGTTACCATGCTCATCTCATCCTGAATATCATATCTCAAGCCATTCATGTACCTGCCAACGTTTTCATCATCGCTTTCCTGATGACCTGCCCTGATGTTCAGCCTGTAGAATTCTTCAGTGTATTCTTTCACTGTCATCATCTTTTGTCTCAGGTTCTACATCCTCCTGAACAGAGTAATCTGGTAATCCCTAGGAATAAATTTTTCCTTCATCTTCGCAATCATCCTATCCCAACTCCTGATTTTCTTCTTGCCTCTGCAGCGTCTGTCAGCTTGTAGTTCATCCCACCACAATGTTGCATGTCCTTTCAATATTGTGACAACATGTTTGACCTTCTTGTCCTCCTCGACATCTTCATAGTCAAAATATGTGTCCAGGGCTCTAATCCAGTCTAGAAGCTCCTTTGCATCCAGGTTTCCTTCATAAACTGGGATGTCCATTTTCTCTCTTGCACCCATTCTTGAAATAGCTCTGATCAAACGTTCGTTTGCTGCATCTTCGGCTGCAACTTCTTCTTCATGTTCAACCTCTATTTCACTTTCGGAATCACTTATATCCCCAGCACTGACTGTGCGTCTTTGGGCTGTTTCCATGTCTTCGAGTCTAGCTCGTAGATCATGCATCTCTCTCTCCATGGCTGGATCAGTCATCTGCCTACCTCTTCTTCTCGATATTTCCCTATCCTCTGGTGGATCGGGTGTTTGTCTGTCTCTTCTCCTTGGAGCGTGATGAAATTTTCCCTTTTCCTCACTACAGAAAGCAAATAATCCTTTCTGCGCTCTGATACCAAACCTGACGCAGCCCGCACCCTCTGCCTCGGCAAAGGCCTCTATGCTGACCTCCCGGTCTTAAGGATCATTCTAACTTTAACTTTGAGCCGGAGTGGCTCTCTCGATTCTCCATTGGAATCTCCCTTAAAATTGACCCACAGGTCTTTTCTGCTCCTTGTAGCCTCTAGGCTCAGTCACTATTCTCTTCACGACAGAAGAATAGAAAATCGGGTTTCGGGGTTTTCAAAATCCCGATGTCATGACCTTTTGGTTCCCGATTTCCCGATCTCCGCTTTCTTGATATGCTCAAATCTTCAATTAACCCTCTGGGATAGGCTCGTGGTCCACACGACCTCCTTTCATATGACCTCGATCCTATCACCTTTTGGTATTTTGGGGTTTCTCATGTCGAAGTGTATGCGACCTCTTGTTCCCCGGATCCTCGATTCACGTAATCCCGATATGACTTCACTAGGGAGCTCTTCCACCACAAAACAAAATCAACGGTCATGATTGTTTACCAAAATCAACAACTCCGGATCTCCCTAGGGACTTCGCGATTTCAAATGCCAAAATGTCTTTGTATTCGAGACTCCCGATCTCCCGAATGCCGACTTCCCGATATGACTTTTCTTTCGAGACTTTTTCCGAAAGTTGTGATTGTTGCCACGCATCCTCAAAGATGGACGGTCCTTGTCTGCTTGGGGTTTTCACTGTAGAGATTTCCCGATCCCCCATTATGACGATATGACGTCAGCTGGACCCTACAACGGGGCTTTCCTTCTCATCAGGATTTTGGACTTCGCAATTCCGAAATGCAAGAGTTTCCTGTCTTCAGGATCCGCGAAACGCCGAACCCCAACTTCTTCAGATCTTCCGACACGCGTCCCGAATGGATGGACGGTTCAAATATGACCTTAGACTTTGCCCAATGCAAATTCAAAACCACTTACTTATATGAGTCCCAATGACTGAATCCCCGATTGAGTGATCACACGACACATGTCCTTCCTTAGATCCACGGCTGAAATCCTTTCGTTGTTTCACGACTCAAAAGGGTCTCGGATTCTTGCTCTCCAAATCTCCGATATGTTGATGGTTCGCGATTCTGCCACCTGTCCCAACAGATGGACGACTCTGAATTTGTCGGGATTTTCACGATGGATTTACCCGACATCTTGTCCACAAGATTTCCGATTTCTCGAACCCCGACACCTCGATATCCCGATACCTTCGGGACTTTCACTCGGCTTGAGAGGGTTAAACCTTGTGCAACTCCTGTCATATCGAGTGGTTGACGGGTAATTAGGTGAGGATCCAACGGCTCACAACCTCCTGATCTTGAACTCTGGACGTAGCCGTAACCTCCTCGCTTCTTTGTCAGATCAAACAGCTAGCGGGATTTCGCTAATCCTCTACACAAGATTCTGACCCTTTGTTTCTTCCTCCTTGTTGATTTCAACGAAAGGAACCCAAGAATCTTCCTCGGATTTTTCCACTTATGCCACAACCTCCAGATGCCTTCTCATCACTCGGTCTGCACCAACTCCTTGTGTTGTCTTCAATAGGTTTAAAGGCTTTATCCCTCCTGAGCTCTCTCACAACTTCGAGTCTTAAAGAAGACCCTTGCACGCACTCCTTGCGACAACCTCCAAACACTTAAAGTGTAAATCGCTCCTCGACCTTGCGCACGCTCTGCAACAACGGTCTCTCAATGGCTTCTCAGGGTTTCAACCCTGGATTTAAGTTTGGTCTATGCACACCTTGCACGACTTATGTGCCTGTCTGCACCTCTATGTGTGAATATGAGAACAACCGCTATCTCTCCTGAGCTTTTCAGAGACGAACCTCTAAACCTTTTGTCAACGCACTCCTTGCGGACAATTCAACTGCACTCCTTGCAGGAACTCTTGCTCAGACAGAGAAACGATTGAAACTCATTTCACCTCCCTTTCCTCTTAGATTTCAAACATTTAACAATAAATCATTTATACATAGCATAAAAGCATCTGTATGACAGAAAGAGTAAAACATTAAGAGCATGACATTTAAAGATGCATACACATAGAAGATATGAACACCATGAGTCTGAATCACAACTTCTTTGTATTAATTCAGAACTTATGTACATGGAGTCTGATACACAACTCTCTGCTCCTCCTTCTATGCTCATAATCATGCTAAGACTAATGTTACAATGCACAATGAGGGGTGTCTATATCCGTTTTCCCTCCTCTCCTAAGACTATCTAATCAAAGAATTTAAAGCTACCTACTAACATAAATGCTTTCTACCTAGTATGGATGAGAGCGGATCACTCAAGGTCCTTTACAATATACAAGTACACCTCTTCTTAACTATCTCATTTAAGTTTGGCGCATCCAATCTTGAAAAGTTTTAAACAATTTATCATGTGCTCAAAATGTGTTGCGCTTGCCCCACGCTCGCTTGACGTTGGTGATGCTCCTGCATCAAAACCCCCCCTAGTGCTAGGGGAGTTTACTCAACCATTCTATCAGGATCCATGCGTATTATTCCTTTATCTACGAACAACATCTTTATCCAGAGTGGAATCTCCTCTAGCATTCATTTCCTCAGAATTTTTGCGAACTTTCTTCCAACCTCATTGTAGGAATCATTGTATTGCACAACAAATTCGATAATATAAGCCTCTTTTACTCGAGAAAACTAGAAGTCAATGGCTCGAGTCCACTTATTGTTCAACGCCCTCACTCTATCAAGTGTGGCTTGATCCCAAACCACTGGTTCTAAAGGACACACAGTACAATTGGTAGAAGTTTTCCTTTTCAACCATTCATACAACAAATAGGGAAATTCAACATAGAACGTCTCATGCATATCAGTATAAAGATATTTATCTTTCCATATCCCCACATTCATTCTCATACACTGAGTTTCTTGCAGGGAAAACTCATGCTCCTTTGCAGTTAGTTAGTCTTTAATTTCTTCCCGAGACAGATACCGCCTCATCTCTTTCGTTCATCATTCCCTATAAGACTTTCATGACCCAACAACAAAACCATTTGTTGGCATCGTTTCATGCTTATGCATGTCCTTCTTAATGTTGGGGAGTTTAGACCCAAGGTTCACCTAGATTCTGCCAACAAAACCCCCAAAGCATCGGCATATCAATCTTCAGTCAAGGTTGAATAAGGTCTCACCCGAGACGTAATGAGGATCATAGACACCATTTGGTCTTGTGATAGGGATGACAGGATAAATACATGGGAATTCATTTGGGATAACATTCATGCACTCCATTAACCTCAATTACTATTGATAATTAAGTAAAATAATACACACACATATCAAAATAACACATGAATGACACACGATAGATCAAAACTATGGTATATTTATTATTCCTTCTATTCCATAGAACACAAACATACATTAAGAAAACTATATTCAACAACCACAAAGTCTCAGGTCCTCCTTAGATAATTCCCCAAGGTTACAATATACTGCACTATGTGCATCCTATTTGACCTCGAGCATATGACAGACTCAAACCTATATCTAGAAACATTACAACATTACAAAGGCTCAAAGTGAGCTCGACACACAACACACAACTTAATGAATCCTCTAAGTGAGTTTCTAAGTCTCTAACTCTATTTCCAATGTCTTTTCTTCCTTTTATAGCTTTCTGTACTCATGAGCTCTATCTCTTTCTTCTTTGCTCCACTCTCTCTACTGAAAAAACTAACTCGCACGCTTTTGACACCTTCCCATAGTCCACATAGCCTTATGGAATAGGGGAAATCTTAATTATCTTTCCAACTTATCTTCTGTCAACTCCATGTTCCCTTGTGTTGTTGGCAATAATCATTCGAGAATATTTCTTGATAATTCCTTTCTTAATTTCAGTGCGCGTCTTCTTGATTTTCGATGCCACTGACAAAACTCAGGCCAATGCGTGCTAGGTAGACTTCATGTTTGGCGTGCAATGTAAAAAATTGGTCTGGAACACACTTCTTGTCATTTTCCACCCATTATCCTAGGCGCACGCAAAAATGGATTGGACAAGTACAAAACTTGGAAGGAGAGCACACAAAACTTAGAATGAGCGTGCACAACTTCATTTGTGTGTGCGTGAGATTAACCCAAACATTTGGGTGCCAACAGTGGCTTTTAATGAGGAGAAGGCGTAGTCTATGATGAATAGGTTTCTAACATTCAAGAACAAAGAGAAGAAGAAACCCAATGAGAGACTTTCGTTCCTGGCTTGAGAGTGTCATGATCTCGTAGAGGAAGAAAAATGGAAGTAGTAGACAATCTAAGAGATTATATAGAAGTTCATCGAGATTCAGAACCCAATCCTTGGTGAACACTACTTTCAAAACCTCAACAAAGAAGATCAAACTGGAAGGCTCTCATTTTGGGGGGGAAAATGGCCCGTAATGAAGATAAGGTGCAGTATATGTTGAACAACTTCCTTACATTCAAGAAAAAAGAGAAAAAGAAGCCTAAGGAAAGTCATATATTCCTTGGTTGAGAGTGTTTCGTTCTCGCAGAGGAAGACAAATGGAGGCAACAGATAATTCAAGAGATTGGATGGAAGGTCATGGAGATACAAAACCCAAGCCTTGGAGAACATCGCTTTTGAGACCTCAGCAAAGAAGATTAGACTGGTAGGCTCTCGGGTTTTGGGGGAGAGTGGCTTGTAATGAAGAGAAGGTGTAGTCTTTGTTAAAAAAGTTCGTAACATTAAAGAATGAAGAGAAGAAGAATCCCAAGGAGAGGCGTTCATTCCTAGCCTTAGAGTCCCATGATCTCCCAAAGTTAGACAAATTGAGGAAACAGATAATTTGAGAGATTCGATAGAAGGTCATGCAACTTCAGAACCTAGCCTTAGAGAACACCGCCTCAGGGACCTCAATAAAGAATATCAAATTGGTAATCTATCGGGTTTTGGGGGGGAAATGGATCATAATGAAGAGAAGGTGCAGTCTATGCTAAACATGTTCCCGACATTTAAGAACAAAGAGAAGAAGAATCTCAAGGATAGGTGTATGTTCCTTGCCTCAGAGTGTCGAGCTCTTGTAGAGGTAGACAAATGGAGGTAGTAGATAATTCGAGAGATTGGACGTAATTTGATGGATGTTCAAAATGTGGGCCTTGTCGAACATCACCTCTGAGACCTCAAATTTGAACCATGTATATAGAAAATATCTAACAATGTATATGTTGGCAACTAATTTTGATTCTTTGCTTCTAATAGTTTATTAATTGAGTAAAAAGAAGGAACGTACAAGTGTACATATTCAAGTGAAAAGTGTTATGGTACATGATATAGAAGAGGACTTTCGGTAGCTATAGTAGGAGGATTAGGTGGACTTTGCATCAAAGGGATTATGGTTGTGGTGAGAAATCACTTACCCCCGTGACAAGGATAAATAAGTTTAATGTAGAGGAACAAAATCTCTTGAATATCAAGTGTACATGTGCACTCTCACATGTTGGTAAAGGTGTTGCATCGATTATTAATAGAATAAGCTAAACTTGTAGCAAACAACCCCATTTTTAGGCAAAAATATAGGTTCAATCCCACCAACATTTCAAGGGTTCTATGCATGGAAAAAAAATGATTTCAAAGGTTTTTCCCCATTTTAAACCAACCTAGATACTTGGAAAATAAATTAGAATTTTGAATTCACCAAAAAATTGACTAATAGAATCAAAGAAAATTTTAGGAACTAGATTTCACCAATGGGTTAATTTTCTATGTTTATTTCCAAAACGAATTGGCTAATTTCCATTATTTTCTAAATTGAATCACCCAAATTTTATAAAATAAAATTATTTTACTTTAAAATTCATCAAATCTTCTAAATTAATGATATCTTAGATGACTCGACACATGCACAAGTTTTAATCTCCATGGGCGTCATGCATATTCATGTGCACCTAGATGATCTTTGAATTGTGGCTCAAGTGGATGCAACAACCCCTAGTGGATCACTGTGTTTTCTCACGTAGGTGCAACTAGTCAGCTTCTGTCAGAGAGGTACGGGACTAGTTTCGACTAGTTCTGCTTTGCTAAGATCCATTGATTAACCAGTTCCTCTGCAATGATTTCCAAGTCGTCTATTGGCTCAATGGGGTTGGGGAAGAGAAAAATAGGGAACATCTCTTTTTGAGGTATGGATAGAGTATCCCTATCCCTTTTCGATGTATTTGGTCGCATGATATTCTTGGTGGAGAAGCATGAATCTCATGATATAGGGTGCTTCTTTGGCAGTACGCACCGAACATTCATATACCGACTACGCGTTGTGTCGCTGCTTAGTTATCTATTATCTTTCACAAGGGAAATTGTATCAACGAAAGTATATATTTGTTCAAAACCTTTCCCACATGGATGCCTCAACAACTACCTATTCATGATAAGGTTCATGATGCATGACCCACCATTGTGCAAGAATTCCTACACATACTATGTCAAGTGTGCGAGCCTTGTAATGTTTGGGAATGTGACAAATCCATGCAATAAACTTGTCCATCAGTTTCGAGCCATCGTACCAATAGGATCCAAATTATTCCTCATGCACCTTTGCGGAGATATGCATGCACCTTCTTGTTGAGACCTCATACAACTTCTGCTGCCACCTTTCCATGGCATCCTCAGAATCCGTGTTGTAAGACTTGACACTTCTCCAAATTAATTATCCATCTACAGTGGGGTTGATGTAATCCTCCTTGCACCATGTGATCTTATAGATGTTTTCAATAGTTGAGCTTTGTGCATCGTCATCTAATGCATCATTTTAATCTATATCATTCATATGGATCCATAGGTGTGACCAAGTGCAGGGTATGAGTTTCAAAGGACATATTCCTCTTCTTCAAATTCAACACTACATTATTTTCAAAGGCCCATTCAATTCCTAATAGTGTAGGGTATGGGTTAGAGTCATCCATAATCTCTATGAATTCAAAGTCAACCTTTGTTTTTACCCATTCTATATTTACTTCCATATGCTCCAGTCAACCTATGGAATAGATCTTGTATTGATTTTCCAATCGCATTTGGATGGGAGACTAGACCAATTGTGGTTTACCCATCACCTCCCAAGACTTCTTTTGTAGAATATTGACATTGGAATCCAGATCTAACATGACTCCATCCATTTCATAGCCACCAAGATCTGTTGTCATCTTGAATTTGCACCCCATTCACTTTTTCTTACTGACTTAGCACAAATATCTTTCGGGTAGGAGATCTGATATAGTCCTCTCCGTCAACGCCTTTTCCATACAAGTGGATAACATCTACATCAACTTATTTTCAACAATGAAATCATTGAACATTCTTAAACAACAATGTAAGAAATTACTTACTTGATCCTCTGTGTTCATCTCACATCCTAAGTCGCACAATGCTTCTTCGTGCATTGCGCACTTCAACTCTTCAAGTTGATGCTCCTCAATTGTTCTTTTCTCAGAGTGTCGCAAATATTCCTGCCTACGCGCTTCTTCCATTGAAATGCTGCAAATCCTCACACATGCGAGATTCTTCCAAAGATCATTGTGTCACGCGTTGCATCTCTTCCCAGGTATGAGCCTATTCTAGCAACCTCCATGTCACCCACTGTACTTCTTCTTGGATTCTTTCCTCCTCCAATGACCTTTGTGTCACTCGATGCACTTCTTCACAGATCTGAGTCTCCTCGAGTGATCACTTTGTTTCACACTGCAACTCTTTTCATGCTCTTTATTCTTCAATAAATCTTTTTGTGTCATGCATGAACTGCTTTTACTGGGAACATCAAACTTAGGAGGGGGCTATGATACCTTTTCGATCTTCCCCTCTAGATTCTCACCCGAGCTACCATCTTGATCGAAGTCCCTTCCAATTCTTTCTCCTCCTTGGATTACCACTTGAACATCAACTTCTTTATCTTTCTTCTTATTTTTGTGCGGCTCCACATGCAACATATTGCAATGAATCTTCTTTTCTTCCCACTTCTTCCCTAAGTTGGGACAATCCTCTGTGACATGTTTAGAACTGTATCAATATGCACAAATCACATGCGATTTGGTACAAAACCTTGACACATGACCAATTTATCCCCAATTGAAACAAGTGGGAGGTATGCCTCCACCTCCACCATATCCTTGGTCGTGACCATGCCCATATCCTTAGCCGTCACCACGCCCATATCCGCTTCTTTCAACACCACCACGATCACCACCCTTTTATTCTTCATGTACTCAAAATGCATTTCGAGTATTGTCTTGCATCACTTGGAGTGACTGACAATTATTAACATCATGTCCCACATATTTAGAGAACTCACAGAACGAAGTATGAAGCATCTTTTGATACTTGTGCAAATTTGGGTAGCGAGGTGGTACATGGCCCCACTGTCGAAAAATATCACACCATTCCATCTATCTATTTGGGAATGGACTCAACGCGCTCGTCACCACATAATTCATCAGTAGAGGGAATTCTCCCTTGCAATGCCCCTTAGTGCCACATGTGGTACACGAAACGTGCTCACAAACGACTTTCATCTTTTCCATATCTTACAACTGCATCGTTAGGTTGGCTAGTCACGACTGCCCCTGTGCCAATACTTCCTATGTATCTACCCCTCTTGGCGTAGCTTCTAGGCACATTGGAATTTCTACTACCTTTGTTTGAGTTGTCACCTTCTACTGAGTGAGCGAGACTCATATACGGGGAAGAAAACCCTCAATCAACCACTATTGATGTTGCATGTCCTGGATTTGGAATGTTATCCTATCCAATACAATCTTAAACCGCTAGTCATAATCCCACATGGTTTCTTCTTGTTGTTAATCTCCTTAATCTCAGTAAGACACTGAGATTCAAACTTGGATTTTTAAATTCCTTAAGTAAATCCCTTTTGATCTCCATCAGAGACCTCATATGTCCCACCGACGTAGTGGCCTTGTACTTCATGTACCACGTCAAGGATTTGTCCTTGAATTTGGTTTCCAACTGTGCGACCTTTGTTTCTTCGTTTGTGATCCTCTTCACAGACCATATTGCTTCACACGTGAACCAATGTTTTTTTTTCTTTTTTGGTTGGAGGAGTCGACAACTCGCGGTTCTCGTACTTGCGTGACATGGGGTCGATACCCGACGGCTACCACTATAACCCCAGGTGCATCCACGTAGCCTGCATGAATGGCACACAGGTTAGTCGGGGTGAGAATCGAACTTGAGACCTCCATTTACAAATTTCCTTCCATATACACGACACTTGCCAATCGGTATACACCCTTGCAAGACACATGAACCAATGTTGTTTCACATCATTTTTACCCATTCCGTGGAATACGGGTAGCCTTAGGGTGCTATCCTGATTCACCATCATCACTATCAAACAAAATCCTTTGTTCTGACTGCTGGTTTTCAAACTCCTTGCTACTGATACCCCTATTGGTGAAGTGGCACCAACTTTGCCTTCTTCTTCACTTGCCTCTTCTCTTATGTATTCTTCTACTCATTCTCTTACTCCAATCGCTTCACTATCTATTATTTTTTCTTCTTGTTTACTAATGTGCAAGGGGGGTGGTTCAAATGAGGGGTAAGTCCATATCCTTTTGACATTTCTTGTGAGGGGACCTATATGTTTTCCTATTTCAAGCCACACAAGACCATCTATAATCACCAATTCTTCTCCCCCACCACTAGGGGATCCTCCATCTTCCTTCCTTTCTCCCATGCCTCTATTATGTGCCTCATCTTCTTTTGAGGTTTCGACATTCCGCAATAGCCAAGGGGTTCAAAATTCATCACCTGGGCCCCTGGGACCACCACTACTACTCTACTATGGGTATCCCCACTGGACACCCTACTCTCGACATTGTGCATCTTCACAGGCCTATCTGCGTCTGTGCTCCACTCTAGCACAATGCATTCTTCAACACTTCTTCCTGGTGTGGTCTCTTTTCTCTTCATATTGGGCCTGACCCCTCGTCACTCACCCCTTTCTCTGTGTTTTTCACCTCTCTTCTTTGCTTTCCTTCTTAGCTCAACACTTATTGCGTATCTCTCAACTCTCTCTCTTCTATGCTCTTGTGGGTCCAACTCATTCCTCACCTCATCTCAACAAATTTTGGATCCTCTTCAATGGATCCATTTCCTCTCTCATTCCCCCCCATCCTTGCAACCCCCCCAACGCTAGGGGAGTTTACTCAGCCATTATGTCGGGCCCCATGTGCATCGACCCTTTCTCTACGAACACCATCTTTATCCAGAGTGGAATCTCTTCTAATATTCGTTTCCTCGGACCTTCTATGGAATTTCTTTAAACTTCGCTAAAGGAATCAATGTATTCCACAACAAATTCAATAATATAGCCATGTTTTACTCGAGCAAACCATAATTCAATGGTCTGATTCCACTTATTGTTCAACACCCTCACTCTATCAAGCATGGCTTGATCCCAAACCATTGGTTCTAAAGGCTACGCAATAGAATTGGTAGGAGTTTTCCTTTTCAACCATTCATATAACAATGGTCTGTAAAACTTTAGGTTCCAACAATAGTCTGTAATGTAGATAAGGTGTAGTCTATGTTGAACATGTTTCTATGTTTCTTTCTAAAAAGAATTGACTAATTTCTATTATTTTCTAAAATGATTCACCCAAATTTTATAAAATAAAATTATTTTACTTTAAAAATCATCATTTTTTAAAAATTATATAAAATCTTTAAAAGTTTGAATATTTTTACATAATTATTACTAAACATTTTATAATCAACCTTTTAAAAATCAATAAAATTAAATTATCAAAATTAAATACTTTAAAACAAATATAAATCTTTAAAAAATTCCTATATAAAATTACTTAATTCCCCTCACTATAAATTTACTCAAAATTTAGCATCCTCCATCATTAACATGAAAAAACATTTGAAAGAACCATCTTTATGTCTTTATGTTTGGATTCTTACACCATAAATGTATGAAAGTATGAGGAAGAAATTTGTCACATCCTCACTAAAGGTGTCGAATCAATCATTCACATGGATTTGTTTTGGTGACAGCTTTTCGACCTGAAAACATTAGAAACGACAATCTTTACGTCTGGATTCATACCACTTCATCAAAGTATGAGTAAAAAATTTGTCGAATCAATTGTACTTGCGCACTCTCACGGATTTGTATTGGGAGACTTATCAGTCACTCACAAGCTATCACTTCGAAGCATTTAGTTTACGTAAATAACATAGATACCCACAACAATTGTTGAACTATTTAAAGTGGGTTGTCCGATTTACAGTATTTGACTTTAATTGTATATTATTGTGGATGTTTTTCGCTGACTATAATCATAGTTATAAATTTCCATTAATTTTCTTATAAATTTTCATTAATTTTTTAATTAATGATATAAATTATTATATATTAATCAATTTTAATTATTTAATTATTTAATTGTGTTAATTTTTAATATTTTAATTTGTACTTATATCATATCATAAATCAATTGATTATATGATAAGTTTAAAGATTAAAAAAAATAGATATAGGATAAACCTTCTTCATACCATAAGGATTTTGGGACAATGGGCAAACACCAAAACATGCATCGAAAAATGACTAAAAAATTCCCAATTGTTATGCCTTTTAGACCGTATAGATTGGGCCATCCATTGAGGATGACATGGTTGTTTGGCATGGAAATGACACGATTGTTTGGCGTGGAAGGCATGTAATAGTTTTGACCAAATGATCCAAGGAGTAAACAATGTTTATTGTTTAGGGAATCTATCATATTTTAGATTACACCATGTTTGATTTTGATGATGATTTACAAAGTTACAAGTATGGCTTTGAAGTTTTTTATTTTTTTATTGTGTGAACAATGATGTATATTTATTTTTATTTTAATAACGCAATGTGAGTGATGTGTTGCTAAGGAGTTAGTTAATATTAAATTGGTCTAACATTTCTTTAGGTTAAGTGGTTAAGTGTGTGTTTTTAATATGTATTAGAATGAATTTGTAGTTATGTAGTCCAATGGTAATGATATGTTCTAGACATAAAGGGATTCAATGATTCATATTCTCCTCGATACCAATGGCTATATTGATCCATCATTTAACACCCGATTGGTCCATGATCTCTATTTAAAGAGAATGGAGGGTCATTTGCCAAATATTGATTGTGAGAAACTCTTATGTAAAATGTTTTTCTGTTGCATTAATATATTTCCTCATGTCACTGTGTTGGCTAGGGCTATACATTATTTCCCTCTTTGGGGGTTTTAACAGTGTAATACACTGGTGTACTAATATTTGATCTTGTTGTGAGTAGTTTCTTAAGGTGTTTTTCATGTGTAGAAATACACTATTTTTTCAAACATGCTATCAGAGCTTGTATGAAGACTCGCTCCCATTGTTGATCTATCTTGAACTTGTGTTAAGACATCCATCAAAATATTTATGGGTTTTTCTATTTTTGTATATTTTGGGTTAAGTGGGTTATTCCATTGCATCCAAAGCACTTCTTTAAGTTGGAAATACTTTTTGTTTCACCCAAAAAAGTTTTTGTTTCCCCAAGATACAACTATTTTTGTGAGATCCAAATGTATGAAGTTTCAATATGTCTTTTATGTTTATTCTTTTTTTTTTGTGTTACTATTTTAGTTTTATTTGTTTACATTTCGAGTTTGGTACCCTTTCCAATCTGCATCTCCTCCTTCATAACAATTTCTATATTTTTTTTCATTAGCTAGCTTTGTGGAAAGTTACTTCATTAAATAAAAGGTATTGACTTCAGGTCAATCTTTTCATTGGTTTTTTTTTTTTAAGTTCATGCAAATTTTGTTGGAGTTACTTCACACACACCTAGGATTTCTTTTTGCTAAGGTTTTTCCTTGTTTATTAGTCATTATCCAATCTCCTATATTTTAGGAAGAATATTCCTCTGGGGAGAATATTCTCTTCAGTTTTCACTTCAGTTTGACTAGTTGAGTGTAGTCTAGATACTGCATTGGTTTTGTCACCATGCAACATTGGGATCATCACCAACTAATACACATTAGCCTTGGTATCATCACCAGACTAGCACATTACCTATGATTCCCTGATATTCTCCTCACTTCACTCTATTTCAGTCAATTAACTGAAGATTGGTAGACTAGTTAACTCAACTAGGTGGCAGTTCACTCTCGTAACTGCCTGAGAGACTAGACTAGGAGGCAGTTTACTCTCGAAACTGTTGGTGTGTGTCCGGATCACTCTAGACCACCACTATGGTGCATTGGCTTCACCTCCATTTCGCATTGGTTGAGTTATACAGAGTATATCATTTGTAAATTATTCATTATTCATTACGGTTAATGAGAATTCTTCCATTCTTTCTCTCTTGCTTCTTCTTTCTCAATTTCTCTCTGCAAATGCGTGTGGTATTTTCTAGCTAGATCTATTTTGTGTAGGTTGAACACATTTACATGGTATCATAGCCGACAGACTGCTAAGAAAAATATACACCAAATTATATTTGCAGGTACCAAAGATTGAAGACAACAGAAAAATGGAATTCCCAAAAGAATTCATTCTTACACCTTACACTTACTTTGCATGGAAGGAGAGAATAATCATGCATCTCTGAACTAGAGGATTGTACAGGTTAACCTTGAATACAGAGACAGAACCGACATCAACCATAGAAAAATCCAAGTATCTAAATCGAATGGATGAAGCATTTGAAACAATTTGCAGTCTCATCTCTCCTGATCTCCTTTTTCACATATCTTCCTATAAAACCCCTAATGAAGCCTAGAACACCTTGGAAGGGCTCTTTGGAAAACATGATGAGATGAGGGGACACATGCTCGAGGTGGAATTTCTCACATTGGATCCAAAAAGCTTCGAAAATCTCCAATATATACAAGGATTTACTATTGCAACTCAAAGCTTGCGGGGTTGATAAATCTAAGGAGGAGAAAAAAATGGTTCTCACCATTCTCTCCAAACTTGGTCCTAAATTCTCCATGTTTGTATCCACATTCCATTCAATCAAATTCGCCTCTAGAGCCACCTGGAAGATTCATTCTCTTGAGGAATTTATCGAATCCCTAACACAAGAGAAAATCAAGCTCATCAACATGGGAAAAATCAAAGGCCCAAAGGCACATGCACTTACTGTGCAAGATGGAAACCATCAATATCAAAAATCTAAATATAAAGACAAAATGAAAGATCATACAAATACGAAGAAGGAAGGGTACTCAAAACTGATCCAAGTGGATATCGGTGGCCACCCACCTTTTCCAACTGACTCAAAACAGTTTTCTGGAAATTTTGGTAATTTAATATTTTTAGTAGTTTTTAATTTCCTAGGCCATTTTGAGGGCCTAAATGAAGGTTTTTTGGGATCGAGATTCTCAATGATAGCCGAAGGCTCTGATTGATCCCCCTAAATGAATAACCTCGGTGATACCTTTCCAACGAGCTATAGTGAGCCCCAAACAAAGATCGTATGCCAAAGTTACGCCCCTGGGAAGTTGATACACCAAACTACCCAAAATGGGGTCCACAAAACCGTTGGCTTTTCATATTCCAGGGTTAGGGTTTTGAATTTTCTTTATGGTAAAAATTCCTTTGGAGCCTCATTGTAAATATCATCTTCTTGCAAATGTGAGTAGCAAACACATTTCTTCTTAGAGATAAGCTGCCACCATTCTAGCGAGTCTTTCACTTTGTATTTTTACGGTCTTTGTACATTTTCGCTCATTAATATAAAAATTGTGTATTAATGTATCTCTGTGTTTATGGTTTCATCTATGATACATTTCTGTTATATTATTGTATATCCTAAATATCTATGTACATGTTGCTTTATTATATCACCGCTCTCATTTCGTGCTGAAAATAATCCGGATAAAAAACCCTTCACCGATGCCTCCAGATCCAAAGGTGGAAAGGGAAGAAAAGGGGATAAATGCACATATATCCATAAATGATTCCATACAGAATCTGCATGCATGAGGAAAAAAACAGATCTAATGAATCAAATACTTCAACAAAATAACCTTGGAGATCGCATCCCTGAGGGTGCCAAGAAGAAGAAGCCAGAAGATCAGAATCCCAAGAAAGACAATTCTAGCCATGCTTTGATTGCCATAAAGTCATCTACCGATGCTTGGATCGTAGATTCAGGAGCATCAGATCACATGGATGCCACAAAAGAAGTCTATCCTTCATTGGATGCATGGAAAGGTCCTCCTATTTCGATGGGGGACAACTCTCTAGTCGAGGTCACTGACAAAGAAAGGATTGAACTCACCAACATAAGCTTTGAGAATGTGTTGGACGTTCCCAAAATTTTCGTCAATCTTCTCTCCGTGTATCAGATGAATAATTCTGGCACCGGAAATAAAGTCATATTCTCACCTAATGCAGTGGACATCTATGACATGCAAACTAATTACAGGGTTCCTACCAGTGAGGTAAATCATCACTCTAGTTTGTATACATTTTCTGAATTTATTGAACCAGATTCTATTTTATTGCTTACCCATGTTGATGAAAGTAGTAGGATATGGCACGAAAGGTTCAGACATTTGAATTTCATATATATGCAACAACTTAGCAAGAAAATATTGGTTGATGGTCTACTAGACATCCATTTCTCAAAAGGAATCTATGAGGGATGTGTTCTTGGAAAACACCCTCAAGAGAAATTCGACAAAGGAAAGACTCAGAGAGATTCCTCTCCTTTATATATGATCCATAATGACCTCATGGGTCCTTTTCCGCATCCATCAATCAACAAAGGGAGGTTTGTTCTCATTTTGTTTTGATAATTTCTCATGTTTCACATGGATTTACTTTCTTAGGAAAAAATCTGAGGTCTTTCAACACCTCAAAGACTTCAAAGCCCTAGTTGAGACACAGTTAGGAAAGAAAATCAAAGTCCTTTGAACTGATAACGAGGGAGAGTATGTCAATCATGAGATCCAAAATCTTTGTCATGAGGCATGGATTCAATTGTAGCACACAATTCCCTATACTTTGCAAAAAAACGGAGTTGCTGAGCGGAAAAATAGATCTCTAAAATAGATGGCATCTTGCATGCTACATGCAAAGTCACTACCACAGAGACTATGGGCCAAAGCACTTAATTGTGAAACCTACATCCAAAATAGATCTTCCCATAGATCTGTCAAGGATAAGACCCCCTACAAGGCTTGGAGCAGCTTCAAACCGGAAGTGACTCACTTTCGTATTTTTGGTTCACGTGCATGGGCCCACATTCCCTCTGTAAATAGGAAGGCACTTGATCCACAGAGCACCGCATGTATCCTTGTTGGATACCCTGATGGTGTGAAGGGATATCGACTTATTGATATTTCCTCGAACTGACTCATCATTGAATGAAGTGTCCAATTCGAGGAAAGTATCTCACATGTACCTCAAAAGCCACATGCAGATACCTTCATTCTTCCACTTTTCCGAGATGATGAGCATGCACATGCCGACTCTTCTTCAGACGAGAGTTTAGATTCAGAGGATTCAGATGATCCAGATACAGAGACAGTACAATCATATGCAGATTTAGTTCATCCAGATGCAGATGCAGAGCCAGAGCAGAGGCCCAAGTGGGCCCAAACTACTCTCCAGTATGCAGGGGATATTGTTGGTGATCCATCTAATACTAGGAGGAATCAATCTGATTTTGAGGAGCCTCTTATTGCAGTCACTGCCACTAAAACATTTCTCTCCAGGCATATTTTCTTGGTTCAGTCTTCAGATCCACAGTCTTATGGCGAGGCTGCTGGAAATCCCTTTTGGGAATCTTCCATGCATGAGGAGTACAACTCCCTCCTCGAGAACCAAAATTGGGATCTATTTCCCCTTCTTTTTAGAAGGAAACTTGTCAGGTGCAGATGGGTCTACAAGATCAAGAGCGTAGCGGATGGACATATTAGCAGATACAAAGCCAGGCTTGTTTCCAAAGGCTTTCAGTAGGTGCATGACATTAACTACGATGAGACCTTCGATCCCGTAGCAAAGATGGATTCCATATGTTTGGAACTTGCCATTGTAGCGGACAAGGGATGGGAAGTCCATCAGATGGACATGAAGAATTCATTTCTTCACGATGGTCTCTTCGAGGAGATCTATATGGAGCATCCCCAGGGATTTATGTAGGATTCATATTTGTTCTGTCGACTGAAGAAATATCTTTATGGACTCAAGCTGGCTCTGAGGGCATGGTATGCCAAGATGGACTCCTACCTACTGTTATAGAACTTTGTACGTTGTAAATCAGACCCAAATGTCTACATGCTCAGGACGACTGATTCACTTCTACTCTTAGTTCAGTATGTTGATGATTTGCTGATCACCAGTTGCTCGACTTCAGTGATTGCTGTAGTCAAGAGGATTCTACATGACAGGTTTTTGGTGACGAACATGGGTCCACTACACTTCTTTCTTGGACTCAAGATCAGTCAGGATGAATCAGGAATCAAACTATCTCAGGCCAAGTATGCTCGAAATCGCCTTGAGAGATTTCGCATGACAGACTACAAGTCTACTCCGACTCCTTTCCTATCAGGAGTCAAACTTGAGGATGGCGAGGACACTCCACTAGTTGACAACAAACTGTATAGACAACTAGTGGGGATCTTGTTGTATCTCACACACTCCATACCAGACCTCTCCTATGCAGTTGACGTAGTTCCTAGGTTCATGCAGGAGCCACATGACATACATTGGAAAGATGCAAAGAGTATCCTTCGATACGTACATGGAACCATCAACTTTGGGATTCATTATGCAACAGACTCTACGTTATATCTCATCAAGTTCATTGATTCTAACTGGGATGGTGATAACACTGATCACAAGTCCACATCTGGTTACTCACTTAGTCTTGGTTCTGCGCATATCTGTTGGTCAAACAAGAAGTAGGATGTTATTTCTCTTTCTTCAGCCGAGGCAGAGTACAGAGGGGTATTTAACATAACCATTCAGGCTATGTGGCTACAACATTATCTCACTGAGTTGGGAATTTCGTTTCATCAGCCAATCGTTATCTGGTGTGACAACTAGAGCACTCTGAAGTTCTGCAGAGATCTAGTTTAGAGGCAACGAACGAAGGACATCAAGAGCCACATGCACTACATACGAGACTTAGTACACAAGGGTATCATCGACCTATAGTTCTGTCCTTCAACATAACAAACAATAGACATATTCACCAAGACCTTCACTGAGCAAAAGTTCCATTCTCTGCGAAGTCATCTTGGAGTGAATGACACAGTTTCCTAAAAACTGTCAGTTCTTCTTTTTACATACATTTTACCTTGAGGGGGGGGGTTTTCCCATGAGGTTTTTCCTCTTTCCTTATTTTATTTCAGTGTATCTTTTGTATTTGAGTACCTAACATGGCCTCATTGCCGAGACCCATTCTTTTTATATTCACCATAGTGATGTTCAGGGGGGGTGTTGGAGCTACTTCACACACACCTAGGATTTATTTTTCCTAAGGTTTTTCCTTGTTTATTAGTCATTATCCAATCTCCTATATTTTAGGA
Source organism: Picea engelmannii (assembly GCA_009831015.1). Classification (NCBI taxonomy): domain Eukaryota; kingdom Viridiplantae; phylum Streptophyta; class Pinopsida; order Pinales; family Pinaceae; genus Picea; species Picea engelmannii. The sequence goes on along the minus strand of ML785082.1, from coordinate 48,879 downwards.
AGAATATTCCTCTAGGGAGAATATTCTCTTCAGTTTTCACTTTTGTTTGACTAGTTGAGAGGAGTCTAGATGTTGCATTGGTTTTGTCACCATGCAACATTGGGATCATCACCAGCTAATGTGCATTAGCCTTGGTATCATCACCAGAATATCACATTACCCATGATTCCCTGATCTCCTCCTCACTTCACTTTGTTTCAGTCAGTTAACTGAAGACTGGTAGACTAGTTAACTCAGCAAGGTGGCAGTTCACTCCTGTAACTTCCTGAGAGACTAGAATATGTGGCAGTTTACTTTCGTAACTGCTGGCGTGTGTCTAGATCACTCTAGAACACCACTATGGTGCATTGGATTCAACTCTAGTGCACATTGGTTGAGTTATACCCAATATATCATGTGTAAAATATTCATTATTCATTACGGTTAATGAGAATTCTTCCATTCTTTCTCTCTTGCTTCTTCTTTCTCAATTTCTCTCTGCAAATGTGTGTGGCATTTTCTAGCTAGATCCATTCTATGCAGGTTCAAAACATTTAAAACTTTGACTTATCACATAAATTTATTGTAAAGTGCATGCTTATTCTTTTTGTGTGTTACTATTTTATTTTTTTTTCTTACATTAAACCAGTTTGGTACCCTTTCCAATCCACATATACTCTCATCCTCCTTCATAACGATTTCTATATTTTTTTCATTAGCTCGCTTGGTTGAAAGTTACTTTATTAAACAAAAGGTATTCACTTCAAGTCCTTCTTTTCATTAAGTTATTTTTTGAAAAAGTTCATGCAACTTTGACTTGTCACATAAATTTACTGTAAAGTGTATTTCACCTAAATTATAAAAGTGAATCACTGTAAATTAACTTTATTGTTCCTTTTTAAGTTATTTTTTGCATGTAACTTCAATTTATAAAGTAACTTCATTATAAAAGTTATTTTCACTTATTTTATAAAAGTGGGTCACTTCGTAAGTAACTGATTTGTAAAAGTGAGCTTATAGGCAAATTTAGAGAAGGAAGAGATTTTTTTATTTTACTTAGAAACCTCATTGTGCATTGATCATCACATGGACAAAACTCTACATGACATTTCGTAGTTTTCTTACCTTTTATGCCTTTTTAAAAAAGGGCATAACATTTACATCTGAAATCCATTTTTAGTGTTGTTTTTTTTTATACTTCCTGTTATTTCGAGAGATTTCCATCTAGATAGTCAGTAGCCAGTTTCTGATTCTTAATCCATATTATCTACATATTTTAATATGGATAGTCCAAATGATACTTTTTTTACTTGTATCAACTACTTCTTATGGAAATCACATATAGAGGATGTACTATGAAGTAGTGGAATGTACGAGATTACCTTGGGAAAAGATATGGCTCCCATTAATGCTGCAAAGAAAGATAAATGAAATAATAAAAATGATGAAAAACATGGACTTAATTGGAATGTCCATCTCTAGACATTTCCAGTTTCACTTTCAAGGAATTGATGACTCAGATGAAGCTTGGGAAAAGTTGGAAGCTGTATTTGGTAAAAATAATGAGATTCAAGCCCACCATCTTGAAAACCAATTAATTATTTAAATCCCAATTATTTCTCTTGCATTAAAAGTTATATATCTAAGTTTAAAACACTTGGAAATTTACTTGCAGACTATAAAATAGAAATGAAGGACGACATATTTATATATGTTATTCTTTCCAGTCTTGGTAGTGCATATTCTATATTTGTATATACTTTTCACTCCACTAGAGAAGCTCGAGTGGTTGCTTACAAACCACCCTCTCTTGAATATTTTTGTGACTCTTTGATTAGAGAGCGAGATAAGCTCTTGCATCGTGGAGTGATTATCACTACATGTACATCTAACAAATCCTTAGTGGCCCAATATAAGGATAAATCCAAACATCAAATAGGCAACATCCTTGGAGCAACAAGCAAAACAAGGGTCCCAAAATCTCTCATATAGATCCTACCCCCAATGGTGACAAAGGACCAAAATAAAAAAGTAAGAAGACTAAGAGACATTGATTTTTTTGGGGGTGAGATGGTCACCTAGTGTTTAAATGTTCAAAAGGATGGAGGCCTCAGAAGAAACAATCAAGAACAACAAAATCAATATTGTTTCTTCTTCTTCTAACCCTTTTTCTCATGGATATGCAATTTTTCCTTATGTTTTTTTCTTCAATGCAATGTCTACATTTTCATATAATGAGTGGCTTATTGATTCTGGAGCATCTTATCATATGGCTAAGGATAAATCCATTTTTTCCACTCTTAATGATAGTAAAACCAAATAGATATTTGTTGGTGATGATAGATGTCTTAAGGTTGTAGGGTTTGGAATAATTCAACTAGATGATGGTCATTTTAATGATGTATTATGTGTTCCAAGTCTCTCCTACAAACTTCTATTAGTATATTAACCCACTCATTCAGATGCAAGTAAAAAAATATAGTTTTCACCTCACCAAGTTGTAATCAAGGATTTAAAATATCCTAAGCAAGTCCTAGAAACTAGATTTGTTGATGATATTACTAGGTTGTACAAATTTGAGCACTTTGGGTCATCATCTCTTCCATAATTTTTTATTGCTCATAGTGATGGCTTGAGAAAAATTTGGCATGATTGGTTTGGTCATCTAAACTATCACTAATTGTAACAATTATGTAATCAAAATATGAGGTCTATTCTTCCTCTCATTTCTTGTAGAGATTGTGTTTGTGTTGGCTATGTTATCAACAAACATCATTAGGATAATTTTGACAAATGTGCCTCTTGGCATGCCTCGGCCTCCTTACAACTTGTTCATAATGAATTGTTTGTTCTTATTACTTCTCCTTATGTATCTAAGTGCAAGTACTTCTTATATTTCATTGATGACTTCTCTAGACACACTTGGGTTTATTTATTAAAAATTAAGAGTGATTTTTTTGAAACGTTTGTGGCCTACAAGGCCCTTGTAGAAAAATAATATGGACATGAAATACAAATGTTAAGTACATAT
>ML785082.1:21925-35335 GCA_009831015.1 Picea engelmannii | reverse complement strand
ACCCTGTTTACTTTTTAACATTTACCTAATCATATTAAGAAATTACTGTAGCACTATATGATTGCCACGTTTAAATGATTAGCCTTTCAAATTACCATTTAGATTTCCTCAATTGTCCAGGCGTTTCATTTTCTGACTGACTGCGTTTCATTTTCTGTCTTTCCTCATCATTTTCACCACGGATTGCCACGGATTTCAGCTGTGCGCCCTTTCGACGTTCTCAGCCGCCAACTCGCGGCTGTGCTAGTTTATAGAACTATTAATAGAATTATCTACAAAATTAATACAACGGGAAAATTCTGTTTGAGAATTTTTTTCAATCTCTGAGCTTTTAACCGTGGGTTGAAAAGGATAAATCTGAGCATCAAAATGTCCAAAAAAATAGTGAGCAGAATAATTCCCAGCAATGTTATTTGCAAAATGTTGGCACAGGGGCAGACCCAGGGTTCAATTCTACAACATCGCACCAACAAAACCCTAACTACCGACCCTTTCAGAACCACCTGCAAAGCAGATGAAGTCTCACCCGAGGTAGAGGCGGGGGTGGTTGCAGGATTCAAATGTCTACAACCTTAGCTGGGACACATATCTATGATTCTAACACTTAACATAGCACTTAGTAGTTAATCTTCATCAATATTAAGTTCTTAGTAACAACGCATATGTACCCTAATTACAGAGTATCGCAGTATGCAATCAGATCCATCATCTAATAACACTTAACATAAAAGGAACACATTAGATATAGAAGATTCAATCACTAAGGACATCCATATATGTGAGATCTAGCATTCATTCACATGATTAGGCACAAAGCAACATCAGATCTATCTAACACTCATCACAGAGAAACACATCGATACATCAAACAAAGCAGAGAAACACAACATGTACTTGGTTCACCCCCACCCTGGGGCTATGTCCACCAACTCTTCTTATTTATTAATGTCTTCAATCGGTTACATCACATAGTCACCAAAAACCCTTCTATGCACAGGACAAAAGATTTGTGTAGCTCGCTAGATCCCTCTTCCTTGTGTTGTAGCACAAAGTCTTCTATAATCTCTATAATAACTTTCACTTAGCTTTGTAACCCTTCTACAATCATGCACATAGCACTACTAGAACTTAGCTTACATAACATAGACAGGGATAACATAGACAGGATACCGCCCCCCTTTACTTACTTCTCCTAGACATCTATTTATACATACAAAAGTGGGCCTAAGTGTGGGTGAACCCATGGGTCGACATCCCTTTCCCATTACATTATCCCAAAACCCAAAAAGGGGCCCAAAAGTGGGCCGAGCTCCTATGATCTCTGCTTCGTCTAGCGCTCCATCTTCAACAGGCTGTCAAAGTGCCAAAAATGGTCAAATATGACCAAGCGTTCCTCAAAACTTGGTCAAGGGCCAACAGGCCCCCAACACTCACCTGTGACACGTCCCGAGTCACTCTGGTCTGAGCAATTCAGCTTCGAACGCCTTGAGTTGCTTCGATCTACTGTAATGATACTGCTTCTTTCTTAGTGAACTCTTGAATAAGTGCATCATTGACTGGTCCTTTGAGGCGTTGTTCTGCTGTACTCACAACCTGTTCAAGTTCTACTCCTTAGCTTTCAATTTCAGTGAATAATTGGCATGCCTTTTCTTGCACTGGTTGAAGTCGTTTAGAGACTTCCATTACTTTACTCTGGAGTGTGCGTACTTGCTGCTGGGTCATGCGTTGCTCTGGAAACCTCTTCATTATCTCAACTGGTGGCAAGGCCTTTAGCTGTGCTTGTAACGTGTCTTCCTACTGCTGTGGGTGTTGGAGCTGCGACTCTAACATCTGTAATTCTAGATTTTCTATGAGGCTTTCAAACATCTAGGTGCTTCTAGAGCTCAGCTGCTTATATTCCCAGCAACAGAACCATTTGTTGGCACAGGGATAGACCCAAGGTTCAATACTACAACAACGCACCAACAAAACCCTAACTACCAGCCCTTTTCGCAACAACTGCGAAGAAGATGAAGTCTCACCCAAGGTAGAGTTAGGGGTCGTTGCAGGACTCATATGTCTGCAACCTTAGTTGGGACATAGATTTGTTATTCTAACAATTAACAGAGCACTTAGCAGTTAATCTTCATCAATATTCAGTTCTTAGTAACAACGCATACATACGCTAATTATAGAGTATCAAAGTATGCAACCAGATCCATCATCTAATAACACTTAACATAAAAGGAACACATTAGATCTAGCAGATTCAAGCACTAAGCATATCCATATAGGTTAGATCTAGCATTCATTCACATGATTAGGCACAAAGCAACATCAGATCTATCTAACACTCGTCACATAGAAACACATTGATACATCACACAAAACAGAGAAACACATCATGTACGTGGTTCACCCCCACCCTGGGGCTACGTCCACCAACTCTTCTTTTTTATTAATGTCTTCAATTGGTTACAACACACAGTCACCAAAAACCCGTTTGCGCACAGGACATAAGATTTGCTCAGCTCGCTAGATCCTTCTTCCTTGCGTTGTAGCACAAAGTCTTCTATAATCTCTATAATAACTTGCACTTAGCTCTATAACCCTTCTACAGTCATGCACAGAGCACTACTAGAACTTAGCTTACATCACATAGATAGGATACCGTCCCCCTTTACTTACTTCGCTTAGACATCTATTTATACATATAAAAGTGGGCCTAAGAATGGGTGAACCCATGGGCCGACATCCCTTTCCTATTACATTGTCCCAAAACCTAAAAAGGGGCCCGAAAGTGGGCCGACCTCCCATGATCTCTGCTTCGTGTGGCACTCCATCTTCGACAGGCTGTCGAAGTCCCCAAAATGGTCAAATATGACCAAGTGTTCCTCAAAACTTGGTCAAGGGCCAACAAGCCACCAAAAATCACATGTGACTCGTCATGAGTCACTCTGGTATGAGAAATTTCGCTTCGAATTCCTCGATCTTGGCTTGAGCTGTTTCGATCTGCTTCAGTGCTACTGCTTCTTACTCAGTGAACCCTTGAATAAGTGCATCATTGACTAGTCCTTCGAGGCACTGTTCTGATGTACTCACAACCTGTTCATGTTCTACTCCTTGGCTTTCAAGTTCAGTGAATAATTGGCATCCCTTTTCTTGCACAGGTTGAATTCGTTGAGATACTTCCATTACTTTACTCTAGAGTGTGCGTACTTGTTGCTGGGTCATGCGTTGCTCTGGAAACCTCTTCATTCTCTCAATTGGTGACAAGGCCTTTAGCTGTGCTTGTAACGTGTCTGCCTGCTACTGTGGGTGTTGGAGCTGCGACTCTAACATCTACAATTCTGGATTTTCCATGAGGATTTCATACATTTGGGTGATTCTAGAGCTCATCTTCTTGTATTCCCGGCAACATAACCATTTTTTGGCATAGGGGCAGACCCAGGAGTCAATGCTAAAACAATGCACCAACAAAACCCTAACTACCGGCCCTTTCGGCAACACCTGCAAAGTAGATGAAGTCAGATGTCTGCAACGTTAGATGGGACACATATATGTGATTCTAATACTTAACAGAGCACTTACCAGTTAATATTCATCAATATTCAGTTCTTAGTAACAATGCATATGTACCCTAATTACAGAGTATCACAGTATGCAACCAGTCCATCATATAATAACACTTAACATAAATTGAACACATTAGATCTAGCAGATTAAAGCACTAAGCACATCCATATAGGTCATATCTAGCATTCATTCACATGATTAGGCACAAAGCAACATCAGATCTATCTAACACTCATCACATAGAAACACATCGATACATCGCACAAAGCAGAGCAACACAACATGTACATGGTCCACCCCCACCCTAGGGCTACGTCCACCAACTCTTCTTCATTATTAATGTATTCAATTGGTCACAACATACCGTCACCAAAATCCCTTCTGCGCACAGGACATAAGATCTGCGTAGCTCGCTAGATCCTTCTTCCTTGCGTTGTAGCACAAAATCTTCTATATTCTCTATAATAACTTGCACTTAGCTCTGTAACCCTTATACAGTCATGCACAGAGAACTACTAGCACTTAGCTTACATCACATAGATAGGGTACCATCCCCCTTTACTTACTTCGCCTAGACATCTATTTATACATACAAAAGTGGGCCTAAGCGTGGGTGAACCCACGAGCCGACATCCCTTTCCCATTACATTGTCCCAAAACCCAAAAAGGGGCCCGAAAGTGGGCCAAGCTCCCATGATCTCTACTTCGTCTGGCGCTCCATCTTCGACAGGCTGTCGAAGTCCCAAAAACGGTCAAATATGACCAAGTGTTCCTCAAAACTTGGTCAAGGGCGAACATGCCTCCAACACTCACCTGTGACTCATCCCGAGTCACTCTGGTTTGAGCAATTCCGCTTCGAACGCCTCGAGCTTGGCTCAAGCTGCTTCAATTTGATGCAGTGCTAATTCTTCTTGCTCATTGAACTCTAAAATAAGTGCATCATTGCCTGGTTGTTTGAGGCGTTGTTCTACTGTACTCACAACCTGTTCAAGTTCTACTCCTTGGCTTTCAAGTTCAGTGAATAATTGGCATGCCTTTTCTTGCACTAGTTGAAGTCATTGAGAGACTTCCATTACTTTACTCTCGAGTGTGCATACTCACTGTTGGGTCATGCGTTGCTCTGGAAACCTCTTCATTCTCTCAACTTGTGACAAGGCCTTTAGCTGCACTTGTAACGTATTTGCCTGCTGCTGTGGGTGTTGGAGCTGTGACTCTAACATCCGTAATTATGTATTTTTCATGAGGCTTTCATACGTATGGGTGCTTTTGGAGCTCAGGTACTTGTATTCCTGACAACAGAACCATTTTTTGGCACAGGGGTAGACCCAGGGTTCAATTCTACAACAGTGCACCAACAAAACCCTAACTACCGACCCTTTCGGCAACACCTGCGAAGAAGATGAAACCTCACTCGAGGTAGAGGTAGGGGTGGTTGCAAGACTCAGATGTCTTCAACCTTAGCTGGGACACAGATCTGTGATTCTAACACATAACAGAGCACTTAGTAGTTAATCTTCATCAATATTCAATTCTTAGTAACATCGCATACATACCCTAATTACAGAGTATCACAGTATGCAACCAGATCCATCATCTAATAACAGTTAACATAAAAGGAACACATTAGATCTAGCAAATTCAAGCACTAAACACATCCATATAGGTCAAATATAGCATTCATTCACATGATTAGGCACAAAGCAACATCAGATCTATCTAACACTCATCACATAGAAACACATCGATACATCGCAAAAAGCAGAGAAACACAGCATGTACGTGGTTCACCCCCACCCTGGGGCTACGTCCACCATCTCCTTCTTCTTTATTAATGTCTTCAATCGATTACAACACACAGCCACCAAAAACCCTTCTGCACACAGGACAAAATATTTGTGCAGCTCACTAGATCCTTCTTCCTTGCGTTGTAGCACAAAGTCTTCTATAATCTCTATAATAACTTTCACTTAGCTCTGTAACCCTTCTACAGTCATGCACAGAGCACTACTAGCACTTATCTTACATCACATATATAGGCTATCGTCCCCCTTTACTTACTTCGCCTAGACATCTATTTATTCATACAAAAGTGGGCCTAAGCATGGGTGAACCCACGAGCCGACATCCCTTTCCCATTACATTGTCCCAAAACCCAAAAAGGGGCCTAAAAGTGGGCCGAGCTCCCATGATCTCTGCTTCGTCTGGCACTCCATCTTCGACAGGCTGTCGAAGTCCCAAAAATGGTCAAATATGACCAAGTGTTCCTCAAAACTTGGTCAAGGGCCAACACAAAAGCCACGGGTTCATTTTATCCATCTAAATAAGTCACATTATGCTTCATATGTTTTTCCCTATTGACATGAATTTGATTAGGTTTCCCATTATATGAAAGCCAAAGGTGAGACCAATTAGTTGAGAAATATCCATGAAGTTTTTCATACCAATCTCAACTTAAGATTAATTCATAAGCATCCAGAATATCAACAATGATAATATATTGAAAAACTTTAGAATTAGATGATAATGTAATAAGTAAATCCTTCAATTCTGCCAAGAATTCTACCCTTATTCTATCTAATTGTACAATTTTAATAATCAATTTTTGTGGTTGTGCATTGATTTTAAGGCAAACTGAATAAGGCATTATATTCAAAGATGCACCAGAATCAATGAAACAATTATGTACATTCTTTTTAAAATTTTTGAAAGTGAGAAGAAAATGAGGAGTATGTGACTTTGATCTATCACCTATGAGAATCAAATCAATTTCTACATCAGAAGATAAGGTTTGAACTGTTGAATTTTTTTCTTTATTTTTCGCTGCAGTAGATGATTGAATAGTCTTATCAGAAACTCCTAAGGTCCTTAATGAGCTATTCTTTTGAGATTTCAATTTACTTAGTTCATAAAGAGAATTTTTTCCCCTAGTCTTTTTCATATCTTCTGTAATATCATAATCGATTTTCTTAGCAACAAAAAGGTTTTTTGAAGATAACTTGTTTTCTATAGGCCGTGTATTTGAAGGATTTTCTAGTGGATAAGATTCATAAGTATAAGATATACTTTTACTTCAGGTTTGAGCAACAAGAGATTCTTTTGTATCATCTTCATCAAATATTCCATTAATATCCCAAAAAAAATTAGTATCTTGAACTTCTTCATTATCCTCTCTTTCTTCCTCATCAACATTAAATCCTTATGAACTTTGGCCACCAGGTGGAATCTATGGATTCTTCTTGAAAAAAGGCCTGAATGGTTTATTTGAAACTTCAACTAGTTTTCCTTTAACAATAACTAATTAATTTGCTAATGTTTTCATGACTTTCTGTAAACTGTTCATTTAAAAAACATCTTTATCTTTCTTTTCTTCTTTGATAAATATTTTTTGGTTGTTTAAGAATATATTGAATCTTCACTCGGATATTTACTCACAATACTAGATATTTCCTCTTCTACATCCAAATCTTCCTGCATTCCTTCAGCCAAAGTATTATTATTTTCACATTTAACAAACATAGAAATGGAAACTGGTAAGGTGGAGGAATAAAAGTCAATTTGAGTGTCTAAACCATGTTTGGATATTTCAGGCATTTTATTGAGAAGTTTAAGGAATCTTTGATTTTTTCTTTAGGACCCATATTGATTTTAGATAATTATACTAACAAAGTGGATGAATATTTATCATCAACGATTTTTTTAATGAATAAATACTCAAAGATATCCCAGTCTGTAATAGAATTAGCCTGCAATTAGAAATATGAAGTAGAAGATTCTCCTTCAAAAGTATATGGAAAACGTCTACATATAATGTCTTCATGTTCAATGCCTCTTATATTAACAACTAACATAAATTTATTGATATGATCTTCATGAGCTTCTTTTGATTCTGGAATAAGTTTTTGTAACCATTTATCCAGTTTTTTAGGTTGGTCATGTTGATTTCCAGGAACATTTATTGTTCCCAAAGTTTTCCATGGTGATTTCGGTACTTTGGCCATCATATTTGGTTGATGAGGAGGAGAAGGAGGAGAATATGTATGCAAAGGTTGTTAATCCCTAAATAGTGGCTCATTACCCCTTAATTGGGGCATATTATATTAGTAATGTTATTTTATTTATGTCGGATTTAGGCCATTAGTTGTAATTATACCTCCTAGTCTCCTATATATATACCAAGGAGACATTTTCATTTTGAATCATATGGTAATTGTACATTTATGTGGGAATAAGGAGGTTTCCCCCTTGAAGAGGCTTATTATCTGAATTTATCTCTTTTTCAAGGCATTGAGTACTTGTTTTGAGGTTTTCTATGCTATATTGATATTTGGTTCTTAACAAAGGTGTATGCGAAGGAGGAGTAGAGGGAGGACTTTTACCAACAATTGTAACAATGGTTTTTCTAATTTAGATGGGTACTTGAAAATGAATAGGTTAAATACCTAATCTCTGTCTATGTGCTCTAGTAAGAACACCTAATTCTTGGATAAAAAAAATGTAACGACCCGGTCATTATGACAACAAAGCGACAAACATTAGGTAGAATTTTTTTTTTCATTAGGAAAATAATGTCAACAATGAAAATCACAACAACTCAACTTGACAACATGAATACGAAGGACGAAGCAAGTAATCATAACCTCCACAGCGAGTGAGAATTATAATATCGACAATCATTTGTTATGATACATTTTTCAAGGCACAAGAAATAAATAACCAAAACCATTTTTTATTACCTTAAATTACATTGCGCAAGCAGTAAATAACTAAAAACCATCATTCAGTGCATCGAAATTTCATTGCGTAAGAGGTAAATAACTAAAACCATTTTGCAGTACATGGAAATTTCATTGCACGAGAAGGTTTTTATCTAAGACCATCATTACGACATTAATTCCCATTCACACGAGAATCCCACAAGATCCAGAGATAAGACTAGCTTCTCAGCTCGCCTCCAAGGCTGAGCTACCACTCCAATACAGCTGAGAAATTCCCAACTCCTCATAAGCAAACAATCAAGCCACAATCCGACAGCGTAACGTTACACTAACCGTTCATCCTTTCTTCCTCCTTTTCCCCTTCTTTTATAGAAATTTGAGACCCACCTACTTTCCCTAAATCATTATTAATTTAATTTTTAATGACAAACCTCTAAAAATTCTCTGTCATCCAAGTGTCACTCATCCCCCACGTTTCTCCAAAATTATTTTCTTTAAAAATTTTAAAAGATTCATTTCCCTCACCCACCTATAGTCGCTCCTAAAATTACTCCTAGGTGTTCCTAGATCCCCTTACATGCTTTTAATAACCTTCCCTAAAATGAAGTTGCTAAATTTAGTTCATTTTAGTAAGTCCTTAATTGTTGATTCCTTTTTTCTTTTTACCCTATGTCCCCTACTTTCCTTTATTAAGTTTCCTTTATTACAAGTTTCCTTATTTCTATTATTTGTTCCTTTCCTTTTTCTCTAAAAACCCAAAAAGATAAATGCGCTTATTAATCTTTTCATTATATTCCTAAAATCCTAACTTTTATACTCCCACACTTTAATAATTTTATTTCTTCTTTATAATTTAAAAACCATGGGTTTCAATTAATTTATCTCCCTCATTACTTTACCCCCCCTTAATTTAAGAAGACTTTAACTAAAACTTAGGAGGGTTTTGGTTTGCGTCCTTATGTTTATTTTTGTAGGGTCTTTTCTTAAGGCTCATCAAATTTTATCTTAGAGATGTTTTAAATTTAGGTTTAGATTTGAACTGGGCGACAATTCATTAGGGGAGTCGTTTTGAGAATTTCTTAAGGCGTTAAGGTCTTAGGTTCATCTAGGTTGTCTCATCATCATCATCAATGCGATGTGCCCTTTAGGACGCACTACGTGCTCCAAGGGTGCCACTCGCCTCGTTTGCTTCTATTGCGCGATGTGCCCTTCAGGATGCACCATGTGCTCCAAGGGTGCCACTCGCCTCATTTGCTTCTGTTGCGCGACGTGCCCTTCAGGATGCACCACGTGCTCCAAGGGTGCCACTCACCGACTTGACTGATTGGTAGACATCTATAACCCCTGGAGTCAACACTCCGCCAGGTGAAATTGTGGGAGACTAAGGGCTCTAAGGAATAAGGCCCCCGCCTTATTGCGTGCCCCTTAGAATCATCATGAGCGACTGTCGCAGTCTGCCCTCACGACATCGTGGATACTCTCGAACTAGGTAATCGTTAACCTACAGTTCGAGCCACGGAGGGAGTGCTAGTAGGCTGTGGCGGGGCTGTTCTCCACACCTCTCCCTCAACCTCTCTGGAAATTGTGTGTGGCCCCTTTACTCCATATGTGAGTCTGGTCGGCAAGCTAGCGTCAGCCTGCATCATCAACCATCATGTGAGATCATGGCAACAACATATCATCAAATCAATAAATATCATGGTAAATAAATCAACTCAAATAGCACACTCCCTGACTCAATCCAGAGTCGAAGGGTTCCATCGATGCCTCTGCATCCTCCAGGTCAAAACCCGTCACACTCAATAAAATTGAGTCAATAGCACCTGTTTTATGTCAAAGAAGTAAAACATTGGGTTATCTATCATAACGCATCATCATCAAGGATAATTGTCTTATCATCATAAAAATCCAGATCACTTGCGAGCAAGTGTCCTCAAAGAATACGTTTTCTAAGTGCACCAGAACGGGATGTTACACCCTAGCTGAATGGTGGTACAAAACTTCCTACCATACAACTACACACATGACTCCTTTTGAAGCGGTATATGGACAAAATCCACCTTCAATTCTCTCATACTTACCGGGTACCTCGAAGGTCCAGGCAGTTGACCAAACACTTACAGTTCAAGAGGATATTATCCATACCCTCAAAGAGAACTTGGTCATGGCACAAAATTGCATGAAGGAACAAGCATATCAAGGTCACTCTGAACGTCAATTTGTAGAAGGGGATCAGGTGTTTCAGCGACTGCAACCATACAAGAAAACTTCCCGCAAGGCCGAGCATTGTCAGAGGCTAGCGCCCAAATTTTATTGTCCTTATACATTTCTCAAGCATGTGGGACAAGTCTCCTATTAGTTAGTTCTTCCAAGTCATTCGAAGCTACATCCTGTTTTTCATGTCTCATTCTTAAAGAAGGTGATTGGAACTAGGTGCCAAATCCAAACCAACCTTCTCGAGTTAGCTGAAGAAGGATCCATTTGGCTACATCCAAAAGAAGTTTTGGACCAGCGTGAGCGTCACCTATGTCAGAGAACCATCAAGGAAGTGCTAGTCCAGTGGAAAGATACAACTCTAGAAGATGCCACTTGGGAACCAACTATCATTCTGTAGCAGTTTCCACATCTCAAACCTTGAGGACAAGGCTGTTTTTAAGCGGGCGGACATGTTAGGGTCCTAACCTGCACATAGGTAGAGCAATATATTCAGATGTAATAAAGGTCAATATTAATATGGTCTTTCAATAAAATAGAATAAGGCGGATGTAAGAAGACCTAATAGAAGCTTCCACTTCTAGAAGGATCTTCCTCTAGATGCTTCTCTTGATAGACATATTTAGTATAAATAAGGGTCGAGTGTATGAAAACCCTAGCTTGAAGATTATTGTAACAGAGTGATGCTCGACTGGAGGTTTCCCCCTCGAAGAGGCCCATGAACATTGCGTTCTGAATCAAAGTGTTATTTCTGTTGTTGTTCTTATATCATTTCTATGTTATTGTGAAGATTATGCTGGTTATATTACTGTTATTCTTCCATTTCTAGCATTTTATTTCTGTTTTGCATACTTTTTATATCTGGTATATTACATGGATTCGAGGGAAATATTGCAATTGCTCACGTTCAATTGTTTGAATGTATCATTACAGCTAAGCGATCAAAATTTCTTAAATTTTGTGCAATACTCAGATATTATTTCGGTCCTCCCTGACCATTCAACAATAATAATTAAATATTCATATATATTAGTTCGGAGATCATGGGCATACTTTTTAAAATGGGTTGTTAATAATTTATCAATGTACCAAGAATACTGTTAATATCTTGCATGATATCATTTTACATTATAAAAAGATAATAATAAAAATTCGTTAGAAATCGTTGAAATAATAGATGGGTACCAAATAAATCATAATATTTTGAACTGAAGATACCTACCTATCTCTTAATAGAATATGTGTATTACCAGAATCCTTTGACTGGAAAAATAATGTGTTCCCACCAAGTTTTCCAAACACCATTTATCTTTAACAAAACACGAAAATTAGTATAGAATGAATAGTTGACTTGCATCAACCTTGAGAGCTCAATGTTTCCATAGAAACTAGTGGTGTTTGTCTTTCTCGAATTTCAAATAATTATAACCCTAGTGATTGTCTTTCCCAAAATTATTCACATGACCAACCGTTATATTTAGAGAGTAATGATTTTCAATTCAGGTAAAACTCCGATAAAATATCCAGAAATTCGCAGAGAGACTCAAGCCAAGAAGAAACAAATCTGGGTTGTGAAATGAGTTGACCCTGGAAGGTGCGCACAACACTATGGAATGTGTGCACTATTTTCTTTGACAAACAAATCTCGCACACTACTCAGGTGCATGCAAAACCACAATTTGGTACCAATGACTCACCAGCCTATATGTACATTTACATTTACACTTGGTGCCAATGACTCACCAACATGTATGTACAATTACAACTGGGTTTCGAATTAGGGACATTAAATTCCTCTACCCCTTATTTATGAGGATACTCTGCCAGCATAGCATCCTCGCGCTCCCAATTTGCATCCTTAGAACCATACCAATCCTATTGGGCCTTTACTAACTCCATGACTTGATTCCAAAGCTGCTTGATTTTTCGATCTAATATGCAAATCGATCACAATATAAATCTTTTTCTGAATCCACCTGAATCACATTCCAATCAATAATATGATTAACATCAGGTACGTACTTTTTAATCAATGATAAATGGAAAAAATTATGAATACACAATGATGCATGCAATGCCAACATTTATGTGATAGGACCAATCCTCTCTAATATTTCAAATGACCCAAAGAAGCGTGCTTCCAACTTAGAAAAATTTCCCAACTTCAAGGAACTGCGTCTGGATTTAACTTTCAAGAACACATGGTTTCCCACTTTAAAGTCTCAATGGGTTCTTCCTTTGTGTGCGCAGATTTTTTGCCTGTCTTGGGTAGCCTTTAAATTCCACCTTATTTTTAACATCTTCTACTCCATCTCTCGAAGTAGATCTAGCCCAACCATTTCACATTCTACTGGGATGTCCCAACTCATTAGTGTATTTCACTTTCTACCATAAAGTGCCTCAAATGGGCTCATCTTTAAAGATTCTTGTTACCCATTTTTGTAAGAAAACTCTACCAAGTGAAGGTAGTCTTCCAATTTTGATGGTTTATCCATCACATACATCCTGAGCATATATTCAATCACCTAATTAACCCTCTCTGTCTGCCCATCTGACTGTGGTTTCCTCTCTTGCATCCGAATGTGGTAAAAAATAAAATCCCCCTATTTTTGAAAAGAATGATGATTCTAGGAAGTTAGTCAATTTCATGAACAAACGCCAAGGAAAGAATATTTCCATAACACTCCGAAACAAATCTAGGAAAACTTCTAATGTCAGTTCTCCTATTCAAATTGAAGATGAGGAATTAGTTAAAAATCAAGATGTTTCTTCTCCCGAGAACAGTTAGTTGTTAAAAGTAAACTAATTTTCATTTTATGTATTTTGTTAATATGGTTTGGGAATTAAACATTTTTTATAATTTCCCATTCTAAACAATTAAAATAGATAACTACTTTTAGTTATAGAAGGAAGTTAAGTTTTGATT
>ML785082.1:3869-21859 GCA_009831015.1 Picea engelmannii | reverse complement strand
AAGAGAAAACAAAATCTCCTTTTATAGGAGTAAATTTTATGATAATTAGAATTAGTCTTTCTTTATATATAGTTTTAAATTTGTATATGTTTATAATTTAGTTTGTTATTTGATAGAGAATAAAAAACTTTTCAATTAGTTAGTAGGTGTGTATATTTCTCTTAGATTTAGTTTTTATGTAGTTCATGATAGTTGAAGGTAACTAGACCTAAACCAGTCAGAATCACCATTTACAATAGATAAGGGTCTAATCGAGAACCTAACCAGGCAAATTCCTAAATGTTGAATATGGTCATATTTGACTATAAATAGATTGCTAAGTAACATGATTCTATTATGGTAGTGGTGGACAAGCTTACTAAAGTTGTCCATTTTATTCCTGTGAAGTCAATGCACAAAGCAACCAACATTGTTGATATATACATGCGATAAATTTCCAAGTTGCATGGCGTCCCTAAGACAATTGTGTCTGACAGAGATTCCAAGTTCACATCAAACTTTTGGAAAGGTTTATTGAAAGGATTTTAGACAAATATGAATTTGGAACAATTTTGATTCTTTAGAAGAATCCTGGAGTATTTCACTTAAAACAATTGACTTGGGTTTGAGGTTCAACCTTAACGATTGACTGCGTGTAACCCTTGCAACATTTTGTTGAGAAGGGTGAGAAAGGACATTATCCTCTACGTGATTCAAGGTTTCAAACTCTATCTCAAAGTTGTGAGTTTGTAAATTCGACTCAGGGTTATCTTGAAAATGATTTCTCTTAATAAATTCCTCCCAAGTATTGTTATTCTGTTTTAACTGAGACTCAATCAAAATTTTAACTAAATCATGATGGAAAACATTTCTTTCTAAACTAATATGTTTCCTTTGGTAAAAACGATCCATTTTCGAAAGGATTTTGAGAAAGAAGAACGACATATTTAACTCATAATCCATGAATACCATCAACAGCTGGAAGTGGTATATAAAGAAAAGACTATATCGACCTTCGTAGGTGATAAAACCTTTGATAATTCCTAAAATAAAACATCATTTTTCTTTCACTAGGGAGATAGGCATACCTTTATAATCATATTTTCACTCAAGAGAAATTAAAATTTCTAACCAGGGGATTTATTTTACTCTTTTGGTCTTGGAATAACATTCCCCCTTTAATGACAACTTGGTCACTTTGGCTATCATTTCCTCATTTTTCTATAACTCAATATCTCCAACCTTGGTGCATTCATCATTGAAACTCAATGCAAAAGATTTAGTAACGTTTGAATTATAGCCATTAAACATTCACAAGAAATCTAACCAGTCAACTTTTTGAAATGTCGGATAATAGTCTTCGTTATCTTCAATAAGTTTGATGCCATGTTCGATTTTGGATAAGATACCCATACTGAAAGTTTACTATAGCTTGGAAAAAATCTCATAGAAAGGTAACAAACCTTGACCCACAGGTAAATAAAAACCTTCAACTCTAGGGGTAAAAAAAAATCGAAATAACTCAAACCCTTCGACAGAGTAATTCTATCATGAATTGAGATGGGTAATCAATTCACAGTAATGGTGAGACAGACAAGTACAAAAAATGGAGGAATATTAACATATCTTAGAAAATATCACCCATTCACATGAATTATGAAAAATCATAAGATTGTAGCGATAAATTAAAGTCATTAACATTCATGATGACACGATAAAAATCAATTAATCACCTTTTGTTTTGAGTTTTGGATTAACATATTAACCCTATTTATGGTAATGAAAACCTTAATTAAATTTTTGGAAAGATAACCCAAGTTTTCATGTATATAGTTAAAGGTCAATAGAATTTTGAAATTTTCAAACTCTTAAATATTTTCAAAACAAAATTCTTAGAGAAGCAATATAATCATGAATTTGGGAGCTTTTTGAAATATTGTATCTCAGGTATAAATTGTCAAAAATATGTAGATGAGAAAAATAATCAAGGATATGTTGATCAATAATGTTTAATGACTTGGCAATAAAAATCCCCGATAAATTTCTTTATAAAATGAAAACAACCCAGAAGGAATATGTCCTTAAAATCTAGATGAAGCTTCAAAGGACTTGAGAGCATGATCAACAAAATTTTCAAAAACTGAAAAGAATAATCAAGTGAAAACATGATGATTTTCATAATTTTTTTTTTTTTTTTTTCTTTTTAAAACGAAAAAGAAAGAAGGGTCCCAAAGTAGGCATGTTCAGTACCCTGACAAAGTTACCTTAATATCATATAAGCCTTAACCCGCTACCAGCAGGCCTGTTCGGTACCCTGGCGGGTTAGCATATACTTCCAAGTTCCTCATTGCCTTTTTTTATATTTCAACATTCGTCTTTAGTAATTGAATTAGTGATTGCATTTGAGCAATGACGAAAAATAGAGGGGTGATATAGAGTTACTTATATATCTTTGTGCATGAAATAAACCTAAACTATTTGTCTTATGATATGCTGCTTCCCAACCAATTATTTAATTTTAGGGGAAAATAATACTCCAAATAGACTTTGTTGTAGAATATGTTCCTTGTTTGTATTTCTTTAAAAAGATAAACTAGTCATATGATTTATCTTTTGAATTTTAAGGATTTTTCTCATTTCAAACAATCTAAATTAATATTTCTCTGTACTAAAATGAATTTCAAAGAAAACTGATAAACATGTGTATTCAGTTGTTATATCATATCATAAATGAAAACATAACCAAAAATCAGTATGAGAGGAAGAAAATAAACAAAATTCAAAAGATATAAATTCAAACTAAAATACCAAAACAAACAAAAATATTTACAACTATTTACAAGGATTGAAGTGTCTTTTAAGAAAAATATTTCTTAAGAATTAACCAATTTATAGGAAAAGATTCTTCTATGCTTTCAAGAGTTTGTAAAATAAAGGTAGATGGGCCAACTTTTTTAGTAACCTGAAAAGGACCTAACCACAACTTTTGAAATTTCATATGTTTACCTTTTTCCTCATGGGCTTTATCCCATTTCAGGACTAAGTCACCAACTTCAGTTTTTTTGTCACCCATAGATCTATGATCGAACCATTTCGTGATGATCATTAGATGATTGGGAAAAGTATTCTTAGCCTTATCCCTCACTTACTTTAGATTGAAAATATGATTTGTACAATATTGTAGACTAGAGCAAGGTTGTTCCTCAATGGACTGTACTAAAGCTAGGTATGGTATCAGAATATTTGGTGGAAGAATAACTTTCTTCCCATAAGATAAAAAGTAAGGGAAAGTACCCATTGATGATTTATAAGTAATTTGATCTTCCCACAATGCAAAAACTAATGCTTTGTGCCAATTTTTTTGGTTATCAATGATAGTTTTCTTGATAATTTTCAAAACATTTTTGTTTGTTGAATTTGCTAAACCATTAACCCGAGGTTATTAATTAGAAGAATGTTTTATTTTAATTCCTTTTTGAAGTGAATATTCTGTAAGTGACAAAGAAAATAAATAACTTGCATTATCAAAAACTAATGTGCTTGCGAGACCAAATCTTGTAATAATAAACTAATCTAAGAATGAAATTACCTGATCAGTTGTAACTGATTTCAAGGGAATGGCCTCCACCCATTTTGTAAAATAATCAATGGCAGTAAGAATATACATATGCTTCTTATAAGTTTTAGGGACAATTTCATCGATGATATCGAGTCCCCATTGTTGAAATGGTTCTTCAATGATCATGGGCTGCAAAGGTATTGCTGGTTTCTTTTCTTGTTCAACTGAAATTTAACAGATTTTACATTTTCGAACATATGTATGAGAGTCTTTAAATAGGGTTGACCAATAATATACTGCACATAATATCTTGTGAGCGGTTGTATCACCCCGAAAATGACCACCTGGAGGTCCATCATGTAAGTCAAATAAAAATTTATCATCCTCTTTTTTTTCTAAACATCTAAGTAACATTGAACCATATATCTTTTTGAAAATAACACTATTGATGAGATGATATTGTGTGGCTTTCATTCTTAAAGCGCATTTCTTTTTAAAATCCAAACGAAAAGGTGTAGTACCATGAGTTAGATAATAAATTAAATCTCAATATTGTGAATATGGAATATCAGGAATAACACATACATGTTGTCAATTCTCAATGTCCTTTACATTATCTGCATTTTCAGACGTAATATCAATGGTTTTAGTTAATAACCTGCATAAACCTTGACCTCATACAATTTTTGCAGGTTTTATCTCTAAATCATATTCTTGTAATGTAGTTACCCAATTTGCTCTGTTTTCTCCTAAATCTTTCTGAATAAGCATGCTTCTAACTGAGGGGTGTGGAACTATTACTTTGGTGTGATATTTGATGAGGAAAGGTATGAAATGTTTGATAGATTTGAAAACTGCATAAGCTTATTTTTCAACGTCAGTATAATTTGATTCTTCTCCTTGTAATGATGAGCTTTCAAAATAAATTGGTACCTCTATATTTTGATCATTTTTCTGCGATAACATAGATGCGTAAGATCATTCAGAGGTGAATGCATAAAGACCAAATTCTTTATTGTAATTAGGAGAGAGTAAAGAAGGCGCTTGCATGGTTGCTTGCTTTATATAATTGAAAGCTTCTTTTTCGATTGTATTCCAATTGAAAATTGTGTCTTTTCTGATCATATGTTGCAGGGGTAAGACTATTTGTGTGAAATTAGGGATAAAACGCTTCAAAAAAATATTTTTTCCAAGAAAAGACTGCATAGATTTTTTATTATGAGGTAAAGGATTTTCAAATATGTTCTTAACTTTAGAAGGATCAATTGAAACACCTTCTTTGGAAACTATAAATCCCAAAATTTTACTTTCTTGAAGAGCATAAAATGATTTTTTAGGATTTAAAGAAATTCCATACTTACGACATAGTTCAAAAATTTGTTTAAGATGAGAAATATGATCTGAACGATTCTTGGAATGACTCGTTATGTCATCCATATAAAAAACAATATATTTATTGATTAAGCATCGAAAATAAATATCCATAGCTCACTGAAAGGTTGCACCTGCATTGTCTAAACAAAAAGAATTTTTTTGATAAGCATAAGTACCCCATTTAGTTTTGAAAGTAGTTTTGAGTCTATCATTAGGGTGTACTAAGACTTGATTATATCCAGAAAATCCATCTAAAAATGACATCATTTAAGAACCTGAGACTACTTGAAGAATCTGTTCCATAGGAGGTAATGGAAAATTATATTTTTTAGAAGCTCTGTTTAAGTTTCTGTAATCGATACAAATTCGGATGTCTCCATTCTTTTTTCTTACATGAACAAGATTTGATACCCATTTGGAATGTCTCAATGGAAAGATGAATTTTGTTTTCAACAATTTATTAAGTTCATTTTTAATTTGAGATTCAAGATTTGGATGGATTTTCCTTAACTTTTGTTGTACTGGTTTTTCTTCCGAAAGCATAGGAATGGTATGTTGAATTACAGATGTATTGTTGGGTATGTTTTATATTCTTGTCATGTGTGTGTGTGTGGGTGCGTCAGATACGAAAACTGCGTCTGATGATTTTTTAGGCGTTTTTTTGCTATTTTTAGCGGATTTTGCTATTTTTAGTGGATTTGTAAATTAATCCCGGATTAAGGGATTAGGGTTTTGGTATCTACGGAATACCTAATTTTTTTTTATATATTGTATGGCGAATGGTGAAATTCGATATAATGAAAATAAGAAAGGTTTTCCCGGTTGAGGGTTTCTGGTATAAAATCTCTGCGTACTCTGTGTATGAAGCATTGATTAATTTCTGTATTTCTTAAGAATCTATATGCATTGTTTTACTTCGCAGTTTTAAAACTTACATGTATCACAAGTTTTCATGTCATCATATGACCATGAAGAAACATCCTTATATTGCGTAAGAAGTTTTATGAAAGCCTCTCTTTCAAAAAAAGAACATCCTAATCCAAGATTGACATTTTGAATATTTTGTTCTATTCCCAAATTAACGAGTTCAACATTCATGGTAGGGCTATTTGTTTTACAATTTGCGGGTTTCTGAAATCTACCTTTTAAATCATAATTTAATCTTCTAATTTTACAACAGATTTAGGAATGATATTTTCATATTTAATTTTATCATCAGAAGGAGATTTGTTTAACTCATGATCATGCGATTCTTCATCAATGATATCATTTTCATATGTTCCCTTTGAAGAGAGAAATTTGATTATACCAACATTGTCATTAAAGACACGCCAATTGGTTATGTTATCGGGAACAAAAGGTCTAAAAATCAATTCAATAGAGAATCTATTTGGAGAGAAATCTTTTGGAGAAACAAGTGTATAAGTTATGTTTGCCAATAGATTTGCGCTATCATTTTGCATTCTAGATATAGAAACAATATTAAATGAACAAAATTTGTTACTAAGATCTTGATCCAATTGTTGATAATGTTTCAAATGATTAGAAACAAAATGATTTTTTTTTTACCTGTTTAACGAAAATCTCTAAATGACTGAAAACTAGGATGTCCTACACATTCTTGCTAATAGTTTTCTTTAGAACCTGTATTAACACTTCATATTCATTGGTATTGTTATTACACTGGAATTCTAGTCTGCAGGTGAACATAGTTTTTTCACCATTGGGACTAATTAAAATACAACCTGCACCAGCTCCGTCATTATATTTAGATCCATCAAAAAATAATTTCCAAAATGGATAATTTATAGAACTATTAATAGAATTATCTACAAAATTAATACAACGGGAAAAATCTGTTTGAGAAAATTTTTCAATCTCTGAGCTTTTAACCGTGGGTTGAAAAGGATAAATCTGAGCATCAAAATTTCCAAAAAAATAGTGAGTAGAATAATTCCCAGCAATGTTATTT
Source organism: Picea engelmannii (assembly GCA_009831015.1). NCBI lineage: Eukaryota > Viridiplantae > Streptophyta > Pinopsida > Pinales > Pinaceae > Picea > Picea engelmannii. Next base: position 14,975 of record ML785082.1, on the reverse strand, counting down.
GCAAAATGTTGGCACAGGGGCAGACCCAGGGTTTAATGCTACAACATCGCACCAACAAAACCCTAACTACTGACCCTTTCAGAACCACCTGCACAACAGATGAAGTCTCATCCGAGGTAGAGGCAGGGGTGGTTGCAGGATTCAGATGTATCCAACCTTAGCTGGGACACAGATCTATGATTCTAACACTTAACATAGCACTTAGCAGTTAATCTTCATCAATACTCAGTTCTTAGTAACAACACATACATACCCTAATTATAGAGTATCGCAGTATGAAATCAGATCCATCATCTAATAACACTTAACATAAAAGGAACACATTAGATCTAGCAGATTCAATCACTAAGGACATCCATATAGGTCAGATCTAGCATTCATTCACATGATTAGGCAGAAAGTAACATCAGATCTATCTAACACTCATCACATAGAAACACATCGATACATCAAACAAAGCAGAGAAACACAACATGTACGTGGTTCACCCCCACCCTAGGGCTATGTCCACCAACTCTTCTTCTTTATTAACGTCTTCAATCGGTTACAACACATAGTCACCAAAAACCCTTCTATGCACAGGACATAAGATTTGTGCAGCTCGTTAGATCTTTCTTCCTTGTGTTGAAGCACAAAGTCTTCTATAATCTCTATAATGACTTGCACTTAGCTCTGTAACCCTTCTACAGTCATGCACATAGCACTACTAGCACTTAGCTTACATAACATAGACAGGAATAACATAGACATGCTATTGTCCCCCTTTACTTACTTCTCCTAGACATCTATTTATACATACAAAAGTGGGCCTAAGCATGGGTGAACCCATGGGTGAACCCATGGTCCGACATCCCTTTGCCATTACATTGTCCCAAAACCCAAAAAGGGGCCCGAAAGTGGGCCGAGCTCCCATGATCTCTGCTTTGTCTAGTGCTCCATCTTCAACAGGATATCAAAGTGCCAAAAATGGTCAAATATGACCAAGTGTTCCTCAAAACTTGGTCAAGGGCCAACAGGCCCTCAACACTCACCTGTGACTCGTCTCAAGTCACTCTGGTCTAAGAAATTCAGCTTCAAACGTCTCGAGCTGCTTCGATCTACTGTAGTGATACTGCTTCTTTCTCATTGAACTCTTGAATAAGTGCATCATTGCCTGGTCCTTTGAGGCGTTGTTCTGTTGTACTCACAACCTGTTCAAGTTCTACTCCTTAGCTTTCAATTTCAGTGAATAATTGGCATGAATTTTCTTGCACTGGTTGAATTCGTTGAGAGACTTCCATTACTTTACTCTGGAGTGTGCCTACTTGCTGCTGGGTCATGCGTTGCTCTGGAAACCTCGTCATTCTCTCAACTGGTGACAAGGCCTTTAGTTGCGCTTGTAACGTGTCTTCCTACTATTGTGGGTGTTGGAGCTGCGAATCTAACATCTGTAATTCTAGATTTTCTGTGAGGCTTTCATACATCTGGGTGCTTCTGCAGATCAACTGCTTGTATTCCCGGCAATAGAACCATTTGTTGGCACAGGGGTAGACCCAAGGTTCAATGCTACAACAACGCACCAACAAAACCCTAACTACCGTCCCTTTCGGCAACACTTGCGAAGCATATGAAGTCTCACTCGAGGTAGAGGCAGGGGTGGTTGTAGGACTCATATATTTGCAACCTTAGCTGGGACACAAATTTGTTATTCTAACAATTAACAGAGCACTTAGTAGTTAATCTTCATCAATATTCAGTTCTTAGTAACAACGCATACATACACTAATTATAAAGTATCACAGTATGCAACCAGATCCATCATCTAATAACACTTAACATAAAAGGAACACATTAGATCTAACAGATTCAAGCACTAATCATATCCATATAGGTCAGATCTAGCATTCATTCACATGATTAGGCACAAAGCAACATCATATCTATCTAACACTCATCACATAGAAACACATTGATACATCGCACAAAGTAGAGCAAAACATCATATACGTGGTTCACCCCCACCCTGGGGCTACGTCCACCAACTCTTCTTTTTTATTAATGTCTTCAATTGGTTACAACACACAGTCACCAAAAACCCTTCTGCGCACAGGACATAAGATTTGCGCAGCTCGCTAGATCCTTCTTCCTTGCGTTGTAGCACAAAGTCTTCTATAATCTCTATAATAACTTGCACTTAGCTCTATAACCCTTCTACAGTCATGCACATAACACTACTAGCACTTAGCTTACATAACATAGATAGGATATCGTCCCCCTTTACTTACTTCACCTAGACATCTATTTATACATATAAAAGTGGGCCTTAGAATGGGTGAACCCATGGGCCAATATCCCTTTCCCATTACATTGTCCCAAAACCTAAAAAGGGGCCCGAAAGTGGGCTGAGCTCCCATGATCTCTGCTTCGTCTGGCGCTCCATCTTCGACAGGCTGTTGAAGTCCAAAAAATGGTCAAATATGACCAAGTGTTCCTCAAAACTTGGTCAAGGGCCAACAAGCCCCCAAAACTCACATGTGACTCGTCATGAGTCACTGTATGAGAAATTCCACTTCGAACACCTCAAGCTTGGCTTGAGCTGCTTCGATCTGCTGTAGTGTTATTGCTTCTTGCTCAGTGAACTCTTGAATAAGTGCATCATTGACTGGTCCTTCGAGGCACTGTTCTGATGTACTCACAACATGTTCAAGTTCTACTCCTTGGCTTTCAAGTTCAGTGAATAATTGGCATGCCTTTTCTTGCACAGGTTGAAGTCGTTGAGAGACTTCCATTACTTTACTCTGGAGTGTGTGTACTTGTTGATGGGTCATGCGTTGCTCTGGAAACCTATTCATTCTCTCAACTGGTGACAAGGCCTTTAGCTGTGCATGTAACATGTCTACCTGCTATTGTGGGTGTTGGAGCTGTGACTCTAACATCTGCAATTCTGGATTTTCCATGAGGATTTCATACATATGGGTGCTTCTAGAGCTCATCTTCTTGTATTCCCGACAACATAACCATTTTTTTTGCATAGGGGCAGACCTAGGGGTCAATGCTACAACAACGCACCAACAAAACCCTAACTACCAGCCCTTTCGGCAACACCTGCAAAGCATATGAAGTCTCACCTGAGGTACAGGCAGGGGTGGTTGCAGGACTCAGATGTCTGCAACCTTAGCTAGGACACATATATGTGATTCTAATACTTAACAAAGCACTTAGCAGTTAATATTCATCAATATTCAGTTCTTAGTAACAATGCATATGTACCCTAATTACAGAGTATCGCAGTATGCAACCAGATCCATCATATAATAACACTTAACATAAAAGGAACACATTAGATCTAGTAGATTCAAGCACTAAGCACATCCATAGGGGTCATATCTAGCATTCATTCACATGATTAGGCACAAAGCAACATCAGATCTATCTAACACTCATCACATAGAAACACATCGATACATCGCACAAAGCAGAGCAACACAACATGTATGTGGTCCACCCGCACCCTAGTGCTACATCCACCAACTCTTCTTCTTTATTAATGTATTTAATCGGTTACAACACACCATCACCAAAAACCCTTCTGCGCACATGACATAAGATCTGCATAGCTCGCTAGATCCTTCTTCCTTGCGTTGTAGCACAAAGTCTTCTATAATCTCTATAATAACTTGCACTTAGCTCTATAACCCTTATACAGTCATGCACAAAGAGCTACTAGCACTTAGCTTACATCACATAGATAGGCTACCATCCCCCTTTACTTACTTCGCCTAGACATCTATTTATACATACAAAAGTGGGCCTAAGTGTGGGTGAACCCACGGGCCGACATCCCTTTCCCATTACATTGTCCCAAAACCCAAAAAGGGGCTCGAAAGTGGGTCGAGCTCCCATGATCTCTGCTTCGTCTGGCGTTCCATCTTCGACATGCTGTCAAAGTCCCAAAAATGGTCAAATATCACCAAGTGTTCCTCAAAACTTGGTCAAGGGCGAACATGCCCCCAACACTCACCTGTGACTCATCTCGAGTCACTCTGGTCTGAGAAATTCTACTTCGAATGCCTCGAGCTTGACTCGAGCAGCTTCGATCTGCTGCAGTGCCACTGTTTCTTGCTCATTGAACTCCTAAATAAGTGCATCATTGCCTAGTCGTTCGAGGCGTTGTTCTACTGTACTCACAACCTATTCAAGTTCTACTCCTTGGCTTTCAAGTTCATTGAATAATTGGCATGCCTTTTCTTGCACTGGTTGAAGTCGTTGAGAGACTTCCATTACTTTACTCTGGAGTGTGCGTACTCACTGCTGGGTCATGCGTTGCTCTGGAAACCTCTTCATTCTCTTAACTGGTGACAAGGCCTTTAGCTGCGCTTGTAACGTATCTGCCTGTTGCTGTGGGTGTTGGAGCTACGACTCTAACATCTGTAATTATGGATTTTCCGTGAGGCTTTCATACGTCTGGGTGCTTCTGGAGCTCAACTGCTTGTATTCTCGGCAACAGAACCATTTGTTGGCACAGGGGCAGACCCAGGGTTCAATTCTACAACAACGCATTAACAAAACCCTAACTACCGACCCTTTCAACAACACCTGCGAAGAAGATGAAGTCTCACTCGAGGTAGAGGCAGGGGTGGTTGCAGGACTCATATGTCTGCAACCTTAGCTGGGACACAGATCTGTGATTCTAACACTTAACAGAGCACTTAATAGTTAATCTTCATCAATATTCAGTTCTTAGTAACAACACATATGTACCCTAATTACAGAGTATCGCAGTATGCAACCAGATCCATCATCCAATAACACTTAACATAAAAGGAACACATTAGATCTAGCATTCATTCACATGATTAGGCACAAAGCAACATAAGATCTATCTAACACTCATCACATAGAAACACATCGATACATCGCAAAAAGAAGAGAAACACAACATGTACATGGTTCACCCCCACCCTGGGGCTACGTCCACCATCTCCTTCTTCTTTATTAGTGTCTTCAATCGGTTACAACACACAGTCGCCAAAAACCCTTCTGCGCAGAGGATAAAATATCTGTGCAGCTCGCTAGATCCTTCTTCCTTGCGTTGTAGCACAAAGTCTTCTATAATCTCTATAATAACTTGCACTTAGATCTGTAACCCTTCTACAGTCATGCACAGAGCACTACTAGCACTTAGCTTACATCACATATATAGGCTACCATCCCCCTTTACTTACTTTGCCTAGACATCTATTTATACATACAAAAGTGGGCCTAAGCGTGGGTGAACCCACAAGCCGACATCCCTTTCCCATTACATTGTCCCAAAACCCAATAAGGGGCCCGAAAGTGGGCCGAGCTCCCATGATCTCTGCTTCGTCTGGCACTCCATCTTCGACAGGTTGTCGAAGTCCCAAAAACGATCAAATATGACCATGTGTTCCTCAAAACTTGGTTAAGGGCCAACACAAAAGCCACGGGTTCATTTTATCCATCTAAATAAGTCACATTATGCTTCATATGTTTTTCCCTATTGACATGAATTTGATTAGGTTTCCCATTATATGAAAGCCAAAGGTGAGACCAATTAGTTGAGAAATATCCATGAAGTTTTTCATACCAATCTTAACTTAAGATTAATTCGTAAGCATCCAAAATATCAACAACGATAATATATTGAAAAACTTTAGAATTAGATGATAATCTAATAAGTACATCCTTCAATTCTCCCAAGAATTCTACCCTTATTTTATCTAATTGTACAATTTGAATAATCAATTTTTGTGGTTGTGCATTGATTTTAAGGCAAACTGGATAAGGCATTATATTCAAAGATGCACCAGAATTAACAAAACAATTATGTACATTTTTATTTAAAAATTTTGAAAGTGAGAAGAAAAGGAGGAGTATGTGACTTTGATCTATCACCTATGAGAATCAAATCAATTTCTACATCGGAAGATAAGGTTTGAACAATTGAAATTTTTTCTTTATTTTTCGCTGCAGTAGATGATTGAATAGTCTTATCAGAAATTCCTAAGGTCCTTAATGAACTATTCTTTTGAGATTTCAGTTTACTTGGTTCATAAAGGGAATTCTTTTCCCTAGTCTTTTTCATATCTTCTGTAATATCATAATCAATTTTCTTAGCAACAAAAAGGTTTTTTGAAGATAACTTGTTTTCTATAGGCCATGTATTTGAAGTTTTTGCTAGTGGATAAGATTCATATGTCGAAGATATATTTTACTTCGGGTTTGAGCAACAAGAGATTCTTTTGTATCATCTTCATCAAATATTCCATTAATATCCCAAAACAAATTAGTATCTTGAACTTCCTCATTATCCTCTCTTTCTTCCTCATTAGCATTAAATCCTTCTAAAGTTTGGCCACCGTGTGGAATCTATGGATTCTTCTTGAAAAAAGGCCTAAATGGTTTATTTGAAACTTCAACTAGTTTTCCTTTAACATCAACTAATTAATTTTCTAACGTTTTCATGACTTTCTGTAAACTGTTCATATAAAAAACATCTTTATCTTTCTTTTCTTCTTTGATAAATATTTTTTTGGTTGTTTGAGAATATCTTAAATCTTCACTTGGATATTTACTCGCAATACTAGATATTTCCTTTTCTACATCCAAATCTTCCTACATTGCTTCAGTCAAAGTATTATTATTTTCACGTTTAACAAACATAGCAATGGAAACCGGTAAGGCGGAGGAATAAAAGTCAATTTGAGTGTCTAAACCATGTTTGGATGTTTCAGGCATTTTATTGAGAAGTTTAAGGAATCTTTGATATTTTCTTTAGGGCCCATCTTGATTTTAGATAATTATACTAACAAAGTGGATGAATATTTATCATCTACGAATTTTTTAATGAATAAATCCTCAAAGATATCCCAATCTGTAATAGAATTAGCCTGCAATTAGAAATACCAAGTAGATGCTTCTCCTTCAAAAGTATATGGAAAAAGTCTACATACAACGTCTTCATGTTCAAATCCTCTTATATTAACAACTAACATAAATTTATTGATATGATTGTCATGAGCTTCTTTTAATTCTGGAATAAATTTCGGTAACCATTTATCTGGATTTTTAGATTGGTCATGTTGATTTCCATAAACATTTATTGTTCCCAAAGTTTTCCATGGTGTTCTCAGTACTCTGACCATAGTATTTGGTTGATGAGGAGGAGATGGAGGAGAAGATGTATGTAATGGTGTATGTGAAGGAGGAGTAGAGGGAGGACTTTTTCCAACAATTGTAACAATGGTTTTTCTAATTTAGATGGGTACTTGAAAATGAATAGGTTAAATACCTAATATTTGTCTATGTGCTCTAGTAAGAACACCTAATTCTTGGATAACAAAAATGTAACGACCCGGTCATTATGACAACAAAGCGACAAACATTAGGTAGGATTTTTTTTTTCATTAAGAAAATAATGTCAACAATGAAAATCACAACAACTCAACTTGACGACATCAATATGAAGGACGAAGCAAGTAATCATAACTTCCATGGTGAGTGAGAATTATAATATCGACAATCATTTGTTACGATACATTTTTCAAGGTACAAGAAATAAATAACCAAAACCATTTTTTATTACCTTAAATTACATTGCGCAAGCAGTAAATAACTAAAAACCATCATTCAGTGCATCGAAATTTCATTGCGCAAGAGGTAAATAACTAAAACCATTTTGCAGTACATGGAAATTTCATTGCACAAGAAGATTGTTATCTAAGACCATCATTACGACATTAATTCCCATTCACACGAGAATCCCACTATCCAACATCATACATTAACATTTTAATGGCGCTAGTAAAGGTTGTTAATCCATCATTCATAATAAATTCAAGGGCACAATTAAGGTGGTTAATTGATCGTCCATTAATAATTCAAGGCGTGAGTAAAGTTGTTAAATCGACATTCATATAGTAAAATTTATTTCGCCCCAGGTGTCTAATGTCTACAACAAGCACCCATTTACATTAAATTAAACCCAAATTACAAATCTCAATATTTAAGCAAGGTAAAACAACTGTATAAAACAAATCATTCACCACGTCATATTCATTATGCCCAAGTAGTCTAAGAACTTATTCATTAAAAATCCAATGCACAATCTTCGAGCCTCTAAGGGTGATGTATCTAACTAGCATTAAGGTTTACATGGCGATGGCCCAAGAAGTAAACACAACAATATGTTTTAATTATAAAACCTCCCATGATTAATTACATGTAAGATAAAATGAAATTTGAAGAAGGGTGCTCAACCTTGTTCCCACAATGAATATGGTTCTAAAGAAGTTTCATTCCATTTCTAAACAATGTAAAAATTAACTAATAACGAAAAGCATTAAGAACCCCTCCATTTAAAAATATAGACTCTTAACATATTAGTTTTCTGAAATTCCTCTCTGTTCATAAATGAAAATTTTCAAATTTTGAAGTTATTAAAAGGATCTACTCAGAGGGGTAGATTCCCGCCCACGCGGAGGTAATAAAGGAGGTGACAAATGCCTAGAATTAGTCTGCAGAGAGTGCGCGCTAAGCACCGGGTCTAGGTAATGAATACGCTGGGCAAGAGAATTGAAAGCGCTGGGCTGGAAACCCTTCAAATGTGCAGAGAACCGAAGATATTCCGGGGCGAAGTTAATTTCCCTCCACAAAATTTTGTCAGGTGGATTTACCAAGACGATTGATCGGACTTTGGGGCGAATTCGAAGGATGTCACTGAGGGGGATTCGGGGGAAATCTTGCAACTGCTCACATTCAACTGTTTGAATGTATCATTACGGCTAAGCGGTCGAAATTTCTTAAATGACGTTAATAATGTATCAATGTGCCAAGCATATTGTTAAACTCTTGCATGATATCATTTTACATTATAAAAATAAAATAATAAAAATTCGTTAGAAATCGTTGAAATAATAGATGGGTACCAAATAAATCATAATATTTCAAACTGAAGGTACCTGTCTATCTCTTAATAGAATATATGTATTACCGGAATCCTCTGACTGGAAAATTAATGCGTTCCCACCAAGTTGTCCAAACGACATTTATCTTTAACAGAACATGGAAATTACTATAGAATGAATAGTTGACTTGCATCAGCCTTGAGAGCTCAGTGTTTCCAGAGAAACCAATGGTGATTGTCTTTCCTGAATTTTAAATAATGATAACCCTAGTGATTGTCTTTCGAAAAATTATTCACACGACTAACCGTTATATTTAGAGAGTAATGATTTGCAATTCAAGTAAAACTCTTATAAAAGCTCCATAAATTCGCAGAGATACTCAAGCCAAGAAGAAACAGATCTGGGTTGTAAAATGAGCTGACCCTGGAAGAATTCCGATAACTCCAGAAGGAAACAAATCTAAGGAAAAATTCCAGGAGACTCTACACTCATGCGAAACAATGGCAACGCATTGATAACTTAAGGATAGACATAGACGATAAAAAAAAATTGATATCCACTAACTGAAAGCAAAAACGGGTCTATCTTCTCTAATGCGAGTTTCAGCTTCCTCTAAAAACGCACTGGTTATAACCCTAGATCAACCTATTCTCCAAGGAAGGAACTCGTCCTCAATCCAACGACTTGTTTTGCGAGTCCGAGTATCCATTAAAAGGGCCGAGCTAACGATTAATACCCAATTCAGAGTCTAAGGAAAGGAATTTATTTAAAGCGTATTCTTACCCTAAAAACAGAAACATTTAAGCTAAAGAGATAAATACATGGCAGATTATAAGCCGAGATTATAAAGTATTGTAGGTATTTATAGCCTAATGGTTAAGAACATGTGTTTCCTCTTAAGAGGTCATAGGTTCAAATCCAGAAGAGGTAGGGTATGTATGATAGTCAGGGGAGGTGTGCCAGCAACGAAGAGAAAGAGTAATCCAAGACAGCCCACATTACTTGGCATATTATTTTGCAAGAGCTACTATTCGATTTGATATCACCTCATTGTCGTTCGATAATAATGACTCTATGTCGCTTCCATCTTTGCATCTTCAAACAACTAGCAAGCTCCGTATGGATGCTTCCCAGCGCAAGGATTAGGAGGGTTCTCAGCTCGTGTATTAAGGTATAATAAGTGTGAATCGCCCATTGAAGAATCAATGGAATTTCTCTGCTGGTAGTGCTGCCAAAATCCTCCGGGAGGTTGCAAGGAAAAAAAATGTTGAGGGTAACATATTACCCAAGGTATTTACTGTGCAAAAGGAGTTGACGTTAGGAGAAACGCAAGGATAATGGAATTGTGTTGGATTAATCAGTGGTTTCAGGGTAATGGGGAAATTTTGAAAAAAAAGAAGAAGCAAGCAAACATATTCCACACAGACCAAAAATTTAATAGATGGGTGAAGGGTATCAGGGTGGAAATGGAAATGGAAATGGAAGGAACTCAAGTGAGGTAGTGATTTTACACAAGAAATCATAACCATAAAACCTTCGTAGTAAAGTGAACAATTTTTATTTGTAACGAAACAATCTCAACTGAAATTTACCAACTACTGTGCCAGAAATACATTACAATAATCATCAAATCGATATTCATATACAGGAAAATTTTAACTAATTTACAATACAAATTTACTCAAGCGTACCATCACCGAAGGCGAAGAACCTGAAGTCGTTGTCCAATGGTTGTCCCACGCTTGCACTTCGTCTAGCTCCTTCTTGATAACCGTTGAGATCTCACTGGTACCTCCCATCCAACGCTAGGGGTACTCTTTTTTCCCTTGATCCCCCCTAGCGGCAAGGGGTCACACACATAAACCAGAGAAGGCTAGCTCCCAACTCGCCTCGCAAGTTCAACCTACCACTCTCTAATCGAGCTGGGCATCCCAATTCCTAGAAGAAAAATTGGTAAAGGAAAATATCAACAACGTAACCTTATGCCTACCAGGCGTGATCCATTATCCTCCTCTGATATTTCCTTTATAGAGTTATCTTAGTGACCAGTTGCCCAAATGCACATTAATTTTTTATTAGGAAAATTCTCCCACGTACCCTTGTCACCTGATCCCTTAGTTGCATCATAAATTCCTTTAATCAATTAAGTTAAATTTCCAATTTTCCTCACTTACCTAAAAGAGTTCCTAAAAACGCTCAT
>ML785081.1:1145471-1167459 GCA_009831015.1 Picea engelmannii | reverse complement strand
CCCTACAAAGTAGCCTTGTCCTCAAGGATGGAGATGAGGAAATTGGTGGAGAATCTGTATTGGTTACAATTTAGCATCTGTAGGCTATGTATCCTTCCATTGGATATGAAATTCCTAGATAGTGCATTAGAAAATTCGATTCTCACATTTGTCCAAAAATGCCTCAAGATGTAACCAAATGAAACCCTCCTCTTCTAATTCAAGAAGGTTGATTTGAAATTTGCAATTGGATCCGATCACTTTCTTCAAGAAGGATAGATGAAAGACTGGGTGGACCTTGGAATGGATAGATAGAGACAATTTGTAATTCATTGGACCTATATGTTTGAATATAATATAAGGGGCATAAAACGTAGGAGCTAACTTCTAATTATTCTTCTCCTTGAGTGAGGTCTACTTATAGGGTTGGAGACGCACAAACACTTGATCCCCTCCATCAAAATGATGTTTTATGCATTGTTGATTAACCTATTGATTCATGTGATTTTGATCCAACACCAAATTACCTTTGAGGGTACAAAGAATGTCAAAACAGGTTGTTAAGGTGTTATCCACCTCCTAAACCTAGAGAGACATGGTAACTACGAGATCACTAGCATGGGTAGTTGTCCTTAGACTACCTCAAAGGGGGTCATTTTAGTAGCACTGTGATAAGTAGTATTGTACCACAATTTAACTATAGGTAACCACTGGACCCATTAGGCTTTCCATTTTGAAGAAAAACAATGTAAATAGGATTCCAAACATTTGTTGTTTACTTTTGTCCAACCATTTGTTTGGGGGCGATATGTAGAGTTGAGATTCAATCGGGTACCTTGAAGCCGAAACAACTTCTGCTAGAATTTGTTCTACTTCTTATTCTTTGCTCATCAGAAATGGCAATCACCTACTTGTTACTTTTTTATTTTTCTCATAAGCTTTACCCATTTGTGAAGAATAGTTGATACCATAAATCCAATAGGCTTTAACTATTTGTGAAGAATCTCGACTACCACTCTTGAATGACCATATAAATGCTTAATACTCTTTTTGAGTGATTGACCATTGCATTACCTTTCCTACACTCAGTCCACCTCCCTCCCTCTCAATGAAAGCTACTCTTATTTCCCTGGGTCCCATTCTTTCTTTACCATACTTTGATCTATTGTTCCATAAGAAAGTTAAGAAGCCAGTGAAATCATCATTAGAGTCATAGACGATGCCATAAGAAACAATGTCATTGGTCAAGTCATCCAACTAATGAAGGATGTTATTAACAATGAGAAAATTTGTGATATTATGCAAACTCTCTTCATCCATATCAACAACCTTCTGCTCAATATTAACACCATATTCTGAGATCAACAAAAATTGCCCATGAAAATCGTCAAGGATTGGTTGCAAAGGTTGTGAAATTCCATTATAGAGGCAAATGACATACTCCATTTCTCTAAGCCACATCAATGATGTCTTGCATGTCTCATGGGCAACCTAGTGAGATTCTCTAAGCAAATACAAGAATGGAAGGTAAGTTTTGATAACCTATTTTAAGGCCCTTCAAAATGAATTTTCAATAATCTTTCGTGCTCAAAAGATTACCATATTAGAACCACAACAGATTGAGGTATTACTTCAAGATTACTTCACTAACAAATTGACAAACCATGAGATTGGCTAATAAAAAAGCAAGGTAATAGTGGGTGACTTCATGAACACTGAGTCATCTTGCCTTCTGAATCAATGGCCAAGACAATCCCAACATTTGTCCAATGGATCTTAATGACTCAAAATGACCTTCACGTCTCAATCAAACATATGATTTAGAGGAGGAAAACACCTTACAATTTAATTAGGTGAGACCTACTATTAAAATTTTCAAGAAGATTTCTTACTTGGGCATATAATAACATTGAAATTAGTTAGCTTCAAGGGTTAGTTTGATTAGTAGATTCTCTTGTATGAAATTTTATGGAGGTCTTGTGACCAAATCCCATTGAGTCTTTTCGGGTTACCCATTGATATTTCAGCTAGTGGTTACTACCGCCCTCTATGAAAAACTTGGGAAGATGAGAGAAATTTGATGGGGACTGGCAAGGTACCAGTGTCCTCACTTGGAATGCCTAATACACAAGTGAGTGGTGGACTAATACTCAAACCAAAAAAATAACTATGTGATACAAAGTCATAAAGAGTAATAAATTGCATCCTTCCATTACACACAACTAAAAGCACACACATTAATAATCATATTTAGAAAGAAAATGATATGGGGACCACTTTAGGGGAGGGGAACCATTATCCTTATGGATGGGCTACCAACCATTATTATGTCATGCCCCATATTATTATTAAATATAATAATAATAATAATAATAATAATAATAATAAAGAGTTAAATAATGGATCTTAGGGATCAGGTTCTTTACCATGGATGGATTCTATATAAGGACAAAGAAGGAGAAAAGGACATCTCATTTTGCTTGGACAATTTGAGGGTGAGGATAATAAGAGTTGGCATAGTAGTGGATTGAGGGCTCAGAGACTCTCAATCGTGATGACTGGGGGGTTGGTTGGGAGGAGAGTCATCCCCCACACTCTGTTGCGCCATGCAGGATCAAGGATTATAATGCCATGGGTAAGTTGACTCCTTCATATTTCAGGTAAGTTACTCACCACTTACTCCTACTTATAAATTTTGTATTCATAAGTCATGTATCTTTACTTTTTTCAACTAATGGTTGTAATTGATGGTGTTTTGCTATGAATTTAGATTTATTAGAATCTGGGATCTGACATATGGTATCAAATCATTCATAAGTAGGAGCATGTGGTGAGTAACTTACCTTAAAGATAAAGGAGTCAACTTACCTGTGGCACTCCAATCCTTGAGCACACATGCCATAATAGAGTGGGGGGGAGGACTCTCCTCCCAACCAACCCTTCAGTCATCACAATTGTGAACCCCTTAGCCCTCAATCCACTACTATGCCATCTCTTCTTAGCCTTACCCTTAGATTGTCCAAGAAAAACGAGATGTCATTTTCTCCTTCTTCTTTGTCCTTAGATAGAATCCATCCATGGTAAAGAACCGTATCCCAAGGATCCATTACTTAATTTTTTATTATATTTTAGGGTTTCTCCATAAATTGTCATTACTTATTTTACCATTTTCTTTTATTACCCAAATATTTTTAAGTACTTATTATGATTCCCTTTAAGATAATTATTATATTTATTTATTATTATTATTTATTTATATATTTAATAATAATATGGGGCATGACATATTAGTTGACTCCATATCCATGCTGGTAGCTCCCCAACCTTCATTAGCATGCACAATTTCCTTGATATGTTTCTTTACTTCACAAATGGTAAGGACAAATCGTGGAACCTTGTCATTTTGGTGTTGTAGTGAAGGGAGCCCACTAAGGTGGTGTTCCCTCCTCTCATGAACAACCCAATGAATGAAGTGTTGTAGGCTAGGTGTGACACATACAACTTGACCTTCTAAACGTGCATAGTAATATCCATATACATATTACCACAACTTAGAGTATTGTCATACCTTAAAACAATTTTAATAGGTATTCCTTATTAAACATGACATCATTTTGTTGCACCAAGTAAAAAAGACTATCTTGTAGTGTAGTGGCCTTTCTTATAAGCATTGTCTTGCCATCCATCTTAAGCCTTTGAATTCTTAGTTGCTCTTTGAGCTCAATATTATCTTTTCTCATGGCTAGGAGATCAATATGTATCTTTTTCAACTTTGCCTCAACTAATTGTGTAAAGGCGAATCCTAATGCCCTTATGGCAAAAGAATGTGCATGGTTCATGTTTGAGATAAATTCTTCAATGACATGACCTATGTTTGTTGCCTCTCATTCCACTTCCTCTTAGTTGACACCCTTTTGAAGTCTTGGTGCATGAAATTGAACTCAAAGGTGTATATTTGGCATTTCTCTTCCACATCTAGCTCAAGATTCATAAACTCCTCCATAAACAACTATGTTGATCTCACCATGTTGCTAGCCACTTCCACTATAGCACCCTCATTATACCCTTCACTGACACTATCCTCTGATGGATTATCCACCCATCAAACTCTCCTTGGGAATTGAGTATCTAAATTCTTCAAGAATTTGGATATTAGCTAGCTCAATTTCCCTTACATTGTTAATTCTTGGCATCTCTACTAGTAAAGTGACCGCTAGGATGCCTTCTCAAATCTTGGATCTTTGCTCCAGTTGCATTGTAGTTGCAATGAAAATGATGTCAATTGTCACGGGGGAGCTCGATTGATGGCCTTGGATCCACTAAGGGTAGAAATGACACCATTTCAACACACTATCTTCTTCTAGCTTCCAAATTTGCATAATTAGAAGCTCTCCTAGATAGCTTCTCCTACTCAACTCCGCTTCCAAATTTGCATAATTGGAAGCTCTCCTACATAGCTTCTCCTATTCGACTCCTCCTGATGACATAGTGGCCAGACCAAGGATTGAGATACAAATAATTTCTCAATCGCTTATGAAGGTTATGCACTTTGATAGGCTCTAAATAGAAATTATTTGTTTTGCATTCCAATGCAAATTTCTCCTCATGAGCGATGTCAAATATTTGATAACCTTCGATTTTCAACATCCACTTTGCCCAAAGCTCTTTCTTTCTCTTCTTCAATGTCATTGTTTCCCCATAAAATGTAGTATGGAAGGCTATCTCTTAGATGAGTAGTTGGATTGGCACATGCTTGGGCAGTTTGTGCATCATAGTGGTTATCCTCATGTAGCAACTTCTCTCCAAAACTATCAGTAAACAGAGGGAATTTTCAAAGGAAAAGCGATAAAAGGAGGAATACAGAAGTCTTTCAAGAAGGTGAAGGTTTTAGTTTGTAGACAAACGAAGCCGATGTCGATTCAGAGAATAAGAGAGCAGATAGAAAGCTTTCAGGGATCGCGCTGTCTTCAAACCCAATAAAAAAATATCTGCGTTATAGGAGATCTGACCGCCACGTGTAATGTGTAATAGCCTCTGCATAGTTGAGTGATCTTACATAGTCGGTCATTTGTACCTTTTACGCAGACAACAGATTTGAGGGGATTGCCCATTGAATTTTTGTCAAACTAATTGCTGTATGAGAATGGTACGGGGATTAGGAAAGTATCTTCCCTGTTACTTGTGTAGTCGTCTACCCATTAAAATATACTTTCTTAATTAGGGAAAGAAAGTATCGTCGACTATTGATAGAATTTGATAGCCAAATTTCTATTCATGAGGTATTTTCACCATCAAACACTTTAATAAGTCTTGCCTTATTTAAATACATCATTTTGTTTCTTGTAAATGAGAAAAAACATTTAATTTCCTATTACTTGCCACATTACATGAAACCAAACATTGGCATGGTAGCTCATCTCCCGAGAGAGCTACTTCCCAGATATGGAGGTTGGCATGGTAGCTCATCTCCCAAGAGAGCAACTTCCCAGATATGGAGGTAAGGAGGAGTTATGGAGGTAAGGAGGAGTTGTTCACATAATTTAGTGACATGGTTTCAAGCATACTTAGCATATATATAAATATTAGAAAAAGGTGTTTCAAATTTTTGGGTCTACCATGTTGTAATGGACACTTAGGTTGAGCAATGGCAAGGTGAATCACCTTGATGCAAAGACCCATTCACCCAACAAGGAGGGACCAAGCACAAAAGGTCATTTGGTGCTTAACTAAAGGTTTCAAACAATATACATATGAAAGAGTTGGGGTGTTTGTTTAGATTAAGTTGTCAAAGCTTATTGCAACGATATTCTAAGATAGGTTTATGATAGAGACACTTGTATCCATCAACCAATTTGCACTTTTTAAAGGCTTTAGCCCTATTCTATTTATATTCCCTCCACTAGAATTAAGGAGATTGTAAACCTTACATTATAAGAAAAGGGTTAAGGACAATTTATTTCATTAATCAAATATCGAGCTATTTGGGTTGGCCAATTACTAAAATTTAGATTTTATCTCCAACCAAGGAACCTAGTCCCAATTTTGGGCATCCATGTGCTTTTGATAGTATTGATGCCTTTTCGGAAAAATCTCAAAGCTAAGAACCATACTAACTTCCAACTAGAACTTTTCTTCATGCAACAAAACAAGAGATTACCATAGTGAATGATAATTAAAGGATATATTATATCTAAGAGCTTGGCCTTCTTCCCATATGCCAATATGGGGCTTCATTGTCAACTTTCAAATACTTAGAGAAACAAAAGTTCCATTGGCCTTTACACATACCAAAGTGACATTAAGAGTTCATAAATTAAGATTCTCCCAATATTTCTTACCAAGGGGAGTTCCTAAGCAAATGCAATTCCTTGGAAGCACCTTCCAAGCTTACTATACCTTCCAATTCCCCAATAACCCATTTGTGATAAAGTCTCTGAACTTAGGTATGTGTTGTAATAATCACCAAAATGCATCCCTAGTCTTTGGGAGTACAACATAGGTTATGATATACTCTATGAAAGCCTTTGATCCCCCCATATATTTCACCCAAAGAATGTTATGCAAAGACTTCTCAAGCCACTAGTAAGCACTAGTATATGGGACTTAGCATAGGGACTGGTACAATATGTGGCTTCCAGGACTTTTTTACATATCTAAAATTTGGTAAGTAAAGCCATGAGATTCATTAACAACTTCTCAATATTCCAATTTCACACGTTGAATAACCATATCCCAAAGGTCCTCAGGTGAGGCCTAAAGGGAAAGGGGAAGTCAAGGAACTTAAAGATCTAGACAAGTTGACTTTGGGACCATACCTTATCAATAAGATAAGCAAGAAGGTTGTAAATTCTTTGTATGTAACATTGCGTTTTAGCACAATGGATTGTGCAACCCAATGCATCACAAAATATAGAGAGGTGACATGTTATTGTCTATGGAAACATGGTCATCATTAATAATTAATTGCAAAGCATTCATTCGCTAATTACCCAACACCCTAATTTGGAAGAGGAATGTCTTTGATAATTCCCTAGTTGACTCATTGAGAAATGAGATAGGCTAATGCTTCTTTTGATATGACATATAAAGGTAGGCCTAACCAGAAACCTTCTCAAATGGAATTAAAGAGCCTCACATCCTTCATTTTAATTTATTTATAGCTACGGAGGTTAAGACTTAGGAGAAGAGATTTCATCCACTACTTTAAGGAAGAATTGTTAAAACGCAAGGCCTTCAACATGGCCAAATTGAAGGTCCACTCAACCTTTTCATTAGATTTTCAAAATCAATCTTAATGAAGACTTGAAATGATGTTGAAGTTGAGACATTTGGCCTATGCCATACCTTCCCACTTGCTATGACACTATCCAAAATGAATCTCCCTCTAATGAATCTTGTTTTGTTTGGGAGAATGATCTTAAGAAAGATGTACTTTATATGCATGGTCATGGCCTTGGCTAGGATTCTACAGTTGGACACTCAACAAGGTGATTTGTCTCCAATTGGTAATGAGTTTAAATTCCACAAGATTAGTTATAAACTTGATTACTACATTGTTAATACATGCCCTCCAATTATTATTTTTCATGGCTTCTCTAGATACCTAGTAGAATAGGGCCAAAGTAACAAAATCTAGCATGTATTTATGAAATTTACACAAAAGGTCATCCAACCCTAATGACTTATACTTTTCCATCTCGATTAGGGCAACAACCAGTTCATCAAATTCAATGGTTAATCACATCATGTTCCTTAGAGAGTTGGGGAGGAACCATGACAAGGCAAGTCTGCTTACCCACCGTATATTCCTTTGTGAAGCCTTAACATTGAAGAACCTCATGCATAATTGGAATCTAACTTAACCATATGTATCTAGTGTTTATTTTCCTACACAAATAGTTAAGAAGCATCGTTGGGTATTGAAATTCTACTTACAAGTTTGTATAGGTATACCTTACTTATGGTGGTTTGAAAAGGCTTAACTAAAAACCATCATCCATTGATGATGTTATGAACATCATGCATTTTATCAAATTCTTACAACCACTGTAAGTTCACTGAAATTGCGGGAGGTGAGGGCTTATACATCCTTTGAAGAGTAGCAGCATTGAACGACCCATTTATGTGATAGCTCTTTGATTTCAATGTTTGATTACATTTTCTTTCTCAATCAAGGTCTTTCGCATGCCTACACTTGGAAACAATTCCTCCATGGATCTCACCTTGTGGAGGTGTGAGACCTTGACATTGAAATCCCTACACACTTCTCCTTGTTGTATTCATTACTATGATACAAGGTTGTAGTGTCATCATTAACATTGTCGTCCAATGCACTTTTTTGAGAAAAAAATTCAAGTTTGGATGATGCAAAACATGACACTAAAGGGGGCATTGTTCTTTGCATCAACTTTGGGGCAACTCTATGTTGTTTATGTCAATACAAGAATTCTATGAGGTGTTGTTTTAACAACAAAGAATACAACCCATAAAGTTTTCCTACAACCTAGGAGCGATGTATTGCATCGCCTATTATATAAAACACTTATAGAGTCACTTTTGCATTGGATTTGCATCAAATGGTGTATGTAGCATCATATTATCATCAATACTTCACATGGGGTATCATGTGTGTGTTGTATGTGCATTGTACTAGAGTCATGATAGCTTCAAAATATAGAAAGTTTTATTCCTTTTTTATGTCATTTTGTGTCTTATTAGCATTCTTTTACAATATTATTGCATTGTGTTACTACATCAAGTATGTGTCATTATTATTCTCTTTTGAGTTGTATTAGCATTGTATTACATCAATCATGTATCGTGTTAGCATCAATTTGGCATTGTTTTATTCGTTTTTCCTCTTATTAACATCTTTTCATCATTGTAGTAGATACACTTTGCATCAATTTAATGTAAAAACTTGTGTCGCTTTAACATCAAAATTGTGACATAATTATAATTAACAATTTAATTAATTTTTTTAATTTAGTTATATTGATTATTTTATTATTCTTATTTAATTATGCCAATGACATATTTTTGGGCATGGCACCCCTCCTAAGCTCCTCTCAAATTTTGTTGTCAAAAACCATTTTCCCAAGGGGTTTCAAAGATCTGCATGTCGACTGTATCATCTACTTTTTCTCTCCTCCTTCCACTTGTTTGAGGGTACCTCCAAACATGTAGATACATGTCATCTTCATGATTAGTGGCAGGGACAAAGTCGACATCGCAAGGAGGTGTTAGAGGATCTGATCGATTTTCATGCCATATCTAATTTTCTTGAATTTCCTTATTGCCTCGAATATTCCTCACACTATTATAAATAGTTGATAGTGGATTTATAAGAACTACACAAAACACCAAAGTTCTTTGGCATTTCATAGAGATTGGTGCCATCAACCCGCCGAAAAGGTTTCATGCCATTTGTAGGTCGATGAGGGTAGGTAATGCCAGCCCTGTACTTGGAAGTGGGTAGCTGAAAAACCTTCTTAAAGCACTCATGGGTGAACGAGGTAGACAACGAGTCCTCAAATTGCAATTATCTTTGCCCCTATAATTCCCACCCACAACTAGAGTTGGATTTTCGATAAATGGACATGGATTTGACTCACAAGCTATTGGTGGATGTAGTGCATTTGGCTTTGTCCCCACATCTTTGCAACTAACAAATCTATTACCTAAAGCTATTGTGATCTCATCGCAACACCCACCTCTTTTCCATTAATCACTCCATCTCCTTTTTGGGATAACCTCACTAAACAAATAAGCAAATTTGAGTCAAGACTGCAACTATGAGTCAACTTGGAAATTTGGGATAACCTGACTAAACAAATAAGCAAATTTGAATCAAGCCTTCAACTATGAGTCAACTTGGAAATGCAATGAATGAATGAAACACTGCCCCTACAGGTCAAAATAATACAATGATATACTCAAGAATTGTTGCTCTGATCATTCATAAATAGTGAACTAAAATCTAGGGAACTAAACAAACAATCTTAAATTCTTCCAATTTTTTTTATAGTCCATCTACGTCTTGGAATACCCTGACCAAATGAATAAACATATTCAGTCGAAGCCCACAACAATGAATCAACTTGGAAATGCAATGAGTGAATAAAACACCACCCCTACCAATCAGATTGCAAGTCAATAGAACCAACCAACTCAAAGCTAGAAGGGCCAATTACAGACATGAGACTGACAACGAGGGAGGGACCTCTTGTGGCCACATAATCCATTAAATGATACTCACAAAAGCGTGCATTGTGATTTCCAAGCAAGGGGAAAAACACAGGGGGACTGGTGCTTATAGGGAATGGGAACCTTTTACACAACAGTGTCCTCGAAATGTTGGGTACCTACTCTAAACAAAGATTACAACATAAGTTTGCCAAAAGGTTCAAGGAAAGGAGGCCACAAAACCATACTATACAGGGCACTCATGCAAAATGGCTTTGCCTCTAACTGTTCACATTAGCAATTTTACGAATGGAGAATTGGGATGGGTAAAAATTGACCATTTACTCTCAGAGTTTAACCTTGGACAAAATCAATCAGAAAAATGCAATTGATGGGGCTATGAAGTTGAGGTAAGTCAAATACTAGTGAAAGAAAGGGGAGGTAAGCTAAAAGCTAAGGCTCACTCAAAAACCTAAGAACATGGAAATCATTTCACCAATTTCACCATTAACTTATACAATACAAATAAGACACACAATTCAAAGCGTTACCTTCAAGCTTGTTGTGGTCTTTCTAAAGCTATACGCCATGAACTGAGAATGAAACTCTAATAGCCGAATTGTGTGAACTCAAGGTTTAGCTTCGAGCTCCTTAAATCATTGAAAAAAAAATGTTTGCATATTCAACCCACTAAGTAGTAAGGAAAAAATTATCATCCACCATTACATTCACAGAGCATTGAGCTCTCAATCTAAGCGAGGAACCTCTCAAAGTTAAACTGAAGTGCAATGATAGAACCCTGATGTATAACCCTAGCCAACATCTTTTGTGCGAGGTCCAAAAAAAAATATGAGTGTGGCATAACCATGGCATACCTATATTCACAAAGTCCACGTGTCTAAATTCTTTAATATGTTGCTTCATACACTTAGCTTTTGGGTTTTAGTTTTTAATCCTTTGCATATAATTCTATACACATCGTAAGTGCAAAAAGACAGCTGGTGTATTAAATAGTGTAAAAATCAATTTACAAGACAAGTGCCGTTGATAGGAATTTTTATATTTTTGTTCCTCACAATTTAATTTCAAACCACATAAAAAATAGTCAGTTAACAGAAATCTGAAAATTTATATTTTAAAAATAAAAAATTGTTTTTTTTTTATTTTCAAAATATTCCATCGATCTTTGAATTTCATCAAACTTTATAAAATTCTTAATGCGGGTGGGTGATTAGCTTGGAGTTATAGTGGCGCGGAAGGTGGAGCTAAAAGGTGTCCACGCACTCACTACTGTTTAAAAGGGAGAGCCCACTGAGGGGGACGCACTCACTACTGGTTAAAAGGGGGAGCGCACTGGTAAAAACTCGTACAAGTTAGTAAAAAGGGAGTGGAATGGTTTTATTCATTCAGTGGGGAGGTATCCATGGTATCTCAGTAAAAAAACAAAAAAAAACTTAAATGCGGTAAAAATTCAGATCACAGTTAAAAAAAAACCCAAAAAATCAAAGAATAGTAAAAAAATTAAACACAAAGATATCATTGTTATGTTAATCATTTTAATGAAGGATGTATATTTTTTGTTATGTAAGAAAGTTAATGTTTGAGATCGTGGTTTTTAAAAAATTAAAGAATAGTAAAAAAAGTAAATATATTAAAATATCATTGTTATGTTAATCATTTTAATCACTTATTTTAATGACAAATGTACATATTTTATCATGTAAGAAAGTTAATGTTTGAGATCATAACCAGTCAACCTATTATGATAAGGAAGAATATTGAAACCATATAAAAATCTTATCCATTAAAAAAGAATATTATCCATTAAAACCCATCTTATCCATTAAAAAAGAATATTATCCATTATCCATTAATGCTGGTGATTTCAACACAGAAACGCGGTCGCCTTAATGCTTTAATATTTTTTAATCAGAGAGATGTGGCAATAAGTTAGTGAACATAGTAATTTTTAAACACGATTAGGTAAATGTAAAAAAATAAACATATAAACTGATATCTTTATAACAGCTTGGAAGTTAATGGATGAAATCAAAGCCATTCATTTATTGTGACGACTAAGAATATTCTAAGCATATTTAATCTCGTCCATAGAAAATGTATTAAAAACTAAAAACCTATTAAATGTGCCCATTGTCAATAGGTGTACGCTATTTCGGCGTAATTAATTAAAAAACCATTTCCAACCTGTATATGCCTATAGACCATAATTACAATATAATCTGCCTTTAGCCAGTGTAACAACATAGTGGACTAGTGAAAGAATATATGTACATGGTGGAATCGCCTTCAAAACTCATGTTACATAAGAAGATTACCAGCATTGATCTGTTTCCCAACTTCGCCCCACATGACCACGATATCTATACGCCGGAGCTCGTCCAGAGGTCGCTTTACTCCACGTTTGGCTAGAGAAGCCCCGCACTTGACCCAAAAGCTGGCGGTCATATTGAGAGCGGTCATGTGGATCCGAAAGAGTGACATACGCATTGTGTATCCTCAAAAACATCTGGGTTCTCTCGTTTTTCCCCTCAGGAGAAGTCGCCTGATCCGGATGAAACTCCCTTGCCAGCTTTCTGTAAGCCCTCTTTATATCCATTGCAGTCGCCGCGGTGCTTATCTCTAGTACTTCATACAAATTCTTTGATTCCATGTGACCGGGCTCTGAAAGTACCGCCTCTGCGCCCGCAGAGGCCTGCATTGCTCTCACCCTGAAACACCGCCGAAATCTAACATTTCTGCTCCGGGTGCTCCATCCCGCAGGCGGTGTTTGGCGGCCCACATGACCAGCGCTCAGTGATTCAGTGGATGAGAAAACATTAGAGGAAAATGCAAGAGAAAAAGCCATTACTGATAATATATTTTTTCTTCTTCTGAGAACCAAAGTGGGTATTGTTTATATCGACAAACGAAGCCGTGGAAGATTCGGAGAAAGAAATATCTGCGTTATAGTAGATCTGACCGCCACGTGTGAGTTGAGTGATCTTCAATAGTCGGTCGATTGTACCCCACAAAAAACCCCTTTTACGCGGACAACAGATTTGAGCGGGTTGCCCATTGAATTTTTGTCAAACTAATTGCTGTATGAGAATAGTATGTTGCTTCTGCTTCTAGAAACACATTCAATGGCTGAAATTTCCGCTTCAAAACTTACATTATCCAATGTTCTTTTCCAGTGTGTCGGTGAAAATATCTTGACAGGATAAGCTCTTTGCACATTGTGCTGACGTGGAGTCACTGTCCAAGCAAAAACACAACACGTGGAACGCTAAGAGTAAACAACAATTTGAGTGTGACTTTCCAACTAAAACAGTCTTGGTTGGCTATGGATAAGAACTTGATCCGTGATGAGATTATTTTTATTATGTGTGCCTAATGATAATAGATAATGGTAGGTTGATTTTTGATATGCAAATCTAGGCATATAATGAGGATATCTTGAAATAATGAAAATAATGATGCCATTGAAGGGTAAAAAGTAACATTCTTAAGATGTGTAATGTTGGATTGGTCTTACTATTTGAACGTTATGGGTTCAAATCTAATTGTTGGTATTTTGGATTTGGATTTTTATGAACTTGCTTGGGGTTTACTTAGTGAGATTGTTGATTCTCAACGATGCACAAAGATATGGGATTTACTAAAATGTATGTCCCTCTAAGTTAGCAATAATTTTAAGCACAATTTCTATGCCTAGTTGTAATTATATTAATTTATATAAGAGGTTATGTTTTACCAAATACTCACAAAAAGCATTAATAACTTATAATGGGCAAAAGATCAATACAATTTTTTATTCAAATCATTGTCTAATCTCTTAGTGTATAGATACTAATATCACATAAATCACACAAATTCGTTGAGGTACTAGTGATTTATTTTTTATTCAAATCATTGTCTAATCTCTTAGTGTATAGATACTAATATCACATAAATCACACAAATTCGTTGAGGTACTAGTGATTTATTTCACATATAGTTTATATGGTTCACTGGCCTCCATAGTACTCAACTCAATTTCAAAATTTAGTTCATTCGAGATCACAATACAATGCCTATGCCTAGTTGTAATCATATTAACCCATACAAGAGGCTATGTTTTACCAAATACTCACAAAAAGCATTAATAATTTACAATTGGCAAAAGACCAATACAAACTTTCATTCAAATCACTATTTAATCTCTTAGTGTCTGGATAATAATATCACACAAATCACATAAATTCATTGAGGTACTAGTGGTCTATTTCACATATGGTTTATACGGTTCATCGGCCTCAATAGTACTCATCTCAATTTAAAAATTTAGTTCATCCAAGACCACAATATCTGGAAATGGTGCCTCTGCATCATCCACCACAATTTTGAAAAGGAATAAGCCCAACATCCACAATAAAACTCTGAAAAGAAAAAACAATATATATCAACCTTCTTTAGAAATTTCCAAACCTCGGAAAATATTGCTATACTTAATCATGGTTGATCTTATGGAAAGTTAAAACAAAGTGGATGTAACACTTCACTTGGAAGAAGCAAACCATTCCACAAATCATGTTGGTTATTGATTATTTTATAAAGAACTTTTATATTTGAATTAGACAAAGATCAAATTTTATGTAAAATTATGTTCAAAGTATGTTGGGTTGGTTAGGTTTTGCAATAAATAGTGTACGTTATAAAAAATGATCAAAAGAGCCACAATCTCTTTTTAAGGTAGAGTCTTGTCAATTTTATTCTCCAAAAACCCATCACTTCATTGAAGGATAGAGTGTTGACAAGAAGCCTTAAGTACAAGTTCTTGTTCAAAGTTTTGGAATTTTGCACTCTTGTAATTGTAAGTGTTCCAATATCTTTCTATGTCACAAACACAACTACGTTATAGTACAAAATAATTCAAATAAATCAAGAAACGAAACTCTAGATCAAAGAGAAAACTAAACTTAACACCATAATCTAAAACGTAGTTAAATTTAAAAATGTAATAACAACGATCATTAAAATATAATTACAATGATCATTATAGCTAGAACGCATAACAAGCAATGTTGTTAGATGAGGAGAAATATAACATAATTTTAAATTGCAACTTTTAGGTAAGAATAAAGTGCACGATGTCAAATGAAAAAGTTAAACCTTTAACATTTCCATCTTCAATAATGACCACTATATACCTTGGAGGGGCCATAATGATCCGTAATCGAGGGACTTATAGCCCACTCACTTTACCAACACAGATACATGTGTGGAATTAAATTTATTTACTCTATCTCAATTCTATCTCTGAGTTTTGTATGGAGTTCTTTGTCTTCTGGAGGCTACCAAGCCTTAGTCTTCGTCCGCACACAAGAAATTTATTCTTCTCCCGATGAGAAAGTTCTTGCTCAATGTAGCTTGCTCACGTCCAGGTCGAATACCTAGCAATGGCAACAATAATTAGAAAAGCCTAGAGTTCAAACAATTCTTTTATCTATACATGAGCTTAGGCGAACAAATAACTCATGTAACCATTAAAATCCTTTAATGAAGGGAAGATCTTGCAACAAGCCAACACTCAAAGTACATTAATATTTCAGTGAACAATGTTCCAGGTGGTGTAGCTAACCATTACCATCCCAATCACCTAGTCCTTCAACGCATCGTTCATTCTATGTCCACTCATTATCTGACTCTTCTCTGTCACATCATTTATGTTCCACATGGCCAACTCGCTTGCACAATAACGTTACCATTATGCTAGCAAATTGTTTCACGTTAAACTAAGTAGTGAAATGCGTGGACAATAGGGAACATAACCAGAGCTCTTAGGGAATGCCCAACCAACGCTCAAACTCTAAGCAAGCGGAGATGAGGAAAAAGTAATGCAACTAACCCAGTGAATATCATGGGGTGCCTAGGAAGAAACTATGGATTCCTTGGAGATAGGTTTAGGGCATAATGTGTTGAGGCACTAGACTATGCATTTGATACTTAGAATTAGGGTTAGGGTTTGCATGTAGATCTTGGGAAACAAGGAGATGTGTGTGGTCGCTTCTCCTTGTTAAGGTTCGTTGTTGAGCTTGGGAAATAGAGAAAAAGATTTGTGTGCTCTCTTCTTTGGCTAGGGTGTACACTCAAAAGTTTGGGCAGCAAGATAAATGTGTGCAGAGTCTTTCTTGACTAGGGTTCATGCTCAAATCTGCACACTAGGGTTCTGGTGGAAGTATGTTGAGCAACAAGGAAACAATGGATGGGTGCCCAACACATAAATGGAGTCATTTACAGTGTATACAACTAATACACAATGGATGGTGTGCTCGATAAGTAAATGGACACCCAACATTAATGCAATCGAATCAACAATTAATTGAAGCACCCAACAACAATGGAATTATCCCCAACAAACAAACGGATGCCCAACAATAAGTGAAAACGTCCATGCCCAACAAGAGAGGAAAATGTGCGTACGACCCAAGAGTTGGTATGGGAGTTTTGTATTTATATTTATTTTCATGTTTTTATTGGTAGGAAAGTTTTGTTGTTCTACATTATTTTTTAATTTTCAATGAGCACAATAAATGATGTTATGACTACCATGGACTTATACATATAAATTTAAAGATCCATTTACAAGGTAGTGAGATCATTTCATGCATTATAAACAAGTTCAAAAGGAAATTTCCCATTGGTTCAAGTGAACACAAATTCACATAATTGAAAAGTATTATCTAATTGAACTTACATTTACAACTTATGTCATTGTCATTGTCAAAGAAATTTCCCACTGGTTCAAGTGAACACAAATTCACATAATTGAAAAGTATTATCTAATTGAACTTACTTTTACAACTTATGTCATTGTCATGGTGTTACAAAGGTACTTTTAATAACACAAATTCACATAATTGAAAAGTATTATCTAATTGAACTTACGTTTACAACTTATGTCATTGTCATTGTCATGGTGTTACCAAAGTACTTTTAATACCGAATAGACTTGGGCCTTTATTGGTGTAGAGTAGTTGTGTATAAAAAAGATGAACATGAAACATTTTGATTATGGTCAATCATTCATTATAATATTAGATATTAACTCGATAGAACATAACTATTATAACGGAAAGTTCCAGATATTTTGTATTTTTTTTTAATAAGTGGGATCATTGTAAACCCATGTAAATTATTTATGGATAAAATATAATTTGTTGCATTTTATTTATGTGAAAAAAAAACCATCCTCGTCCTAAAACAAACTATAGGATGTTTTCAAAATATTTGTTTGTTTTCAATGCTTAAACTATATGATGTTTCCAAAATATTTGTTTATTTTCAATGTTTAACAAGCTTAATGTTTTTTCGCCTACAGTTTTTTAATCCATTATGATTTAATGAAACAAATCTTATGGGTTTCAAAACCTATTTCCAATGACAAGTAGAATTACATTTAGAAACTCACATTTATTTGAAACTCTAGAAATTATTATTTACCCAGTCCAACATTGCGATCAAGAAATATAATTGTACCCATTGTAGTGATTTAGTAGAAGTATGGGAACAAGAAATATGACGATGATGATGATTAATGTCCACCGAGAAAGAGTAAGCTGAGAACCTTAGTAATTATGACTTGTGGTCCATGTTGTCTCCAAGCTCACAATACAACTTACTCTTAATGATAATGGACATGATTAGCTTACTCTACTATTTGAATTTGTATTGCAACAAACTTATACTTGAGTTTGAAGGAAAGGGGAAAATGTTCATTTGCACTGTAAACAAGGTGAAGATTAAATAATTATGTAAATATCTATTTTATAAAAAATATTAATAAAATAATAAATCCATTTAAAAATGTGAGAAGTGAATAATTATTTTTAAAAAATTGTTTTTAAAAATACTTCCTTTTAAAAATGGATTATTATATTATCAACAAATTATGAGAAGAGTTACTCTTCTTAATGAAAGAAGGAAGATTTGAACTTGTGACCTCTTAGAAGGAAACACATGTTCTTAACCATTAGGCCCACTCAAGCTGTATTATATTATCAACAAATTATGAAAAGTGTTGACTCTTCTTAATGAAACAAGGAAGAGCCTATTTTTTTTAACACCTTTTACAAATTAAAAATATGGCATTGAAAGGAGTTAAACATCAATGATAATAAAGTGAAAAAATAAATTGTTGAAAATTCACATCAAAATTGTAAGGATACCAATTTATAGAATGAATTCTCATTTTGTTGAAAACAATTTTTCCTAAAGTGGAAAAAAATAATAGCTTTTTTTAGAGTGAATAGAAATAGGTAGACAAAATTGAACAAGACCTTAGAGTAGGAGTTGAAATTGGGCTTAACAAAAATCACTAAGTAGAATAATAAATATTTTCATGTTTGGGTATAAAAACTTAATAAACCATTGTTTAATAAATCACTAAGTAAACCTTGCAAACAGGGCCAACACAAAAGCCATATTTTGAGACCCATCTAAGTTGTCTGAAGCAAATATGAATTTCTAGCAAATCAATTCATCTTGTTTCTATGGAAAATTTCTAGCAAATCAATTCATCTCATTTAAAGAAGTATCATTTTTCCCAAGATCTAGCAATACTTTAATTCATGTGAGAATTTAAATTGAAGCCAAAATAGACAACTATCATGTTTACAAGTTTACAATTTTCACAATAATGTGACCATATTTATTTTTTGAACTCATTGCATATTTAAAATATAATGTGAGGAATATCTAGGTCTTCCTTTTTTGAGAAGATATATATAATTTATCTTACAAATAATTAATGTAAAATTAGTTATAGCTAACATCAATGACATGGTTTTGTATTTATTAGTGATTAATGATGATAATAAAAGTTGTCATCTATTTTATTTTATTTTCATATCAAATTGTAATTAGATGATATCTATTTTTTTTTTGTTTTTACTATATACTTGGAAAAAAATTATACACTATTCATTTCTCTATATTATCTTTGTTTCATTGATTGTTCTCTCACTAAATATTATGATGGTTATACAAACATATGTTACTCAGTTTTTTTAGACGTTCCCTTTCCCCTACTTCAGGGATATGCTAGTTTATATAATGTAAATAAGAAACACAATTCAAAGCGTTACCTACAAGCTTGTTGTGGTCTTTCTAGCATTATACGCCATGAATTGACAATGAAACTCTAATAGCAGAGTTGTGTGAGCTCAAGCTTTACCTTCGAGCTCCTTAAATCATAATAAAGGAATAAAAAATACGTTTGCATATTCGACCTACTAGGTAGTAAGGAAAAATTCCCATCCACCATTACATTCACAAAGCATTGACCTCTAATCTAAGCGAGGAACCTCTCAAAGTTAGAATGAGGTGCAATGATAGAATCTTGATGTATAACCCTAGCCAACATCTTTTGTGCGAGGTCCAAAAAAATATGATTGTGGCATATACATTTAGGTTTGGGTTTTAGTTTTTAATCCTTTGCACATAATTCTATACATATAGTAAGTGCAAAAATACAACCGGTGTATTAAATAGTGTAAAAATCAATTTACAAGACAAGGGGCATTGATAGTTTTTTTCATTTTTTAAAAATATTTTTATTATTGATCATTTGATTTCAAACCACACAAAAAAAAATTATTTTAAAAATAAAACTTTCTTTGTTTTATTTATTTGTTTTTTCAAAATATTCCATCCATCTATGAATTTCATAGAACTTTATAAAATTCTTAATGCAAATGGGAGATTAGCTTGGAGTTATAGTGGCGTGGAAGGTGGAGCTAAAAGGTGTCCATGCACTCACTACTGATTAAAAGGGGGAGCGCACTGGTAAAAACTCATACAGGTTAGTAAAAAGGGAGTGGAAGGGTTTTTATTCATCCACTGGTGGCAAGTATCATGGTATCCCAGTCAAAAAACTTAAAAAAACCTTAAATGTAATAAAAGTTTAAATCACAATTAAAAAAACTTTACTTAAAAAATTAAAGGATAGTAAAAAAATTAATCACACTAAAAAATCATTGTTATGTTAATCATTTTAACGACGAATGTACATCTTTTATCATGCAAGAAAGTTAACCTGGCTCGCTCCCTTATGTTGGGTATGTGTTATATTCTTTGCATGTGTGTGTGTGGGCGCGTCAGATTCGACAACTGCGTCTAACGATCCCGGATTTTTCTATTTTTAGTGGTTTTCTAAATTAATCCCGGATTAAGAGATTAGGGTTTTCCTAGGAGATGACTCGACAACAAAAATATGATGGTGGTGATGTATTCCTAGGAGATGACTCGACAACAAAAATCATGGGACGTGGAAGGGTTAAGTTGCTTCTAAAAAATGGAAGGATTAGAACTCTCCCTGGGGTTCTGCACATTCCAAAACTAGCCAGGAGCCTAATATCTGTAAACAAGATGGATGATGCAGGAGTGGATATTGTATTGGGAAAGGGCACTTGCAAGATGGTACGAGGAGCAATGGTGTTGATGAGGTGAGTCCGGTGTGGAACTCTGTACAAGTTGTTGGGAAGCACTTATACTAATGGGTGTAATAGTTCTGTTGTCCTTGAGAAGACAAATAAAGAAGACAAGACCAATATCGTCCCTGAAAAGAAGACCGTGATGTGGCATCAAAGATGGGGGCATATTGGAGAAAAGGGCCTTCGAACACTACACGGTAAATGTATGGTTGAAGGTATGTCTAATTGCACTCTAGATTTTGATTTCTGTGAACATTGCATATATGGTAAACATAATCGAGTAAGATTCTCATCTGGTGCTACAAGGGCAAAGGGGATCGTAGAGTTGATACACAATGATGTGTTTGGACCTGTTCTTGTTCCATCCCTAGGTAAATCTGTGTATTATGTTTCATTCATAGATGATTTCTCAAGGAACACATGGATTTATTTTCTTAGAAAGAAATCTGAGGTATTTGATAAATTTAAAGAGTTTAAGGCCCTGGTAGAAAATCAGACAGAAAAGAAAATAAAGGTATTCAGAATAGATAATGGTGGAGAATTCTGCGGAAATGAATTCAAAGAATTCTGTAAGAAGTGTGGTATAGCAAGGTAGAAGACTACTCTATACACTCCTCAACAGAATGGAGTTGCAAAAAGGATGAACAAGACACTGATGGAAAAAGCAAGGAGCATGCTCAACGGTGCCAAGTTAAGACAGGAATTATGGGCAGAGGCAATGGGTACAACATGTTACCTAGTCAATTGATCACCTTCATCAACATTGGATGATAAAACTCCACACGATGTATGGACTGAAAATAAACATTCTCTTCAACATATTAGAGTGTTTTTTTGTAATGCTTATGTACATGTTCCAAAGGAAAATAGGAGTAAGCTGGATAAAAAAACCGAAAAGTGTATCTTTATTGGTTATAAAGATGGTGTAAAAGGTTATAAGCTTTGGAACCCAGAAACTAAGGAGACTGTTTACAGTTGGGATGTTGTTTTTAGAGAGGTAAAAGATGTGTCCAAATAAGAATTCCTACCAAGGCAAGACGGACCTGAGAAAATAGAGCTAGATTTGGATGATGCAAAATCTGAATCATCTGAAGAAGATGAAGCATATGAAGAAGAAGAACCTCATACCCCAATATTGAGGAGATCAGTGAGAGAAAGAAGGCAACCAGAAAGGTATAGTCCACCTGATTTTCATTCCAATTTTGCTTCATCTATTACTGATGATGATCCCAGAACTGTCAGGGAAGCAATGAATTCAGAGGATAGTAAACTATGGAAGAAGGCCATGGTTGAAGAAATGGATGCCTTGGATAAGAATGAGGCATGGGATATAGTTGAGTTGCCAGCTGGAA